>JASVER010000026.1:6450825-6611532 GCA_030449065.1 Oceanodroma leucorhoa | reverse complement strand
AGGATGGAGCACCACTGCCCTTCTGCCCCATAGATCTTGCAGGATGGAGCACCACTGCCCTTCTGCCCCATAGATCTTGTAGCAATATACAACAGGATCACTGTGCAATTTGTTTGCCCCCCCCCAAAGCACTCCATTGCTTAGAAAGTGGGAATACAACTCATATTTTTACTACTATTCCCAGTTGATAATTTAACTTTAGTTGTGACTCCCATAATTTCCTGTGGATGAAGGAACTGATTGTACTGGTTGAGTGGTTACCATCATTATCGCGTTAACTTCACTGGTTGTATCCATAAAGCTGGCCAAGAATTAAAAAAGCTATAGCACCCACATCTCCAACAAAACTAGTCCCATACACATCCCAGAAACTTAGGGATTGCAAGATTAACTCTTTTRAAATGAAAGCATTGTTTCCTTTGAAATTAATCCAACTTTGGTAAGCAAAAATATCAGGATCATTCTGAAAACATTACAAATGCCATCTCTAAATGTACAAGTAAAACACAAAGCTTGCTGGGAAAACTGAAACATGATGTTTTTCACATGAATATTCATTTAAGGGAGGAAAATAAGCCTGTAACCTTAATAAGTTCTGTTTCAGCTAGCTGAAAACTACCATCTTTCTTACACACTCTAACATTTGTGGTGCCTCTGCTTTCTCCAGTAGAATTTAAATGAGGAACAAATGGTTTCCACATAAATAAATAAGAAGTTTAAAATGTCTGAGAAKCCTTTATGATCAAAGACAGTTGATTTAAAAATACCTTAGCGAGCCTCTTTGTAATTAGAAATATTAACCTTTCTGCCTGGAAATAAGCATSCATATCACAGTGATTCCCTCAGATAGGTTTGTAATGAGAGGTTCAGTTAAGAGGAACCCAGTTTAAATGAGACAAGAGATAAGGTAGAGTATTGTCCTAATACAAATTGCTTTCCCTTAAGATCACATTGCCTTCATATAATATTTTTATTTAAAAAGACCACGTCACGTATCTCTGTCTGAGTATGAATGCTCAGGGTAAATGCTCCCACAATGTAATTTACTACTGAATTTAAGGAACTGAATAATGACAGATTTTATTAGTCCAGCAGAACAACCTTTAGACAGGTTTAGTTATCTGAACTCTGTTCATCAAGGACATTTTGTAAAGTGGCAGAAGATCGAACTCCTTAAAGGCAATCTCCTTTCACTGGGAAGAAAGCATTGATTATTTCCTTGTCTGTAGGGGTATTAGTGGGGTGGTTAACCGAAATACTCTGTAGCATTACAACCAAGTTCAACTGGACCAGGATCCAAGTACACCAAGACAAAAAATAACCAAGCCCAGCTTTCAGCTGACTTCACCTATTATTTTGTTCACTTAGAAACAGCAGAACTTGCCGATTATTAGCTGTAGCCCCTAGCCTTACTTTTGTACCCATTAGTAAAAATATCTTGAACTTACTATCAACTTAAACCCATTCTATCTTGAATTATTTTATTGTTATCCTTCCTGATAGAGTGGAGTCACACAGTTCACATCAACACAACTGTTGTAATAAAGGAATTTAGGAAAAYAGAATGTTTTGAAATTCCAGAGAAAACATTTCCCAAAATCTTACCAAAACATCTTTGGGACAGACGCATTTAAGCGCTCAGGTGCTTGGTTTCACATTTTAATGATAAATGGCACCTTTTAGTTAAACACCATAGCGTTTATCTTCTGGACTGAGCCSTGCAGGTCAGAACTAGATTTTGGAAAACAGGGAGAGGACACTGAAGAGGGCAAGAAGAACTTGAAACTTTGTCAGYGAGGTTGAGCCTGTCCTAAGCAGCAAACTTTGAAGACTACCTTTATAGGAAGGTGCTTCTATTGCCTTTTCCCTGCTAGCTGGTGACTGCTAGAGAACATCTGTCCAGCTGTGTCCTCTTCTCTAGACATCTATGCTTTATGGGTGAGGMGGAAAGAAACAGCTTCTGCACTGCCTGCAGGAGGGAGCTCACAGACCTAATTTCTCTCTAGGGCTTTGTTGCGGTACAGGCTCAGAGAGGAAAGAAGAAGTGGCTCAATCTTGCACAGCTGCGTTGGCGAAACAAACCCTAATAATCTTCTCCACAGTCCACGTCAGGAATCTGCTGCTAAGGAAGCGGAGATGAGCTCTGTCCAATACTCTTGAGGGTCAGAGAAAGGCRAACAGTGCCGATTACAACAAAGCTCAGTAAAATACTCCTGACTCTGTTACTGGATCGTGATGGCCTGGTACCCGCTGCAGACACAGGAGCTGTCATTTTGAGCCTCCAATGCTTGCACTGGGAATTTGCAGTCTGCAGCCCTGAAAAAGCTAATAAATTTGCTTATTAGCAACCTAGCATCATATACTGAGTAGGAGTGCTTTTCAACATAAAGCACACTGCACTGGTGATCCCACCCATTGGGTTAACTGATCATGGATTTGATGACTGACTAGAAACACTACTAGACTTACTCTTYTTCAAATGTTTTCCACAGGTCTTGAGGAAAACAGGATTAAATAGGGATGAAAGGGAGGTAGCTACTGACAAAGCTACTTTAGAGGCAATCTGGACTTTTATGAGACTGCGCATAAACGTGAGACCCTCCTCCCTATCTTGATATGCCTTCCTGAAACAATCTGCCTTTAAAATGTGACAAACAGCTAAGCCAGCATTACATAAAAAGATGTTGGCAGATTGCTTTTTTTTCCCCCTGTAAACTTTTGCCTCACAATATTAAATACAATTATAAAGCATTCACCAGATTAAATGKTAAAGAGGTCTAATGCGCCATCTCTTACTTCTGGCAATGAAGAGCTTAATCTAATTAAAGCCATGAGCTGAATGTGTCTGCTGGTTCTAATCCTCAGCAGTTTTATTGTTAGGTTATGCAATGCTAATTAAAGATAATTTTAGACAACAGGAAAGGTTTCATTTTAATGAGAGAAAAATATATACAATGTCCTTGTGGGTCTATTTAAGAATTATTTTTAAGGTTTATTTTTAGATAATAGTTTTCCATATATAAGCTCCAACTAAGCATTCCCTCAGAGAAATCTCTCATTTTAGTATTTGCTRTTGTAGTACTGTCACTGCCTGCCCGCACTTTGAATGCTACCACCTGAAATCCATGCTCATTTCACTGCTGTTCAGCACATTAAAATACAGCGATGTAACATGTATCCTGTGCTTCTTGGTTCTAGTGTTCAACTTAAAAGGTCTTAACTTTCAGAAGAGTACTAAATATCTACACAGAATCTTACAAAGGTCTCTGATCAGCCATCTCACAAAATATGAGTGCTCAAAATCACTATTTTAAAAAACCTAAAGCACAACACTCCAGAGAAAATACATTTAAGTTCTATTTTTAGGAAGTGAAGAAAAATGTCATGGAATTACCTTCAAAGACAACTCTCAACACCACGATCTCCCTGTGGGGTGCTGCAGAAACAGTAATTTTGGTAAGAGTGACAGAATTATTATAACTGTCAGGGAAGCACTTCAGTCCCCTACAGATGTCTCGGGGCACTCAGGAAGACCTGGCTCTTCTGCTGCAACAGCAGCAGTCTAAGACCAGGGCCAGAACAGAACCAGTGAGAACAAAGCAGGAGATGGATCATTTCTCTTTTGGTATACCAGTTTTTAATTATAAACTAAACATGAGTTAAAAAATGGTATAGAGGAAACTTGAACTGGATTTTATTATTCTGTGAATAATAGTCACAGCTGGAGAAACGGGTCTACCRAAAAAGGTTCAGGATGGCTGCAGTGGGGAGTAAGGGGGGGATATTTGCCTATTTTTATTGTCCATTACAGTGATTGCATTACTGCCCAGAAGAGAAGTGGTGGGGGCTGCATCCGGCCCTTTGAATTCAAAATATAAGAGCTACTGCCCGTAAGGGGGAAAGTGCTATATGAGCACAAAACTGTCATCTTGAATTCACTTTGCCCTTTTACAGACGCCGGGCAAAAGCTGTCTGCKAAGAGCATGTCTAAAGCAGTCAAGCTTCCCGCTCTCTAAACYTAACTCACATGGAGGTTCCCATATTCTTATTAACCTGCACTTCCAGGTATTCGGGGCTCAGCTGCGAGGCTCACCGATTTGGGACGTGCCCCCGAGGCACGGAGGGATGACCCAGCTGCACACCGGGGTCTGTGCTGGCACTCTGCGGCTGCTGCGGCTGCTGGTTTAATGCTTTCTGCAGCTTAGGAGAGGGGAGGGTTGGAGGCGTTTTTGCGGACRAAGGAGGAAAGGGAGAAACCGCAGGAGGAAGCGTGCCGAGGAGGAAACAGAGAGGAGAAAGCAAGCAAGGGCAAGAGCCAAAGGGAAACTCGTGGCCCAGTTTGAAACGGTGAGGCAATGCGCAGTGAACTCACTCGCTGGCACAAGAGCCTGTCCGACACGCTGTTCTGCTCTAAGCTCAGACAAGGGCTCCGCAGGAAACCTCTAAGCTTGCACAGGCTTCTAATGTAATTTTTTAAGGCCAGCTAGGTTAAGTATGAAAGGAAGAAAAGGCTTTCTCAGGTTAGTTTCAGTAACATGAACAGTTTTTTTTGTTTATAAATTTCTGCTCCTAATACGCCTGCATTTTACATTAAGGAAGMGCACACATCGCTGCCATGCTGTGGATCTCCTGAAGAAGTGACGAATAAGGCAGTGGAAATTGGTGAGGTCCCTAAGGAAAATCACGCATGTGCCTTCCTACATCTCCAGTCAGGCAGCTAAGGAATCTGAGCCATTACAGTGGATTAAGTAAGGCGTTTCAAAATGTTATTTTTTTACCATGTACTTCTACAAGGCACATCCTTGTAGGTGTTCCAATCCCTGCTGTCACAACCAATGCCTATAATATTAATGTTATTTTTAGAGAAAGGAAAGCCTCAAGCTACAGTAAACACAGCTCCTTTATTTAAGATCGATACTTAAAAAAAAAAAAAAAAAGGAAGTTCCAATTTCTTTTTCTGCTTTTACTCTTCCACCTGGTCATTTTCTTTATGGCTATCTCTTGCCAACCTCAGGATGGGGGAGGCAATTGCCTGGCTTGAATTTGAAGTCAAAATAAAACTGGAGTCTGACTCTTGTCAGATGCTAGACAAGAATAGAGTCTGAAAATCTGAATCTGAAAGTCAAGTCTATTTTATGTGATGAACATATTGAACCACGGGTTTTATTTCATCACAGTGTTTAATTTATCTTTTGTGACTACCTGAGAACACTCTGTCAGTTTATTTTGCTGTTACAGGATCATAGCAAAGAAAAGTCCTCTCTTTGTAAGACTTAGCAGGCATATGGAAWAATGGAAGTGGCAGATAACTGTCTGGACTTAATTGCATTAAAGCTACTTTAGTGATAGAGAATAGACACCTTAGAATAAATAGCATAACTAGCCTGTTACAGGAAATCTCCTTGACCTTTCATATGCCTTACTAGTAAAACTGGGCTGGGGGAAGTTAACTGAGGTTTTTGCTGACAAGGTTCCCGGAGCCTGCATGCTTCTCCTCTCTTTCTGTCTGGGGCTCAAGCACTGAATATCRTCATGCCAAATATTTTAGTCTTAACTAATTTTATCCTCATATTTTGACATAACTTCTCAGTTAATTTAAATTAGTTACAAATGGGACCAAGTAGGAATAACCTTTGGTTTAGTGGGCATGTTCTTCACTTTTTTTATAGCCAGCTGCCTATAGCTTGTTTCTTTACCAACAGTAATTCCAGCAGAGAGAACCCCTTGAGCCTTCAAAGAGATGCTCAGTGACTCAGCAACTTAACCAGAGCTTAACCAGCTTCACCAGAGCCTGAGCAGGKTTTGCAGATTTGGCAGGGGAGGTTACCTGGCTGGTTTCAGTTGTAGGGCWGGTGGAAATCACTGGGTGTAGGCTTACGTTAATGTTCAGGGCAGCAAGGCTGGGGAGCGAGCTTTACTTAACAAGTCCTGAAAGGTGAGAAAGGATAAGGTGAAGGCTGGGGATGAGGAACTTGCTTTGCAAAGAGGCTCGGCGATCTGCCACCAGATATAGCACACGACATTGGAAGTAGTAAGTGTGAAGTCCCAGGACGATAACCCACCGATAATCAATAGGGTCAAGCTGCTGCCTAAGCCAGGCAGGCCGCATACACGGGGATCTGCAGAGACGAAGAGGCACTCTGCATTGCACAGCAGATTGGCAGCAGAGCTCGGAGCATAACAGGGTTTTCTGATTCCCAGCCCAGCGGCTTAGTCATCACTCCAACTTTAATCAACTTCAAAGTACAATGGTGCGAAAAATTCAGAAGTAAGGCCCACCCCTTGCTGCAATTTCTGCCAAAACTGAACTTCAGCTACAAATCTAAGTAGTTGTGTAACTGTGAGAAAAAAACTTTGGGGTTGACAGTGAAAACCCTGCAGAAAGAGAGGGAAATGACAGGGGAAAGAGCCCCCTTACTCCTTGGGTAGCATCTGCTGACCAGAGCCCAGCCTGGGAGCAAACAAGTACACCTCAGACCACCACCTTTGCCTTTTGCATGAGAATAACTGAGCTCAGCTTAAGAGGAAGGAGAGCTTCCAGACAACATAGGAGGCGGCATGCGGTATCCTGACCACCCTCGGTTTGCCACTAGCAAGGTCCCAACTCTAGCTTTGACTGCTATCCTCGTCTACTGCTCTCCTCGGCTCCCTTATGAACTAGCAATATTAATGACTAGGCATAGGCACCTGAGGGAGATTTCCTTGCTGGATTTCATCTACGTGAAATAACTCTGGTAAAGATGAATGGTTTCTCAAGAGTTATATTCTGTGCTGAGCACTTCTTAAACACAGAAAGCTGTACACTTATCATGTACTACCGAGCTAAAACCTGCAGAAGAAAATGTATCTGGAAAATGGCAATAAAAATATCTCCAGTGATTTAGAAATTCTTGCTTGTCACTGTTATGAGTTATTACTACAACTTCCATATATTTCCTATATATTCAGACATAGCAAACAAAATATGCACACTTATTTTTCAATAAATTTACAGAAGCAGTCTAAYGCTCTTTAACTGGTGCGATTGGAGCTCAATCAACCTTCCCCCTTCCACCACTGTCTTCATTCTCTATTCAGGTAAATCATGGAGGAGTTGACCCAGCGCAGCACGTACGCGTGTTGGATAGTCTGTGCTGGTGCAGTCAGCTGTGGTCAGTCCCACCAGCCAAATGCTGTTGAGTCATATAATCATTAGCAAAGGGGCCATTACAAAAATGGGGCTGAGCTATGAATTATGTTGGTAATACACAGTTAAGACTTAATTTTGTTTCAAATGGCATTATATTAGGTGAGGATCAGATCTTTGTTCAACCAGGCTAAGGCTCTGGTGACAGAATTTGGTAAACCCTGTCCATTTATGCTACTTCAAGTATCTCTGGACACGTCATCCAGCCAGCCAGCTAACTGTGCATGGGTAATCATGTGAGCTAAACTTGACTGTGCAAATATTAATGAAAAAAAAATGCCAACAGGCAGATATGCATGACTGAAATTAATTCAAAATTAAATTCAGAGATGTTTTTCCAGACTAATATTTATGAAAGYTAGGTATTCTAAATTTTAATGCTAAAGTTACATATCTATGCTCATGCTTCTGCTTTGGAAAAATATGCTTSTAGAAAAATAGGCTAAAGGATGGGCAGTTCATGACACGAGGTGCTCTTTATTTTTTGCTCGTTATAAATTACTTAAAGATACAGGGGACTTGAACAAGGCAGGCTTAGACGGTACTTGCAATAAGCAGTTCAACTCTCCAGCCTCCTCAGGGGAATCAGAATGGAGGCACCTGAACTTGAGTTTTCCAGTGCTTTTATATAGCAGAATATAATGATACAGATGGRCAGACTCAGGGAGCCCAGCCAGCTGTGCTGAGGAAGTAGCAGTGCAGAGGCAGAAGTTTTGCAAACAACACTGAAGAGCAGTAAGCATTTTCTGAAATACTTGCTTCACTTTAAATTCACCTTACYGCTACTGGATTTACTGTGTCCAGCAAAATGACTGCAGATACAAAATTTATTCTAAAAATATATAGGCGATTATAAATAACAATATGATTATTAAAGCTAAAATAAAACACTAAAAGCAAGTCCCTCTTTATAACACTGAGGCTGATATTGTTTGCTCAACTGAGACATCTACCATATAGATGAGATGTAACAGACCTGGCAAAAGCARGGAGGATCTTGCATTAGAACCTCTGAAGCCTCTTCATCCCCATATTGGTATTAGTCCTGCCTGTCTTACAGAGTACAGCTTGCTACATAAACATCATCTCAGGATTCTTCCTCCAGGTTGCAATAACATTGCGCAGATAGTCTGGGAAATGGCAGCCAACTGATAGCATGTTCTGCGCAAAACTCCTCTCTCTGAAGTTTACAGCCTACATTATTTCTGTCAGTCCCACATAACTTAGTGTTGAGTAAGTTCCTATACCATTTTGTAACACCAAAATAATGTCAAAACCCATTGATAAGATTGGATCAAAAGTCTTTCCTCACTGCAGAAAYGCTTCTCCTCCACTCTCCAGCTTTGCTCCATTTATGTCTCTGAGCTCTCCTAACAGCTTTGCTCTGAAGTATCTCATTTGAGAAATGGCTAATATTACGCAGCATATACTTTGTACCTACAAAAATATTATATGGAAAAGATAACCCACATACAAACAGAGAACATGTTAACACCCATCTTTACGGCTTCAACCACAGCAGCTGTGTGCGGGACAGCTGCTACTGAACGTGGCTTTTCCAAGGTCGCATCCAGAGTCTCTGAAAAAAACAGTGACTTGAGCCAGGCTGCCCACCCCAAACCAACAACTTTGTGGTGRGYTGACCCTGGCTGGAGGCCAGGTGCCCACCAAAGCCTCTCTGTCACCCCCCTCCTCAGCTYGACAGGGGAGAGRAAATATAAYGAAAGGCTCGTGGGTCGAGATAAGCACAGGGAGAGATCATTCACTAATTACCATCACGAGCAAACCAGACTCAACTTAGGGAAATTAATTTAATTTATTACCAATCAAATCAGAGTAGGRTAATGAGAAATAAAAACTAAATCTTAAAACACCAGCCCGCACCCCTCCCTTCTTCCCAGGCTCAACTTCACTCTCAATTTTCTCTACCTCCTCCCCCTCAGCGGCACAGGGGSACGGGGGTTGCGGACAGTTCATCATACACTGTCTCTGCTGCTTCTCCTCCTCAGGGGGAGGACTCCTCACACTCTTTCCCTGCTCCAGCGTGGGGTCCCTCCCACGGGACACAGGCCTCCACAAACTTCTCCAATGTGAGTCCTTCCCACGGGCTGCCGTTCTTCATGAACGGCTCCAGCATGGGTCCCTTCCACGGGGTGCAGTCCTTCAGGAACAGACTGCTCCAGCGTGGGTCCCCCMCGGGGTCACAAGTCCTGCCAGCAAACCTGCTCCAGCCTGGGCTCCTCTCTCCACGGGGCCACAGGTCCTGCCAGGAGCCGGCTCCAGCGTGGGCTTCCCACGGGGTCACAGCCTCCTTCGGGCATCCACCTGCCCTGGCGTGGGGTCCTCCATGGGCTGCAGGTGGATATCTGCTCCAGCGTTAACCTCCATGGGCTGCAGGGGCACAGCCTGCCTCACCATGGTCTTCTCCAGGGGCTGCAGGGGAATCTCTGCTCCGGTGCCTGGAGCACCTCCTCCCCCTCCTCCTTCACTGACCTGGGTGTCTGCAGGGCTGTTTCTCTCACATATTCTCACTCCTCTCTCCGGCTGCACTTGTGCAGTTTTTCCCCCCTTCTTAACTATGTTACCCCAGGGAYGCTACCACCATCACTGACGGGCTCGGCTTTGGCCAGTGGCGGGTCCGTCTTGGAGCCGGCTGGCATKGGCTCTGTCGGATATGGGGGAAGCTTCTAGCAGCTTCTCACAGAAGCCACCCCTGTAGCCCCYCTGCTACCAAAACCTGGCTACGTGAACCCAATACAAATTTCTATGGAGAAAAGACAGCTGAAGCATAGGACTTCTTTAATGAAAAGTCCCCACAGATGACTTTCACTTAAAAATGAACAGCAAGAGGGACCAGCGTCCACTGATGGTCCCAGTTTTCCCAGTTAATTTATTCTTTGAGAAAGGCAAGTTCTGCAAGGCTGGTGCTCCTGGCTCCAAATTTCATRGAGGTTTCTCCACACAAGATTCAGAGCCGTTTTAATATGCAAATGCACATCAGCTTCCAGAAGCTTAGACAAAGATATTACAAAGTCCAATCCTGGTACTGCTGCTATGTTTTCAGTCTCCAGATTACAATGCTTTTATTTGAAAATCTGCTTAGATGGATAATGCTCAGTATATGAATTTATGAGTATTTGTTTTTCTGGTTTGTTCAATACCAATTCTGCACTGTCATGAGTTACACACTTAAAGAAAACGCTAGGAATACAATTTTCTTTGCAGTATCAGCATTATCCTGACTATACATCGAAAGAAATGAACGATGGGCATAGTTGTAACACAAGCACCAGAAGTTCCAGTAATACTCAATCAGGTATGAAAACTTCATGGTAACTGAATATCCAGCATTTTTGTACATTCCAGACATAGYTGAAATATTGTACATATTTCATTGTTCTGAATTTAGATGTGAACTTCACCAGAGTTCGAGGAATATTTGTATGTGATCAAGGCACATTTGTAGCTAACAGCATTATTAAAAATTAATCTTTATAAAAACATAATCATATTTCTGTGGCATGGAAGCTTAAGTGGTTTGTGATCTCCTGCTGTTCTTCATAAAATGCTGCAATAATATGTCTTGTCCTTTTCTCAAACAACCCTACTGCTGCTGTGCTGTGGAATACTATTAACTAATATTAAAATAATACAGTTAAAAGGCAAGAGTTGTGAGAGAGGTGGAGAGAATCATGTGTCCCAGGTGAGAAGAACGTTGTTTTTCTTCCTTATAAAGAACTGTGGCTTTTGCCTTTCTGATGCCTGCCTGTTTTGTTAACAAGCAGTTAKTTGCTTGTCCTGATGCAAGCCTTCTGTATATCCCCCAAGCTGAGGAAGAATCACAGATTCTACTAAGAGGACTTTCCTAAATTAAGTAGAAAATTGCAATTATTTTGCCAAATCCTCTAGTTAGCAGATGGTATTACAGCCATTGTTGGTCAGATACTGCTCTCAGTACACCAAAGCAATCCCTTTATTCTCAAGCGGGACACGGAGATGTAAACAAAGACAGTATTTCCACTTTACTCTCCTGTAATTAAGTGGAACAGAGTAGGGAAAGGACATGACAAATATAAGATCCCTGTTAAAATATTTGAAACCCTGAAAGTGTTTTGCTAGCATTGTGATAAACCCAATGCAGAAAAAAACATGATGAATTTTTTGACGGAGCATTGAATTTACCTGTTCTCATCTTGATACATTTGACCGAGGTTCAGGTACAGCTGGTACACATGTAAGTTTTACCAGAACTGTCATAGGTGAAGCTCCCCAAGAATTTCAAAAGCGCYTCATTACCACCGAAGTGATCTAATTAATTACACCTACATTATATACCACCCCTAAAAACTGATGTCACAAAACCACACCCAGGGGTATATTTTTAAAGACCTGCTATTCTCAAACAGGACGGCAGTCCRAATGTTAAAATCGCCAAAGGGATGGCAGCTCCTGAAGTCCTGTCTACCTCTGCGCTCACTGGGGCAATGGCAGACTGTTAATTTATTCCCCGCCGTGGAGTCATCAGGAAGGGGTTTAGATAGCCACAACTTCCCTACAAACAGAATCGCTTCAAACTGGCCCACTGCTGTAAGCAGCACACATTAGCCAGCAGAAGTGGGACATGTAAACACGCACACATGGTCAAAACATCCGAGACGCACTAAAATAGGTTTATCAGGATTTACATTTCCCAGGAAGCCACCGGTCAGTGTGAGAGYTTCTTTTCTGTCTCTGTAACGGATTGGTGCTGGCAGCACTGAAAACGGTGCCTGCCTGCCTGGTTTTTTATACTGACTCTTTTCCAAGCATTTCCTCCATYTCCACCATGCCGCTCCACATTATGAAGCCTCCTTAAGCTTAAAGCAGTGTGCAAGTCTGACAAGCTATTCTGCCAGATCCAGTTTGTGCGGTTTCACCTGCCTGAAYGTTCCCATGAAGGTCTGAAGTCATTCACAACCCAATTCACCTGCATTGCTCTGGCACTTCCCTCAGTAGGGCTCAAAAATGCCTGGGAGTGTCTGGGGCACCTCTGAACACTGCGGTGTGAAGCAACATCTAGATACGCAAAATACCAGGAATTGTGGTGAAAATTTTCACTTCTCCTTAGCTTCCTGGCCACTATGCATTTCAGTTGCAGCTAATTCCAAYAGGACTCGTCCATCTGAAACTCTTGATGGGCTTTGACAGTCCTAGAGAGGAGGAAAGAGCATATGCCTGTGCACATTGGTATACAGCTGGAGGAAGCATGGTATCCCTGCTGAATCACATACTGAAATATGARGAGATTGGAAGAATTAAGCGCCTTCTTATAAGGGCCCAGATATTACACAATCACTTTACATCTCTTTACTATCACAGCTATTTCTATATCACTTGGAGCCCTGCAAATCTAGCAAAACATTTCACTTGTTAGAGACTTCTCATTGTCTGTATTTTTGGGGAGCGATAATCAAATAAGAAAAAAGACCCTAAATTACTCATGTCTCATTTCAAAGCTAGAAGAAGCTGAAAACAGAARCCTACTACTGTTATGTGCTCTATTGCCTTTAGTTCTACTCAGGGTCATCCAATCTATAAATTCAATTTAAAAGTAAAATAAAATATGCATATGTTTACATAACCAAGGCTAAAAATGTTCTACAAATGGCCAAGAACAGGAACGGCTTTTAAATTATATAGTAAAAATAACAAATTAAAATAAAACATGGACAGTGAGAACTAGAACTTACACCATTTTATGCCTGTCTGACTTGTTCCAGCTTACTGAGCTATGCAGTATCTTTTATATATATAAATATATAAATATATATAGCCCTTGAATAAACTGCTCTGGATAGTTCACTCCCTAAATTGAGTGATTACATGTTTCTTAATACACTTAACCTCATAGAGTAATTGCTTACATCAATCCACACCTAGCACGTGCTGCCAAAATATAATTTATGTGCTACAAATCTTCAGCATATGGATTTTGACTACATTCTTAAAACTAGAAAGAGGAAAGTAAGAATGAGTGCATGTGAGCACGTGTGAGCATGCAATAATCACACAAATATATATTAGATACCTATTCATGCCTTGTTTGTCTTCCTGCCGTCTTGATTCAGCCTCTACCTTTGTYCCTCGTTTATAAGTAGCGTATTGTCTGCCCCATGCTCCTTATCTTCAAGCACTGAGCACAAGTTCACTTCAATTTAGGAGTTAGCTTGACAATTAAAAGACATGTWACTGAACAGACTAAAATGGACTGGAAGAACAATGCAGTCTGGGGGAAAACTTATGCTTTTATTTACAATGCCAGTGTTACCCAACCTGATGGATTTAACAGGAAATACCTAGACATAACTGCAAGCAAAATTTGACCTGAGATATCTGAAGTAAAGCTGTAAAGCAAAGTACAACCTGATCTTATGTAAGCAAAAGTCAATTGTTATTTGCTGCTTTGTGTTATCCAGATGGCATTGGTGCTAATTATTTTAAAAAAATGGGAAAGATCACACATAGCTCTCATAAAGGACACTGCAAAATAAAATGAAGTGAAATCTTAACCTAGCACTGCTCTGTRGCTAGCATGGCTTTAAGGCAATCTGTAATTTCTCTACCCTCTMCTAGCCTGCCCACTGGGCTGCAGGGCAGAAGACAAGCTGAGAAAACGCTGTGAGCCAAGGTCCTGGCCCAGCTGTCTGCCGGAGATACCCAAAGGCAAGTGCCTGCACGCACAGCTTTGGCTGAGGCCCTGCTGGTTGTCTCTTACAGTTTCTTCACTGTGGGAGTTATTCTCTGGGCAGATCCAGGACTTCTGTAGGCATTTTACCTGATGTAAAAGGGCTGAAATGCGAGTGACGGACCACCCCACGTCTTTTGTGCGCGCTCTGTTCCTGCCAGGGGTAAGGTCGTCTTCTGCTGTCAATTCCTGCAGTGAACACGATGCCATCGACATCTGTCTGGGACATCTCTGGCAGGAAGAACTRGAGACCCAACTTGCATTGTGTTGAGGAAGCTGCTGTCTGACCTAAGGATTTTCCCATGATACGGAGTATGGAAAAACRAAACAGAATCCTCCAGGGGTACCCTTTGAGCAATCTCAAAGCAGACAATATTGAAAGAATGCAAAAAACCAGCCCAGGTTTTAGTAACAGACAGTGGACCACTGGCTGGAGAGGATATCCTAAGGCACAAAAATGATCTCAGGCAGATGGCAAGAAGATACAGGTCAGTGTGCTCACATCAGCCCAGGACTGGTTCCAATTTTTCAAAATCTTGTCGACTGCTTAATTTATATTTCCTAGCCTAATACTTTGTGAAATTTAATTAAAGTGGTGTTTGGCTTTAAGCATTCCACCGCAGTATTAGCTACCCACTCGTGCTGCTCTCATCAGAGACATACTGAYTGTGGTTTACACAGCACTTGCTGCTTCTCCACAGAGGGCTGATTGGTCCCACGGTGCTCATGCTCTTCCTGATTTCCAGCTGTTACATTTCATTAAGAGACAGCTAAAATTGCCTCAGTGGTTTCCTCATATTACTTTTCCACATAAGCAGTTGGTTCGACTACCATGGGGATGCCATGGAGTCAGGAACAGGATGAGAGGTGGCTCTTGAGGCTCTCTTCCTACACAGAGGTAGTCCCACTTCAAAAGACTTTGGGAAACACTCACATGAGCAACTAACAAATGGAAATGACTAAAGATCTTCCGGAGACTAATGGGACCAATGCATTTTCATTATTCAAGCAAAGTGAAAGAGGAAAAATTAGGCAAATGATGACCCAGAAATCAGCATTTTGTAAACAAATTCCRCTTTGTTATTCAACAACATAATTTTGTTGCATAGTTATCTCCTCTAATAAATGTGCGTGCATTTTTTGTGTTCTTCTTTCCTTGAGAACATTACTTAAAAAATGGTCTTCTCACTAACTGGAGTGCCCTAGATATGCAGCAGAAAGCCTCCTGTCTTCACCATGTTTTTACATAGGGTCAGGCCTGTTGTCACTGAGCGCGATGGGATTTTACCACCGAGTTTAACACACAAGAAAGTGCTCTACATCATCTGCTGCGGGGAGGCAATGTAGTGAGGGACAGCACTCAAACGCGTGTACAGATTCTAGAGAAAAAAGTAGGACATAAGCATATATACATAAAGGTCGTACAGAACCAGCAGGTGTTACATGAATAGGGAGACTCTACCCTACTTGCTACAAATCAACTGTAATAYGGATCTAGAGCTCCTGAATATTAGCCCTCTTTTTATCCAGCTTCTCTGCAGCACAAGAGACATCATTAGATCAGCAGCAGAAGTACTTCATTTAGCCCACACCTTGCCACATCTGCTTGGAATAGCTATCACTTTGTTCATCTTAATCTACAGGAAGTTTCAAACCAGGGATGCACACCAATTTATTCATAATATGCATATCGGTACCATGTTTGCYCTAACACTGGCTGAGAGCTCTGCTCTTCTGGAGATACTGCTGGGTTTTATTGCATAGCGCAATCCTCAAAGCCCATCTTCCGTTTCTCCCGTTTATCTGTGCAGTGAACTATGATTTGGCATATTTTCAATTAGCACAGAAGGGGAGCGTCTCAGCTCTCTTCCCCTGTCGCTTTTCTATCCTGTGTATTTGCAGCATTCATTTTTATGGYTCCCCCTTCTATGGATGCAAGGAAAGAAAACAGACCAATATAAMCCATATTGCAGCGCAGGGTATCAAGGGTGCTCAAATACAGACGGTATTTCCTGGATGAAACCATGTTACCAAGACAACAGATACCACACACAAAAGCCACTCTCTCCTTCAGGGCATATAATTCCAGAGATAAATCCTGAAGATCCTGGTCAAATACAGCTTCTTTTTCTCAGTGGTCATTTTCATGATCAGGACCCYAGGAGGAAGATGTCACGACTACCCTGAAGAGCTCAGAGCCAGCTCAATTCAGCAAACGAACCAGTGTCACAAGACAAGGAAGAAATTATAAGATTGCTACCTCTTCACTGGCAGCAGGGGCTCAGGTCCTCTGGAAACCCAGGTTCAGGTCCCAGCACGTGGGATAGCCCATGGGGTGCTGTCAGTGGTTCCCAACGGGTGGGAGGTAGTGGTGGGGGGCTGGCTCATGACCTTCTGCAAAAGGACCTCAGCTAACTCCCTCTCAACAGATGCAAGAATCCTAGGTAAAACATCTTGACCAAAATGTGAATTAGCTTTAAATTTGTTAATTGAATGGCACCAATTCAACCTCAGCTGTGTGAGTTCAGAAGGTGCAAYGCTATGGCACAGCTGAGACTGGCCTTGATCTAAATGCCACTCAAATGAGGGCAGTTAAGTCAGTCTCACAACTCTTGCAGTGAAATCAGAAAATGGACTAATCTGCTAGACTAACAAATGGGGGGATTTTGATTGGTTTTGTCAGCTACTTGCAGTGCATTTTAGCCTGCAGGAATGTTGTCTGCACATTAATGCCAGAAATACCACAGTGTCACTGGCCTCTCATTTCAGCACAATGCCTTTGCAGATTCAGATGCAAAAAGTCAAAATCGATATTTAGAGGTAGCCGTTCCAAACTGCAAGCTTTCTGGGGCGTAAACATCACATCTAAATAAAAGATAGAGTATGGACTTGGTTACTACAAGGGATGAGTATATGTGCTAGAGCTCCAGCATCAGTGCTGCCAACACAATAGACTCCTGTGTTATGGAGATCAACAATGGATGCCTGACTGACTGTAGGGCCAGTTTAGAGCCACTGCTAATTAAGAAGAGTAGCTGTCACTGATTGCATTCTTTTATTTTATAAACCAATATACCTGAATTTTCTGTAATGATCTTCACTTTTGCCCTGAACTGGGTCCTGTGAACTATCAAGACATATGCTGTATACTGGTGCATACGTACACCAAGAAATATTGTAAGCACATGTAGTAGGGACTCAGATTCTACCTYCCCCTCCTATACCTCTGCAGAGGGACAGATGCAACAAGGACTGGATCCTGGAAGAGGCTAGTGCATACTGCAGTGGATTATCCCGTTATGGCAGAAGAAAACCATTCTCCCTAGCACTGYGCTCCCCTTCTAGGGCGGACTGAGGCCATTACAGTACACCCGTTCCCGGCGATGGTGGTGGTCTAAGAGCTCTTCATACATGAATTACTCCCAGTCAGAGGAAAAAAAAAGCAGTTGTAGCAAAAGCTGAATGAGATTACAGAGATAAAGAATTATAATTATCCTCTAGTTAATAAGTAAATAAAAGCCAGAAAAGATTTACAGAGTCTTTCGAYTATCAGATCATCATCAGAGAACACAACATCTGTGCAGCAGTAGGGGATTTACAACTGGCAGGGGTTATGGTGGGCATTCATCTGCCTTGTGAAAAACAAGTAGACCAGTTATTTATTCTACAATGAAGGTACCCCTTGACTTTGACGTTATTCATTCCAAGTTAATTAAGGCACCCATGTGAAATTTTCAATACTATTAATTCAAGGGCTGAATGAGAAATGATCCAAAGAGCAATTACTGAGGTTTGTGCCCTACTAGGACCAAATATTGCAAAATGTCATCTATTTGTAGAATTCGGAATTTTAGATCTTGACTGATTTTGTGCTCTATCTTGACTGATTTTGTGCTCTTCCTGGCCAACGGGACAGGCTGTAAGTTCTTGAAAATAAACCACAGAAACATAAAAATATAACCATTTCCCGAGATACTGTCCCAGGTAACCAGGATGAGGATGGCCAAAGGCTGCCACCTTATGAAAGCTACTGGAAGACTGAGGAAACACATTTTCACTTATCAGTAAGCAAGGGGTATCACACAAACAGTTCCAGATGCTGTTGCGCAGCCTCTGTATCAATCTCAAGATCAGCTGAAAAATCAGAAGAAATGAGTAAGTTGTCGTGCCTCTGTTCCACCCTGGCCGGCCCCTGCCCTCTCACCGAGCTTCACAGGGAACACACGGAACTCCAGAACACTTCTGCATTCATTTGTCTGCAGAGAAGCCTCCTTCTCTCTCTCTCAGGGGTCTGATCCCAACCCCGCAAACACCTGCAAAGTGCCATTTGCGCCCTGGCTAACACCAAGGGGCKTGGGAAACAACGTCCCAACTGGTTTCCAACCCGACTTGTGAGGTGGTGCAGAGCTCCATCACGCTGCCAGGAGCACTGAAATGCTCAACAGGACAGTGCTGATGCACTCAGGATTGCCACTGCGCCCCCAGAAGTGGCTGCCATGACTCTGCCTTTTCTTTTCCCTCCGTGTTTTGACTTGTTGCCCTCCCCTACACCCACTGTAGCATGGGGTTCTCTTTGGAGCGCAGCTAACGAAGGTTTTCCAATTTTAAAAAAAGGGAGAAAAAGCTTCTTGCATCCTCAGCTGTTCTGGTGAAAAGACTGGAACTATGACACAATTAGTTACAGGCAAATATAATCTTTGTTAAATTTACTAATGTCTAATTCCTGTCCTCCAAATAATGCCATGTCAATAATACCTTCTCCTTCCTACCTCCTTTTCAAAGCAAATGCAAGGGTGAGGGCACAMAAGGATTCTCCACGGATCGTAAAATCCCAAATTACTTCCATAGACAATTTCTCAGAAGTTCCCTGTCCTGATCCATGCCTTCCTTACAGAAGTACATTTGATGAGAGGTCTTCCACATATTTTGGAGTCAAGACTGAAGTTGTAAAAAAGGATGCCAGGTGCTTTGCCACTCTCCCAAACTCATCACCCAGCCTAAAACCGGAACAGCCAAGTTATCCTTTTCTGTACCAGCCAGCCAATGCCTGTTTTCTCCCATCCATTCCCGCGTATTTCTAGCAGCAGTAGTGGCTTTCTCGTCTTTCTCTGCCCTAGCTGACAACTTCACTACCTGTTTCCAACTTTGGCCAACTTTGGTGGCAGGACAAAAGGCCATAAATTTGTTATGTTTCTAAAGTTCAGAGAAACTGGGAGGCTGGTTAGGAAAATTGATCCAAATTGCCATTCCTAGCCTCATGATTAAACAGCAAAAGATCCAGGAAGGGGCAACCCATACAAAATCGGGTTTCATAAGTTCTGTTGCTCATGGACTTATCGAGTTGTTTTTCCCCACAACTACAAACTAAAATCCTCCACAGGAGATGATGTACAAGAAGCCACTAGCTGGTGAGAAAAATCACCACCACTCAGGCATATCTAAAGTTTAGTCCAAATGCCATCTGAATATTTCACTCACAGCCAACTACATCTTCTTTTAACTGATGTTTAATCTACCTGTAGCATATTTTCTCATTAGATATGAAATTGGGAGAAATGCTACTATGACTACTTAATACAGGCTTGATCCTATGCCCATGAAAACCAGAGAGAATCCAATGATCATTTTTATGGGGCTTTCGATCAGGTCCATAAAGCACACAGGCTATTAGAGGTACGTGTACAGTTTTGAAATTTTAAGTGCCAGCAAAGAAGTGTAAATGCAGTATTGATTCTTGATGACAGTGATAGAAAATTGATGGGCTTCCAAGTGTCTTGAGGCAGAACTTAAATATAAAAGGCTGCAAAAGGGTGCATTTTGAGTACATGTGACATCCTGGAAACATTTTGGTCTGCAGACACAAAGCTCACTACTGCAAAGAACTGAGCACCCACCGAGTCCCATGGTCTTCTTTTGGGAACAAAGCACCTCAGAAGGGAGATCGAGCAGCTGGCAGAAGCCTTCATGGCCTGTCCGTATGAGCAACAGCTTTTGGTATTCAGCAACTGCCTGCCAGGCACCCTGCGCCCAGTGAAGACAGGGGGGGAATTCACCAGCTTCAGCAGGAAGAAAATCAAACTCATTGTCAACCATTTTCAGCACAAATACACGTGATCGCCTTCAGGCAGYAGCATTTCTGGGTACTCTTTGGACCTTCCTCAGAGTACTGCTTATCTATGCACGTTCAGCTGTCAGCCCCATGCTACTTTTAACTAAGGAATTAATGAAGAGCAAATGCAGACCATGAGCTTCCTGCAAAACATAGGGAGGTGAGGGATTGGTGTTTTCAGGCTCAAGCAGTAGCTAGTGGCAAATGTAAATTCCCTAATAACTTCTCTTTTAAAACAGGCAAATAATGCTGTCGGTTAAGTTGAAAAAATGTCATTCACCACAGCAAAACGATGATCTTTACTGCCTGTTTTGATAAACAGAATTGCTTATGATTGCTTGATTAACTTGGAGAGATGTATATATAGAGCTCTGAAGATATAAAGGACCAAGAGTGTTAATTATCAAATTAAAACCTTTTTAAGAGGAACTAAGGTCTGTTCCTTCAAAAATCTACATGCACATATTCAGCTGCAAAATAAGAGAGTGAAATATTCCATCTTYCAGCCTAGAAACATATATCTGCTACTCCAGCAAGAACAAAAGGAATAGTAAGTGATGTTCAGCGTCATGGATCTATTCTACCATTAACTTTCATCTAAAAGTGATCATTAACTTTTATCTAAAAGTTTGGGACATCCTGTAGATAATAAACAACTCAGATGAAGTTAACAACAGATAGCATTATATCTTCAGCCYATACAAATAAATGGAAACCAAAATAAGTCTTATTTTTAACTACTCCAGTCTTCTTTATACAGACAGCATACTACGGAACTGAAACATTCCTCTGAAAATGTAATTGGTATCAATAAAGCAAATTATAAATATTCAGAAAATCTGTAAGTTTCTTCAAAATAGTGAGTTTAATTTCTAGTAAGAATTTGAGATCTTTTTCCCATGCTTTTGGTTTCCAAGATTTTCTTCTACACTCACATGGGGTTTGCAAGAATCCCTTTTATTACTAGAATCCAAGATTCTCTCTGAATGACTTGACTTAGTGAGCTGCAGTTCTGAAGAAACCCTACACATRGACAGATGGACCAAAAAAAGGAGGAGATCTGGTGAAATTGCAATTAAGTCYTGCAATACTTGGAGCGTAATAATCTATAGGCATCGTTTGCAGCAAGACTGGGATGAGTGAGCAGCAGAATTTGGAAGAGAGCAACAACAGTTTCTCTCTTCATTAAATGCTCTAATCACCACCTCGGGCTTCTTTTGCCTAGCCCCTTGGGTCAATCCAAGTAGCCAGGTGTAGCTCTCACCAAACAGAGCCTCTAGACCCCATCTCTTGTGGCAGCTAAGGTAGTTACCTGATCGACTCYTTCCTGCACACTAGCTCCTGTGGCTACTTACATGGGTGCTCAGGAAAAGCAATCTGAATTAGGTAATTCAAGGAGGATCACCAACGCCACATTAAACACTTGTGTGGACAGTTTAATCCAGAACTGAATTGGCATTAATGAGTTAAAATAAAATGAATGGGTTTATGAACTGAATAAACATCCACCCAAGGGTTTATGGTGATATAACTAAACTGTTTCATATTTACGGTTTAAATAATTCAAGTTACAATGTATAAACAAGCCCTAGTATAAACAAGACTTAGGCCAAGATTTCTAAGAAACTGTTCTTCATCAAGCTATCTTTGATTCCCATAATCTGATTCCCAATTCATAATCTGATTTTTCCTATTAAACCTCTGTACACAGGGCAATTCAGTTTCTCTTTCTAGCAACTATTTATTATTCCTCAACATATTAGCCCCAGCAGCCCTGCAAGGAGCTCATGAAGCTAATGGTTTTGTCTGGGTCACTGCCGTCCATGTTTCAGATCCCCGTGGCCCTAGGATTCTCATCCCTGCTGCCAATACCCTAAACACCTAGCTGTATGTGCCTTTTTAATGCAGTTCACGGACATGGAAATAAAGGGCAGCTACTGTGATTAAAAAATCCCATCAGATTAGAGTCATTGGGCTGCATGTTCACACTACTGTAGCACCCCATTTCCCGGCCACACCGTGGGTCAGATGTCAGTCGGGTCACTGATATGGCAGGSCTCAATCGAGGTACCGCCACGCTGGCCTCGGGGATTCCCGCTTCATTTCCCCCCCGCAGGAAACACCGAGCGAGAGCAAAACAGTATTCTAGGAATAAAACTTCCTCAACAGCCCTTCCGAGTAAAGGCATCTAACAAACCTCGCTTGCAGAAACTACCCGGCAGCAGCCTCTGAAAGGCATGGGGGGGTTTTCCTCTTTGTTGCTCTGGGAGCGAGAGGACCGTGCTCACCGCTGGCCAAAGCGCGGGGGAACCGGTGGAGTCACCGAGCGGATTCCCCCAGCTGAAGCACCCGGCCTCTGCGGTGCCGCCGMCGGACTCTGCCGAGTCCCAGGACACGCACCTGCACGACACAGATTACTGACCGATGACAAATTTGCACGGAGATATTCAATGGCTGTTGCTTTGATAGAATAAAAAAAAAAAAAACGGCCCCGGGCATGAGTTGCTTAAAAGCAGGATCCTGCGACCAGCCAGCATCCTGCCAGAAAGGACCTGCAGCTTTTTTGGGTCACTGGGATAAGCTGGCGCTACAGCTGACCGCTATCACTCAGTCTTTGTTCTCGTCACAGACCAGATGCCTTATGGCTCCATCACTGTGAAACGTTGCTTTTTTCCCCCCGCATCTTTAAAAAGGGCAGTAAAAACCTGAAGAACGAAAGCCAACAGTCTGAGAAATACTAATTAATTTCCATGCTTCAAATGCAATCTAAAAATAAAAAGCAGCTTCAACGCATTTTATGGTTAAATGAAAGCATTCACAAATAATCTATAAGGACCCAGTCTGATGAAGATTGTATGTTCATGAGTCACAGCAATAGCAGCTGAGGATACACAACAATTTTTTACACAGGAACGTGCTTCTTCCAAACATGCTCATTCTCCCTCCCCCCAACCAGATATTCTATTATTGCTGATTTGTTGGTAAAACACTTCTTAAAACATCTCCAGCGAATGTCATTCTCTAATCCATATACCATGCAGAAGCTTATGCTATTAACAGCACCTATTTTTCAGTCCTCAAATCTGCTGCAAATTGTCTAATGGATTAATTGTATTATTATATTATTTTAACAGGGATGCATTGTTGTAGAATTATGTCACAGTATTACAGTTTGGGCGGCCTCGTATAATCTTCCAGCAGCTGGAAATATAATTAGCATATAAACCAAACAGCCTCGTTAAACATCCCTTTCCTGTAAGAAGGGACACATTTAAGGGCCTCGTCTCACATGTTCCATTAGAGCTGGCACAGGGCTAGAATGATCCCAAAATGCATTTTTCAGTCCAGCTAAGCAAAGTCCACTTTAAACCCTGGAAATGTTCTGCAGCAGATCTCAGGAAGACACAAAACGATGCTGCTCTGTAGTGGAATACACACTCCCGGGGAGTGATTATACCCCCCATTTTTGAACCAGAAGGTTCCATTTGGCAGTTCAAGTATAAAAATAGAGAACTGCTTTAACTGCCTTCTGTGTACAAATTAGATCTGCAAATTCCGAATACATTTGAATTCTTTTCATCTGCTTAAAATGACAGATCTAAAACCACTGATAATTTATAACTCCAGCAATAAAGAAGCAAATATCACCCACTACTTTCCCTTGCTATGAAGYGCCTTCTGCCACCATAAGCTTTGGGCTTTTTATCTAATTGCATGGTTGCAAATGACCACTGTGTTCAAAAATCTCTGTGGATCTTCGGTTCCACAGCAGTAAGCAGATACACAGGCTAGTTTTGCTCCCTCTATAGAAAGACAAAAGGTTGAATTTTTTAAAAGTTGCCTATAGTTTTGCATGAATTCTGGTGCAATTTCTGGCCAACTTCTCAAAAGACATTAAGAAAATGTTAGTGCATGCAAAGAGAAGCCATGGGCAACMTGCATTTAGACCTAGAATATAATTTTTTTCACTTCCAAAATTAAGAATACACCAAGTGTCCAATTTTGGATCAATGCAAAAAATAAAACTGAAAATGGATTTTAATTTTTTATTCAGTCCTTGAGCTCAAGCAGTGTAATATTTCAGCAGACCTAAAATACAAATGTTTTCCTGTCTGTCTGGTAATTTTATATTTGGAATTCAAGTTTTTAGCTATACTTGTTAATATCTAATTCAAATTTGAAACAGAARTGTATATTTGAATGAAAACTCTTCTAAAATTAATCTAGAATATACTGAAATATAATACGTTTATTTTCAGGAATTTCCTTCAGATAAAAATATTTGCTTAAGTCAATGTGCATTCGTGAACAGCCTGAGTTCCCGCGAAATGGCGCTCTTCTTCAGGGAATGACAATTTGCACCTCCCTCAAAAACCCCACAAAACAGGAAACGAAGCACCGAGTAACTCTGAAAAGTGGTTGTAATGCTGGGTTTTTACAAAACTGGAGCTCCTTTTTGGAAGACTGGACTAAGTTTTACATCAGCGCCATTTCTTTCTCTTCTCCCACAATCTTGGGAACGATCAGTGATTTTATCACAGCATCAATGCTCTACGAGCTGCCCCAGCACAGCAAAAATACCTGGCTGGGACCAGTGTCCGTATCACCTGCTAAAAGGGCTACTGGAGGTCTTACACAGTCTCATTGATGGACTTAATCGAGGATGAGAACAGGACTTTGGGGTATTTCAGGCTTCAGGGTAACTTCAGACCCAGCTATGCTGCAGGGGAGACCCCGCTCTCCTTCTCAACGCTGAATCAGAATTACATTTCCCAGTCATCATGGTAAGAGGGTGAAGGAAGAAAACCCATAATTACCCCCAGTACTCCATATCTAAACCTAGAGATAGTCTGGCCTGAAAATATAAGAGGAATAGTAACTGAAATATTAATACCTTTCACATGGGATCACAGTAGCTATTAAATAAAATTCAGGAGAACAGAAYGGGACCATAAAGTACTTTAAAACACAGTTATCCTTGTTAGCCAACGATCCAAACAAAACCACTGCTTTCAAAGCACAGGCTGAAAATAAGACCTTGGCGGATAGATTTCAATAACCTGGTAGGCACTCGGAAAAAAACACCCAAAATCTCTCCTCCCTAGACCACCTCCCCAAGAGTACAGGCAGAGGCGAGGGCAGGCAGGTCTGCAGGCTGCGCTTCTCCTTCGCCTCCCCAGCCAAAGGTCTCACCCAAACAGCACGACTAGTTTAACAGCCCAAGAGTTTTACATGAGAAAACACKAGAGGCGATCGTTGGCAAAGCAGGAGGGAGTGGGAAGGTTTAAGAGCAGCACTGGCAACATATTATTGAATTTCTACTGATTGGAATATTCTGGAAAGCAAAGTTCAAAATATTTACTTATTGTAGTTAGAAATAATCGGCAGTAGGAATAAAATGATCTGGGGATGGTTTCTGACTAGCAGTTCCTCTAATTGCACAGATTTACCACGTTTTGTTTTCTTCTTGTTATTCATCGAAAACATTGAAAGTCCTTGCCTGTGTTGCCAAATTTAAACAATCCCTCTTCTGACTGGAAGACTTAACTTATATAAACACATTGACATATGAATTTTTATAGATYACTTCTTTAAAAACTCTGGTTGGAAAACCCTAAGCACTGAGGCTTAGCAAGTGAAAAAAATAGCATTTGAGCATAAAATGGCTGTTTTAACGCAGATTCTGGGAGTGGGGCCACTAAAGGTTGCATGAGTGGATTTAGGTTTGGCACAYTAAATTTTTTTTAAAGAGTTTGAGCATGAATCAAAGTAAATGGAAGAGCATGCATGCCCTCCCTAAAAAGCTAACTGAAAAAATCCAGATGCTCCATTTTGTGGCACTGTCTACACTATTGGGCTTTAATCTTTAGATCCTCAGCGCAGACCTCAGCTGTTCCAGTTTAACAGASTAACTGCCAGCAAGAGAAGATTGTCATCCTCTGTACAGACAACTATTAAGGGAGTCCTAAGGTCCTTGGGCAGCAGATCAACCCACGAACCTGCCCTGAAAGTCCTAGTCCCCCAGTCCAACCTTCCCCAACCCAACTGATGATGCCTGGCTCACACTGATTTGCCTCTTGGCTCTTCTGATATCCTGGTCTAGCTTGTTCAGCCCCAGTCTTTATCCCTACAAACTCTCCAGCCCTACACCTTGAGACGGGTTCCTGAGAACCAATCTCTACAATTTTACACTAAGCAAATGAAGCTTCAAATGAATCAGGAGTGGGACTTCCCTCTTCTCAAGAGGGCWCCCCAAGCACGAGGCTAGGAAGTCACTGTCACATCTTTCTTTGGCCACAGAACAGGACATGGCTTGCTAGCTCAACCACGGGTTTTGGGGATGAGAGCTGTGGCACCAGAGGACTCATCCATCTTCACTGCCCTGTGGAAGAAGTTRTAAGTATTTCTAGGAGGGGGATCTGGTACACGAATGAAGGGAGGTTTCAAAGTACCTGGGAGGAGTGGAAAGGCTGACTTTAACAGATTTCCTTTTCTCTCTTTAGTTTGACTGACTGTCTYAGACAACCCTCTACTTAGCAATAGAGCTGCTGTGGAGCTTTCTTCTGACACTGGAATTTCTCTACTCATTGTGCAGGGTGCCTATGTACCTAACCAAACATTGCTGAATCCCTTGCCTCTCCTACTTACAGCTGAGTTTTCTCCACACCCCTTAATTTCTCACCATCTCCTGCTTTCCTCTTCTCAGTCCAACCAGTTTCCTTCAAGTACAAGATTCGTGCTTCCTCCCCCCCTCTGTCTGAGCACTGCAACTCAGGGAGCAAGGATGGGGGAAGATGTACATACCAATTATTTAAAATGAAGGTCACCAGAAATGTGAAATGGCAAAACAAGACATTTTTCCCCTATTCAGRCTCCTGCAAGCAGCTGAAATACTTTTTTTCTGAAAGGTTGGCAAGCAGTTGGCTCTTGATGAATCCAGTGATGAAAAACTTCAATAATATTACAAGTAAGCCCAGAACCTATCTTCCTTCAGGCTTCTTTATTTCAGAAGCACCTCCTTCTCCAAAACATCGCCAGGAAATGACATTTCACCAGCACGTGGACAGCACTGCAATAAAACAGCACACCCAGGAACTGTTTTCAAATTCACATCCAGGCGAGCAGAACAAGACCAAGGTATTAAAAACAATGACAAAGGTCTGGCTGAGAAGACAGTCAGCTTTCTCTTTTGCTATCTGCTTTGCTGATTCCCAGAGAGCCCAGTGTGGCTTTAAAAACCTTGTGCAGCCTGCTGGAGCCATCCCAGCTGCATCCAGCCAAGGAAGCGTGCTYGGGCAAAGAAAATGTCACTGTTTCTTCCTGGCTTCTTCTGCCGTAAGTGAGACTGCTCCTTATCAGTTATAAGAAACTGTCCCATCAGCTGAGATAATCTTGCCATTTGGAAGTTTGCCTGTGCTCCCAAAGCCAGAGGTGTCAGCTTTATCATACTGCTCCTTGCCATGAGAGGCCCTCAGCCCTCCATGGTAATAAAGGTTTCCACACTTTCTGTGCAAGATGAAATTTTAGGTGAGTTAAAAAAAATACAACACGCTTTTGACTATAGCATGAATAACATTGTGGCTGAGTTTAATTTCTTTGTCTAACTCCCTGTATATATAACTTTACTGTCAGGAGCGTTTATGTTGTACTGTGGGAGTTCCAGCGTCCACCAAAGAACTTTCATTAGGACTTTCTGTGGTAMAATGATTTGCAATCCGAACACTGAAAAATGCGCTGTGCTGGAGGGAGCTTCACTTCTGTCCAGGAGGAGGATTACTGTGAGAATTAACTTGTTTCTCGCCCCACTGTGGTACACTGGTGTCCCTCACCTAGTACAATCTCCCTTCCCGCTTGCTCTGAGAGTGAGCCTGTCYGCAGCTGGAGCCCATCTGTCACTCACGCTGCATGTCCTGAACAACCTCCTTAATACTCCATCTCCCAGCAGAAGAGGTTGCTCAAATCAAACCCCAGATGCGGGCTCAYCTGGCGCTTACCATCTGCAACAACAGACCACCCTGTAGTGTGATCTCTTCTACCTGTTCTGGTCACTCTACAAAATACCTACTGATGATGCTCACGGACAGACCAACTGCAAGGCAAAGGCATTACATGTGTGCATCAAAACCCGTGACTTTCACCTTCATGACTGAGTCAGCACCAAGGCAATGTCAGACTTTAAACCTTTTCGCCTAATCACTACAAGGATATCAAAACCAACGTAACCTATAAAGCAGATGAAACACATGCATCCTTTCAACCTTCTGCTTGTCAGTGACAATACAATAATGAAGACGGAGGATGGGGGACTTGTTATGCTCAAACATCATGATATGAGTATTGATGTGCTGAAAGGAACCATATATAATAAGCATAACATTAAGGTCCTCCATCAATCAAATTACAGATTTTCTATCTCATCTTATGCAATTATCAGGTGTCGGAAAATAACTTTTCCTATTACCTAAAAGGGTTTTTTGCCCACTGAGCACAGAACTAGATTTTAAAGCATTCATCTCTGAATAAATAATCAGAGCTTTTAGTCTGATAGATCCGGATACAAAATGTTAGGACTTGGAAATCTCAAGAAAAAGGCAACCTTTCAACCTTAAATATCAGCCTGACTCTCTCCTTCCTCCAGTCCTCTCCCAGAAAAAAACTCCCATTAATTTCAAAGGAAGTTTTAACAGATAAGGTCATGTGTTTTGTCCCTCATGTCGCTTTTGACATTTAAAATAATTGGATCTATTGTTGCAGCAAATAAGACCCTAATAAAATACTTGTATTAGTATTTATTTTTTGATAATTACTGATGTTCTRTGCAGGTGGGAAAGCTTGGGTGCATGCCTGTAGGACACTAATGGGAAAATTTTTTTTCCAAGCGTCACATTTATCAATGCACTAGAAGAAAATAAGCCTGTATTAGGAAGTTTCATGCTGGCTCTCATTATGCCATCTCAGAAGCTTGTCCTTTGATTTATTACAAAAATTAAATATATTTTCTCAGTGAGATCAGAGGTATTAGAYGAGAGGTCATGGAAATGCTGGCAGAAAAATGCTAGTTTTCCGGGTATAAAACCTTTTGTATTACACATCCTAGGTTCAACCAATGCTGCTGAATTGCCAGGGGGGTCTGGTAGGATCCTGGTGGATTCCCGTTCCCTGAGTCAGAGATGATGGGAACTGTGGAGTCCCCAGCTCTGGTGCAGGCCAGAACTAAATCTCTCCCAGTGCTTCCTGTAGGGTGCTCAGCAAATTTGACATCCTTGTCAATTTTGCTGCAGTTAGTAGCAGGGGAGCTGACGGGAATACCAATTTTGCAGAGCAGCTGCAGGATACTGTTAGCTTACGGGAAATGAAAATTTAAAAAAAAAAAAAAAAGGTTTTGGATTCAACTGAGATCAAACCCAGTACTGCAATCAACAAACGTTCCTGCAACCTGGAGACCCAGCTTTTAAATTAGTTTTTCAGACATTGAAGTCCCTCTTACTAGGGGAGGAGATCTGCTGGCATGTCTGGTAAAGCTTCCTTCTGCTCTGAGAAAAGGAAATACATGTTTTTACTCTGGTTTTAATCACTGTGTACTTTCCAAATGTTTTGGTAAATGGGGCAAATCTACATAACACTTCTTGTAATGCCCAGAGCAGACTATGTAGGTGTACTCAAGCCAGCTCCAAACTGATCAGCCTAACCACAGCAGTATGCAGCTCAGCCCCACCTCCCAGAGCCAGATAAACCATACAAATAAATACCAGGCAGGTTTTGGCAACCCMTGGTACCTCCTGAACTGCCGTGGTTATCCTCCTAGTTGTAACCAACTAACCCAGCATGCTGGAACTTGCTTCAAAGTAGTTGTCACCACAGTGTCCACGTATCCCTAAGAGCTATATGGTCTTCATGGAAATCCTGCTGCACTGCATTATGGTTATGACTCATACAGAACATGAAATACAAGCCTTTTGTTTTGCAGAAACATGTCGCTTTTGGTGACAATAGCTTCCCAGCTGTCAAGTCAAAAAATACGATCATCACTCAGAGTAACACAGCCATCTATTCCAGTTCATTAGTCTTTGCCTGACGAATCAGAGAGCACCTTCAGGTATGAACCCTGAAAACTCTTACTCTGCATTTAACCTCATGCAAGAACTCGCGCTTAGCTAAATGAGACTTCTCGTGCAATTACGGGCCATTTTCAGAAGTACAGGCTTTGGGGTGCCAGAAGGTACAGTCAAGTCCTGCCTGAAAGCTTCCACTGTGCAATAAACAGGTCAGAGAGCAACTGGGCTGTAACTCAAGCCTCTTCCGGCACTCAAAGGAGCAAGAGCCTCACTGCTTTCTTTCTAGTTCTAGTGAGAACAATAAGAAATCAGAAGAAAATTCATGTTTTCTCAGACAGTCCAGGCTCAAGACTKGCAAAACCACATGCAGTAATTATTAGTCACCATGGAAGAACAAAGAAAAGAAACCTTCTACATAGATCGCAAAGCTTGAAAACAAACACGCCAGGTACAAACTTCCACCACATGCACGCATCAGTGCCTGCATCTGCGATTCTTGCTCAGGCCAATTTACAATGTAAAAACACGTTTTTGCAGTTTTCCACACTTATTTTTTAATTAAAAAGAGTCTTAAACCAGGAGTGTTAGAAAGCGATGGCAGAAGGAGGGGTGTGGCAGGAAGAGAGATTTGTTTTTCTCAGAAAACAAGTGGCACATCTTTCCTGCCCAATGGAATAAATAATTTATGGTTATGCAAGTTACTCAACACAATGTCAACTCCTTTGTCATGTACTTTTCTCGCTCCCCTATTAACACTTACAGGAGTTGGAATGTGGCTAAATCCTCCACTTCCGTTGTGTTTTCATACTGCCATTTCCTTTACCCATAATCTGCTAAATCAATGTAAAAAGATTTCTGCTGGGTTACCCTCTAGCTCTAGTACCAGAACCTGAATACACAGCTTTGGCGAGCTGCTGCTTTAATTGTAGTGCACCCAACGTGTTGTTTTAGTTTTTTTTTTTTAAAGAAAAAGCTGGTAACAAAGTTAAAGATCTCTTAGAATCTGAGAAATCTCTCCAAGCCAAGCTTCAACAACCTWAAAAACATGTATAAATTGGGGCTGCACTACAAATTTTTAGCCTTGTTGAGCAAACAGTTCCAGATMAACAAACCAACCCGACCGCTGCTATTACCTGCTGAAGTGTGCTTAAATTTTTCACTCTTCTTCTTCCTCCATTTCCATGGCTTAAAAAGCCTCCCGAGAGTGGCAAATTTGCTTCTTCTTCTGATCGGAGGCGTGTGAGTCCCAGGTACTAGAGAATCTGAACGCATTGCAGCCAGTCTTTCCACTTCCTCAGCTGTAGTTTCAGCAAGAAAAGGAGAAAAAAAAAGGGGGGGGGGAGTAAATGCTTTAATAAATTATCAGAGAACCACACAGATGGTCAAAATTTTCCACAGTTACAGAGAACARTAAAAAAGGGAAAAAACTGTAGTCTTTATTATTTTAGCATTATTTTCTTTCCTTTCAATGGAATCCATAATCTACTGTAAAGATCAGTATTAACAATCAGATTCAACAGGAATATGGATTATTACAACAGCAAAGTTATAACCTGTAACAAATTGTTCTGCATTGCTCTAGACAGCTGGCAGTCCATCCGCCAGCCATTCCCGGGGAAGCGTGACGGAGACTGGGGAAGAGAAAGCGCAAAAAAAAAAAAAAAAAGATGCAATACTACTTAAGAGAAATATTGCAACTCTTTTTTTTGCAATGGAAAGAGACATTTCCATGAACTAATATTTATCAGGAGCAAGGACCCTGATAAATAATGACCTTCTGGTATCATTACCGTGTCCATTAAAACTGCCTGGGTTACAAAAGGGGCTGCATTAGGAATTGCCTACTGACAGAAAGGGTGCTAAAAATTCAGAASGTTCCTTCCAGTCCCACTTTTCTGCCTCCTCATTCCCCTCCAATTCTTATACTTATCTTTTAACACAGGGACTTGGAGAATTGTAATAGAGTTCACACTTAGGGCTGAATTCCCTAGGAGGGGTTACAGGTTTTCACTGAGCTTCTGTTATGAAAAAATTCAGCTTTCTGCAACCTTTACACTGTAATACATCATGATAGTCTCAATACTTAAAAAAAAAATCTGAAGAATTTAAATTACCCTTCCTCCCTGATGAGAGCAAGAGAAGTCTGGAGGTGGTCACTTGGCGCAATTACATTGCATGATCCCCCCCTCACATTTGCAGGGAAAATGTATGCTGGCAGTTTTGAGAAATAATGTCCCTGTGATTAGAGGCACAGAGAGAGGTAAGCCAGGACCACAAAGGAAAAGGCCCACAGGGGGAAGGCATCAGTAGCCCCGGGGCGAGGATCTCTCCATGCCACAGCTGCCAAGGCTGCAATAAGCTCTCCCAGCCCTGGGCCGAAGCATGCTCTCTCTCTCCCTAAAAAAAGCATCTGCACAATTCAGTCAGCATACAAGAGGGGTTTTTATGGGTTTTTTAAGTTGTTGGTGCTGTTTGTTTGGTTTTTTAAGGGGTATCATTTCGCAGGCTTGTGTTGTAGTGAGACACTGCCAGTAACACTGATCTGAGTGGTTTGCACAAACACAGTCTGGATTCATAAAGACAGACACAGACCGTCACCTCTCCCGCTCCGAAGACGGCAGCCCAGTGTTTCTATTTCACCTCTAGTATATTAAGTAYTAACCTCAGCCATGAGCACAGGCTCGGCAACCTCAGCAGAACATAGCTCTGAAGGGATGAGCACACCTACTCCACACTGACAATCACCGGAGATTTTGGCTGGCAAATTCTTAMGGGTCTCAATGGAAATTTTCCCCAGGTTTTAAGTGCACCAGGTTTAGGTGGGTTTTCATGGGAACAGCCRGAGACGCACCTCTAACACAAAGGAAGTTTCATTATCAGAACTCCAAACAAATACTATTTGAGCCCCTCAGGTTTTTGCAAGAAGGTTGGTTATTTCATTATTGCTGTTTTGTTTGTTTTTAACATTGGCAATACAATCCTTTCTCCTGTAAAGTATCACTGCCAGATACAGCTGCCTATAACTTTCTGGTGAAAAAAYAAGCTAGCCAGCAAGATACAGAGAGTCCAACTGCTTCAGTGGAAATGGTTAAAAACAATTATTCTTTGGGGTAATGGAGAGAAAGACAGGCATTTCTGAAAACATCTTTCTTCCATTTAAAGCAGAGGAAAAAAAAGGTAGTCCGGTCAAAGCATTTCACTCTGTTCCAGCYCTTTGTACCCAACTGCCTAGAGAAAGTCTTACAGAGAGAACCCATTACAAGGCTCTGCCTGTACAGGGGCTGGGACATGCTGCATCAAGGCTGGAAATTGCCTGGTTATGCTGAACAAACCGTGAGGGTAAAAAGAAGAGGAAATCAGAAATTTCCTTACACTTTCTGATTTCACTGGAACCTGCCGGGCTTTGAAGASCAGCACGGGGTACAGACCACCTCACTCTATATGCAGATCCAAACGGACCATGCCTTTTCCGCCTCCTCCATTTTTAAGATGCCCCTAGTTAAAGCACGTAGGATGACTCTGCGTTCCACTGCTGTGATTTTTTAGAGATSCTGCTAAAAGTAATGGGCTGGTATTGTCTTTGCTGCCTTACCTGTGGGATACAGGGTGTAGAAGCGGGCCATTGAGCAAACTGAGAATGACACACTACTGCTGAATTAGGCTTCCTGCTGCATAAACCCACAGCTGAAACATAATGGAACTCCTCTTGCTGCTCACCCTCTCTCTTTTTCCACATCACTGAGCCACCATTTCTGCTACTCAGGTGCCTTAGTTACTAAATCTCAGAGTTGCAACAACTCCTCTGAGAGCTGGTCCTAACTGGTACTGCTGAGGCCGTTCCCCAGAGAACTAACATCTCTTAAAAATCCTTTCCTACGTAACGCACACCCCCTCCACCCCACACCAGCTGGCTCTCACTGCCCCCGGGGAAGCTTTTCCCATTCAGGGTAAACGAGTATGGATTCACAGTCAGGCAAAACTAACCCTGGAGTCAAAGGAATTTACCCAAAGGGCGGGCTCATTAAAAGCCAAACACAGCATCAAAACCACTTCCATATTTTGACTGCTCTTCCCTGAATTTCAGTATCGTCTCTCACACGGATCTGTGCTCCGGCAGTCCCGCTCTGCTCTCCAGCAGCCATGAACGTGGCTCTTCTTCATCCTCTCCAAACACACCCAGCTCTGAGCTAATGCAAATAACAGCTCTTCTTCCCTCTCGCTCCTACTTCTCAGAATGACTACCTCATTTTTTTTCATAAAAAATACTCTCAAGAGCACTGCTAATTCAAAGCATAATAATCACTGGCTAGGAATGGACCCCATTAGCATAAAACCATGACAGTTTTAATACAGCAAGAATAAAAGCAGACCACGATGCGAGAAGTAATGCCAGATTTCTGCRCTCTTCTCTGCTGCTGCATCTTTCGCCCGAGTTGGCTGGGTTTCTCTGCCTTTTTGGCTCCTAATGACTATTGACTGGCTGTGGGCTGCGACACCCACTGCTGACAGCAGGCTCCGTAGGCTGGTTTCACACCCTTGCTGTTCCCAAAAAAGGCGGTACTTGCACGAATGGAAACCAACTCAGGCCTTGCAATTTAATTTTTTTTTTTGCCTTCAAAGAGGAAAGCAGTCCCAGCAGTCCCAGCTTGATCAGTCTGCCGAACTGGGAGAACGCACTGCCATGTGCATTAGTGCCTGTAGTCCCAGTGCTGAGGTCTCATCTTGAGGCYGGTGCCACAAATGTGATGTTTACGGGTCACAGTTGCTGCTGATACTCGGTGCTTTTGGGAACTCGTTTTGATTTTTTTCCAGGATCTGAGAGATCTTGCTGAGACACAGAGACGCAGGGATCTGCACTTACGGCAAGAGGGCGATGCACTTTCCTCCCGCTTTCTTCCGTCTGAGCTGTCACCCCARAATAGCAATGGGGAAACTAAACCTGAGAGCTTTTCACAGGCTGGTTGGCTGTCAGACAGCTCTCAAGATTYTACTGTAGTCTTTAAGACATTTGAAGTTCATATAGACTGAAGGGCTTAAGCACGACTTGTAGTTTTAATGAGAAAAAGCACCACAAAACAAAATATTTTGCAACCAAGTGATGTAAAAGAAATTTTACAAACATGATTGAAATATACTACAAAGACTTAAAACACTAGAAGGTCTAAAAGCTAATTTCTTCTTATTCTCTTTTTTCTTTTTTTTTTTTTTTTTTTTTCATTTTGAGGCTAACCCTGGATTTGAGGGGTTTTTTTGGTTAAAGTCACTTTGAGGTTTGTGGGCTGTAATGTGCTGCGTGGACACCAGACATGGACAAAATCAGCAACTCAGGGAAGTGCATTTTGAAAAGCGACTCTTCAAAACAGTCAATTTACCAGTCCAAGGAAAAAGAGGCTGGGCCATCTGGGACCTGTTCTGTATGTTCTTATGAGTTTCCCACATCTTTCAGTAGGGTGCCGATTTCCAGAAGGTCCAGTGAGAGACAACATGGGAGTCACCTACTTTTTGGATTTGAGAAGCGTAGCAGGCAGATCAAAGGCCCACCCAAAGACAACATAACTTCCTAAGTTTTCCTAGAAAACAACAACCAGTTTGGTCATTTCCATGTCTGTCTGGGAATCACGGCATCTACTAATGTTGCTGATACATCATATACCCAGCTTCCATTTTAGAAAAAAACCCACTATTACTGCATTCGGGTGCACAGAGCAATTTCACAGCCGAAGGCTGAAGCCCGCCCATCCCATCTACGATCTTTAATACGACCTTCCTCCCTGGTAACCACACTAAGTTTTCTCTAAGACCACTTCTGAACATTTGTTGTTCATACTCAGTCATATGATTACCTTAACAGGCAGTTTACTTCACAAAGTTAGATTTTAAGCCTTCCTAGCAAACACCAATGGCTACATTGTGCTTTCTGTTATATTTACACAAATCTGTGGTAACAGGCTGAAAATGATCTTGGCCCTAAAGATGCAATTAACTAAATGTGCCATTTTATTTAACGACAATAACTTTATATAAATAAAAAAAAATAACATAATACTCCTTCTTCCCAATCCACATCCAGCCAGTCTTTATTCTGCAGATTAATTTCCAACAAACTCCTGTTGCAAGGTTTCTTTTGAACTCTGCACCCCGAATATCCTTCACTTCAGACTGCACAGACCTTATTCTAGCAGCTTTGCTCAATACAAGATGTAGCTGCATCATGTGTTCTTTTGAAATGACAGGAAACCTGAACGAATACGCTAATTGCTGAGCACTTATGTCTTCTCTTTACCTGAATGGGAACACTTTCAATTAAAAAAACCACCTTGTTTTTCTTTCAGGAAAATGGTTCGTTTTCTGCTCTTCTATTATCATCTGTTCAGTTATTTCCCTTTAATTTCCCTTTGCACCTGGAATTAATTTTCATCAGCCCTGCCTTTACTATTTGAATTGCCCATTTAAACTTTTCCTAACTTCTCAAAGGTCTGTTTTCCAATGAAAGACAAGGCATGGCATGCAGCAGTYTCAACGCAGTCTTGCCAAACGGGGATGATGATTACCTCTTCGGCTGACAACAGCTCCCACTGGATGTATGCATTTGCAATGGCACCCACTGGGTTGGCGTAGTGGGTTTATGACCCATGAAGAGGCTGTCAGTAGCCTTCCTTTGCACGCTAAGCAGCACTCACRTTTTCCAAACCTCTGCCAATTATTCCCGCTCCCCAGATGTGTAGCACTTTGCACTGTACCCCTGAACTGAATCTCTCACCCTTTACACCTGCCTGTTTCAGCACAGGTATCACATCGTGGTACGGCTTTGCTCTCTGCTGCGATCTCTCTTTCTCAGTGTATTTATTTCTCGTGTTGGAAGAGAAGTCCAAAGAATGGCTTTGAAAGTCTAATACCTTTAGGACCCTGCTTTCGACTTCCCCACATTTTGATGTAAAATGTTAATTATTCATGCTGATTGCAATCTGAAAGCCATTTTTTTAACCTCTGCAAACTACACTGCACTACGTGCATCACTCTAAACATGTCTTTATTGATATGAAATCTCTGAAAACACCAAGTATTTTCTGTATTATAACACAGTACACAAGATTTTTACTTGCGACAAAAGCACTTTATCAGATTATGGCATCAATAGCTACATAATCTCTTCCTATAAATCCTGCAATTACAGAAAATAAGGATTGTTAGATTTCATTGATATCAGCTGTTTTGTGTATCCCTTATTGCTCTTACTGCTCACTGGGTTTTCCACCTCTTAAGTGTTTATTACATATAGATTTGAGGCTAAATCAAATCAACAGCMCTGCAGCTCCTCACTTTTGGGCACCTGGACACTGGAGCAGAACCCACAGGTCTGTCCTGGGCACCACACACACTATGTGGAGACTCAACAGCTCTAAAACGGGACTCAGAGCAGCCACTACAAGTGGAGCACAACCAAAAGCCAACCAAGAGAAAAGCAGGGCCAGCAGAAACAAACCAGATATCCTACTTTTCTTGGGGCTTTTCTTGTCTAGGAAGACAATTCCACAAGTACCAGGAATTGCTCCAGTAAGAAACTTCAGCTTGAAAGGAAGGGAAATTTTACCCTTCCTGCATGGCAAGCAGGGAGGATTTGCACAGCTTGTGCTTTTAAGAAAGCAGATGAAGTAGGATGAGATGCAAGGACTTTTCTGTTAGAGCAGGTAGAGCACTTATTTGAGAGACAGGAGAATCACARGCTCATTTTAATCCTCCTTTTGAGAAAGCTCAAGCCCACATCTCCCATTTTCCTTGGGAACACTACCGCACTTCATACGATGATGGATGGGAGAGCACTCCCCATCTATCCTACTGAAACTATGTTATTTTAAAGAACTCAAGACCTACTGGGTCTGAAAGAAAGCAYGAGTGGAAGCACAGCTCCTGATACTTAGGGCACTCATCTGTCAGCACAAACACTCTTCTCCCAAGACGATTCCTGGGCTTTACCCTGGGTTAAATAACCCAAACCTCCTTCTGCTTCAGTCATGGATTGAAATAAACTGCTGGTCACAGCTGTGATTTGTTGAGAGCCTGATCCCGTCCAGTTCTGCACAAAGAAGAATAAAGGGGAGTGAAGATGCTGCCTCTCACTGTCCCCTTCTTTCACTTCCAGTAGGGGATCTTCTATCCAAGRCATGAAGGGAGAGACGAGAGAGGTGAGGTGCTGTCTCCTAGATCCTCTTCCCAGAAAGCAGGAGAGGATGGATGGGTAGATGGAGCCCCATTAGCAGAGCTGGCCGGGCACCCAGCGAGAGGGATCCATGTTTCAGCCTGTGAAGAATTGCCATAAAGAACTCCTGTTCTGGTGTAAATGGCAGCTACAAGCAAAATTTCCCATCCTGGGCATCGCCTCAAAGGCATACTCCTCATACTGTAATCATACTGCCATACTAAAAACTCATCTACTGAACAAACCTGGCCCTTTCTAAGTCACCGTTACAGAAACAGGCTCTTGGAAAGCCCCAGCTCATTGTGCACAACCTGGAAGGCAGCAGCCTCTAAGCGCAAACACGTTGGGAGCTGGATGAACCCACATTCAACCATTCACCTTCTGAGACTGAAAAAAACCCGTTGGTAAGATGGAATTGACCTGCCTACTCACATATGCTATGTGTCCCCTAGCACATAGCATTAGAAAAATACAATTCTTCAAACCTCCTTAAAAGGTATTTTGCCGAGCCTACAAGACGGAGACTAAATCTCACAACAACAAAAATTCAGAGGAGAAAACTGAGCAGGAGTCATACCCACAGGGCTATTGCAATTCAAGGCTCTAACATTATGTGCAACAAATGAAATGCTACTAGGCGAAAGAGTTGCAGTGGTGTTTGTGACCATCGCCTGACAAGTGGGCACCAACCACTGGCAACACCAGTAACTCCTCCAATACATGCTGTGCTGGTTTTGGCTGGGACAGAGTTAATTTTCTTCATAGTAGCTACTATGGGGCTATGTTTTGGATTTGTGCTGAAAACAGTGCTGGTAACACAGGGGTGTTTTGGTTACTGCTGAGCAGTGCTTACACACAGTCAAGGCCTTTGCTGCTCCTCACCCCAGTAGGCTGGGGGTGCACAAGAAGCTGGGAGGGGACACAGCCGGGACAGCTGACCCCAACTGACCAAAGGGATGTCCCACACCATATGRYGTCATGCTCAGCATATAAGGCTKGGGGMAGAAGAAGGAAGGGGGGGACATTCGGAGTGATGGCGTTTGTCTTCCCAAATCACSGTTRCGCGTGATGGAGCCCTGCTKTCCTGGGGATGGCTGAACACCTGCCTGCCCATGGGAAGCAGTGAAGGAATTCCTTGTTTTGCTTTGCTTGTGCGCAGCTTTTGCTTTACCTATTAAACCGTCTTTATCTTAACCCATGAGTTTTCTCACTTTTACTCTGCTGATTCTCTCCCTCATCCCACTGGAGGGGAGTGAGCGAGCGGCTSTGTGGGGCTKAGTTGYCGGTTGGGGTTAAATCATGKCAYTTGYGGACAGTACTAAGCACCATGGTTCAGGGGTCCTGGATGTATCCATGCAGATGCTTGGGTTGTTAAGTAATCCAAACTGTCTTTGAGTCATACCCAAATTCATCAAGTCTAGAGCTAAGTCTCACCCATGACAGCTCAAGTTCTTTCTGAAAGCCCAATCTACGGACAACAGAGAAGCCATCTTCCTCCAGGCAAGTCTTCAATCCATTCAACAAGAAAAACCAGAACTGAAGCCCATGTACCTTCAACTCCTAAATTTAYCCTGATAAAGAAATAGCGTGTAACATTTTTTCCTACATTTTGTTTTGACTTGCTAGCGATTAAAAGWGTCTTCTTGAAGGAGCTGGTAATGATTATGTTTTCATGGTTGAATTTATCTCTTATACCAGCCTTAATTGCAAATTCTGCTCAGCTGCAAGATATAAAACTAATCCAAGAAAAGGATCCAGTCCATGGAAACCCATAGGTCTCCGCTACCGGGTGATAATTTTCCTAATCGCCATGTGGACAGAGGCAGACACAGTTGCTCACGCCGAAGAGCACCTTGCCCCACCGGCCCCTCAGTGGGAATCAGGGAAGTTCTCCACCTTTCTAAAAACAAACCACTAGTGCGAAGGGCTGCCTGTTTATTTTGAGAAAGTGCAGAAAAAATATTTTAAATGCTTCTAATTTCTTAGGGGATTTTTGGTTGACTGAGCAATTTCTGATCTTTATCTTTTGAAGTTCTCATAAGAAGGAATATCCAATATTCGTATTTTATTTTACTAAAAATTTTACTAAAAACTTTACTAAAGCATTTTACTATGCTTTAGAAGGCATATCTTTAGACTATTCARAAGCCTGAGAGGGGCATGTCCTCATCCCATTCAGGAAATGGCATTACAAACATTAAACTTTCTAAACACAGTGGTACCATCTCACCACTATCAATCATCATAAAGGTAAAAAATTAAGTTTTTAATTTCCTTAATGGCCAGGAGAAAATGAACAAAGTACCTCATTTAAGAGCTAGAAAGTTCAAACCATTCCCTTGTAAACTCTATATTGCTTCTCTTGGGAAAAAGAAACTTCTATTTCTGTTCTTTAAAGAAGTTGATAGGAAGTTGGCCAAGAGGAAAAGAGTAATTATACCACATGGCACAATTATAACGAGCATAAATATGAGTTTTAAAAAAAAAGTCAGTAACAGCCTAGCAAAAAAAATATGTTTCACTTTACTCTGAAAAGAGACAGTGTGTATCCATGTTCAGGAATTTAAAATAAGGGCTAAATACTTCTGCTTTGAGTACCTAAGTGCAGCTACATATGGTCTTTGCTGATTGTCATCATAACGGGAATTCTTTTGTTGATTCAAATGRTGGTTAGTGTAGACCCTTGGCCAAGGTGAAATATCTGTTTAGGCCCTTATGGTAGAGCCTTGAGTTTCAGAGATGAATACTCGAAGGGGAGAAAAATACCCGTGACTCCTTTAAAGTCATGAATAAAGCATGGCGGGTTGCTGGCTAAAATACACTGAGTATTTCTGTGTGGTTTTCCTAGCTGTGATTTCACTTTTTTTCACCCTCTTTTTTTTAGCATTAAGTTCTAGCGTGCCTCACGGTTGCTGAGCTCTGCAGGCTATTGCCCTTGCTAAGTAGATTTAGAGGAAAGCCTCYGGTTTTAAAAAAGCTGCTGTGTTTAAAAAAAGGTGGAGTCCATCAGGTAATCAAATTGGTATATCTACCTAAGAAATGTTACAGTCAAAGGAAGGATCTATGCATGTAGCTTCAAGTTCATGAATAATTCCAAGTCTAGCAACCAGAAATAGCTCAGAACACGAGTTTAGATCAGAGCTAAAGGAAAAAAAATACTACAGGGAACCAAGAAAATACCATCATTGAAGAAGCTACTGAAATAGTTCCAGCAGCTTTATGCATGAAAATGTTAGCAAAGAGAAACAAATGAAGTCCTGACCATACCAGAGTGAACAGCAAAGGTCACAAGGAGTAGGATTACCTTACCCAAGCCATCTAGTGACTGGACTACCATCTTGGGAATTAGGGATATATTTTGCCCTCGGGGCTATCAAAACTTTGCAAATGAAGGTAAAATATGGCACTCTGCTCTTTGCTCATGACTAATGAGTTGAGCAGGAGGAGTGAGGGAAGATGAACTGCATTATGTGTGGTCCTTCTCACACAGGGTTGAGACATGCTGGTTGCACGCTAAAACGTGCCTCCTTACTGATGTCAGAGGACTTCATTGGCCAAAGCTGTAAAAGGAACCTTTCTAGCTAAAATTCACCTACAGAAAAAGAAATTGGCAGAGRAGACATTACAGCATGGTCTTAATGAGTGCTTTCCTCTGTATGGATGGGAATGACCCCTTTCTGTGGTGTTTGAGAGAGGAACCAGCGGCACACTGTGAGCTGCAAATGCGAGTGGAGCACCCCAGCAGCGCGATGGGGTGTGCSTAGACAGAGCCACTTGACCATGAAATTGGCAGTAAAGTTCATTTTGCAACATTGCGAAGGTAACTGTGGCATCTGAGAAGGCATCTGCATGAGATTTCATTTCAATACAGAAGTAGGGTAAAACCCAACCAAAACCTGACATTTCCTACAATTAAAGCAAAGTAATCTTTTTTCACCCCTTCACTGCTGGCACTGGACAAACCAACAAACCAATGAAATCTGACTTCCCTAAATGCTGGAAGTTTCCTCTCAAAGATATCAAGATTCTGCTACCAAGCAGACAAAAAAMCCCAAAGCACAAAACTACAACACAAGCCATTCTGAGCATTTTTGACAATATAAGTTGCTCTGTCCACATAACCTATGGGGAACAGTGCTCTCAATTTTAAGTACCGATCTCTTTTGGGCAAAGCATCTGTACAACATCCTACACATGTCACAGATCCCCTTCTTCAAGTCAAATGTCAAACTTCCACATACACCCTTCCAACTGAACTGGAGTCTTTGCCACGCAAACCTGGTTTTCAAAAATCTCTTTACGTAACCAGCATTTRGTTTGAATTTGCAAGTCAGAGACTGGCCTGAACCACGACACTGGCTGAGTACCTCAAGATTTACAAGGTTTGTGRTGGTGCTCAGAATGACAAATCTCCCAAGCATTTTGCTACAAATGGAGGACACAAGAAACAAACAGATATGCTTACAGGTACTTACACACAAACATATAAAAATGGAGCCTGGTATACAACAAATGCAGTAATAATGCAAAAATCTGAAATAAATGAATCATAGCAGGTGAAGAACACCTTCATTTGTTTGCTAAACACAGGGAATAGCTGTACTAGCTCAGAGCAGCTGAATTCTAAAATTATCACCCATCTTCATATAGGCTTGCAATTTTTATTTTTTTTTACTTATCACACAGGGCTCAATGTCCAAAGAAAGCTGAGGGGAAGAAAAACAAATGAAAACAACCCCAAAGAAAAATATCGCCAAAAAGTGTCCTTCTTGAGCCTCTATGCAACACCAGAAAATGTATTAGTGAACTGACGCCTATCTYGCTGCTAATGAACTGGCTGTTCTGCCAACTTGAGATGAACAGGAGAAAGAAGGATCAGTTCACTGGAACTACAGGATCTCCGTATTTTCTTTTAGGCTCATGGGTTTCCATGCACAGCACAAGCACACTGAGTTCACGAGGAAAACGGTGTTTGACTCAGATGACAGAAATGCATAGAAGGCCAAACCCACATTCGTAACTTGAGTACTTTCCTAGAATCAAACAACGCAGGCAAAATGCTGTCCTTATTTTAATGAGACACACAAGAAAGAGAAAAGAAACTACCTCCTGAATTCTAGCTTGTTTATACGTGCAACCTGGGGGGGGGGGCACTTTGAAGGAAAGGAAGCTACATAACTGAGCCTCCTGAGTCCCTCCTTACTCTCCTATTTAGGTGTCATGTCTAATCCTCTCCAATGGCTAGAGGAGCCAAAGACTGCCAGCCATAGAGAGTACACAGGCAAAAATTGCCCTCCTCAATTCAGATGCTGGAGCAGACAGCAAATCCCATCTTAAGTGCCACAGCAGATTGCTAGAAGACAACCCCTCACCCTTATGGCTATAAACCATTATATATTATAAACCAGACAGTTACTTTGGGGCTATAAATATTAATGAAAGCTTTAGTCATCTCACTCTTCTATTTCTCAGCAGGGTACAATTCATATTCAAACAGCCTAAGTTCCACACAAGTCTCTGCACCTGGCTTTTCCTTCAGGCTGAACACAAATTTCATAGCTATTTATCCAATAAAACCAGTGTGCTAGCGTAAGGAGAGCATCTTGTTTTGCTGGTGCATGGGAGGAGGAGAGGGAAGAGGTCTTTCAATACTGGTTCAACTTCTGGTTCAAATAGCTTCCACTGTCCATCCATTCATCCATCCACATGTCTGTGCACTTGCACTGTTGACTGTTCAGCCTGTGCATCTGAATTTTTAGCAGTGTTGACATTTTAAGTAGATTGGAAAGTAAAATGAGAAGGATAAGATGCTGTAAAGCTCTACAGCAGCGTGACACACATACTCTTTATATCAGTTCAATTTCAGCTGATGTGGAAGAAATAACATTTCTCCTGATTTTATTTATTTATTTACTTTACCAAAAGCAAGGTTGACAATGTTTCATTGTTAAAAAAAAAATCAGAGCTGTGCACGTGCTGCGTCAGATACTATCTGAATATTGGAAATGTCAAAGCAGCTGCACCCAATGGATGGGTAAAGAGTGATAAAGCCACTGCCATAATCCTTATGACACGGACTGCTGACATCAGGGACTGTGCCTATGGTCCACGTGGATGTGAATATATGGATCACCAATACTTCAGAGAAGCTTGCTAATAATACATGGACTGTGGATGCAGTAGACCACAGTGGCATTTCCAGGCCTGGCTCATATGKCAGGATGTAGTTAATGAGCGTTCTAATTATTTACCTTAAGATCCCCAATGCATTCAAGTCTGCTTACCAACATTTCCATCTGTTGATTCTTGAATCTGTGTTAAAAGGACAACTAACATTCAGGACAATGGTATTTGTGTTGCAGCTGTACATCCCTCAGCCCACTGCTGAAGATAAAGAATATTGTTATCAACATTTCTAAGAAAACYTAGACACGCCTTTCTTGACATGACCTGATATTCTCAGTGTTACCAYCATTACACTTCTGTGCTTCCAGACCTTTACATGGAAAGATTTAAAATACCATTACTCTGTTTTTTCAAACAGATAATCAACTTCTCTTAGGAGGCAAGGTGAAATAAAAATCATTCTCTGCTACCAAAATCTCCCAAGATAAATTAAATAATTGGATCCTTTTTAATTTTATTCCCTGCACTCCTATTGCACAAAGCCATTAGACTAATGGCCTGAAAAAYGCCATACAAAAGATGACAGAGGGCAAGATCCTTCTCTTAAGTAGTGACAGGGGAGGGTGTCTGCTGAACTTCAGCACTAAGCCCGTCATCCCAGTCTTGGCCTGCCTACACAGCTCAGGGCAGGAGGRGGAAAGAGAAGATTTGAAGTACACCTTACATCCTTTCCAAAATGTCCCAAGCAACAGATACACTGGCCTCCCCCTGCACAAAAGTTTGTACATCTTAAATTGCAACCCTTGGGCTCCAGAGATTCAGTAAGTAGCTGAGACTGAACACCTCTCCTAGTTAGGGGCAAAGAAAGGGGTACGWCAGTAATCTCAGTTACACAAACCAATGCCTTGGAGCCTGTGTGTCTCTCGCTCCGGTCCATGTCCTGACTAGCACACTATRAAGCAGACATATGCAGAAACCTGCCCTCCTCTTCTCTTTGGATATTTTGGACAYAATTTTTCTTTTCCAGGGGCAGGGGGAGGCTGGAGAAATGTTTAGCTTTTATTCTTGGGTCAGATTTTCAAACCTTCAACATTTCCGCTATCTATGTAGAGAAAATTTGCAGAGGCTGTCAGTCAGATCTGGTCCTCTCTTATTTGTGGTTTTTCTCACTTGGAATCCGGAGCTTTCCTTCCAGGAGGAACAGTGCTCGTCCATGAGATCTCTCTCAACAGCACATCTTCATGATGGCTGATGGGCACTATGATTTTGGGGGTATCATCTTTTAGACAGGGTGGCCTGGGCATAACCAAGCCAGCATRATATGTCTAGTGGTTCCAAAGAAGCTACAGTAGGTGGCTTTATAATGACTGATTTTATCTTTGATTTAAATTATACTGTGTTCATTGTTTTTCAGAGCAACAGAAATAATTCATTTTCTTTTGAATCTAAGAGTCTCATCCAAAGGCAGAGGTTCTGCTAGGTCTGCCTCATCTTCAGTAAGCTGGACCCAAAGCCAGGAAAGTCAGGGAGAGATGACAGTGACAAGATCAAATGTTACCTTATCCTTCTCCGCCCAATCCTTCCTGAGACAAGGAGACTAAAAGCAACAGACCAGCGAAGATTCATGTCACTTCACAAGAGCCAAAAAAAAGCAAGAGGACAGTTTTCCAGCTCATAGGGATGGCAAGAACATCATTATTTTCCGAGAAGCACGCAAATCAAAGTCACAAATGAGGCCTYCAAGTATGTCCCAGCTTCACCCCTTTGCAGCTTTGCTGCATCCATCTAGATAATGGCAAACATCACAGTACCCTCCAGTTTCCAAGAAAGCGATTGCAACACCCAGCCAGAGCTGGCTTAACCACCGTACGTTCTGGTGCTGCCCTTCAGTTGCCCCAGCGCCCTGATGCTGGGTTTTGGTTAATGGGCTTGGGAAGATGTGCGAGACCTGGCATGATCGATTTMAAATATCCAATTAATCTTAGACATCCTGGCAGACTGTTAGCAAGGTGGTACCACATACAGTTATACTGTGCTCCTGAAATTACCTTCTGGCTAATTGGGGGCTGAATAAGGTGACAACARCAGGAAGTCAAATTCGGTATTGTCTGATTACAAACAAGACACTCTTCGGAGATACAAAGGAATAGCTATACATTTACTACCAGCCACTGAAATGTATCAAGAAATAAAATCTTACAATACAAAAATTGATGTAGAATGTCTACTTCTTTTGCTAAAGTAGCAGCAATGGATGATAATGTTATAAATACAACAGTATACTCAAAGGATAGGTTTTGGTCATTAGTCAAGGAGCCCATAAATGAACTCTGCAGCTTTTAATGATATGATATGATATGATATGATATGATATGATATGATATGATATGATATGATATGAACCGTCGCTTCTAAACAGAGGCAGAAGGTATTATAATAGTACAAACTGATATAAGTAGTAGTGGTTACAAACTAAAAGAAAAGAAAAAGTCAAACAAAAAGGGAAGAAAGGAAGAGATGTCACATGGCAGAATACTGAGTCTTCTGATCTCTTCCCTACCTACCCAGTATTTCTCTGCTGCTTGGCTCTGACAGGCAGGGATGATATTAATGAATAAAATTCCAATAATGGATATAAAGTGAAGTACTTCCATATATCTTATTTTCTTCTAAAGAATCCCAAGTTTCAAAAAAGAAAGAGGCCRACTGTGCAAACCATCCTCTAAGAGAAACATCTCTAAGCAAGTAAGGGAAGTCCTCAGCAAAGACAAAACCCAGAAATGGAAACTAACTGCCCACCTGGGCAGGGATCAAAGCACAAAATAGGACATAGGGATGATGCAAAAAAACGCACAGAAAGCCAAGCTTGTTCAGCCAGGTCAATATCAGATGGTTTGAAGTGCCCTGGTAATAGCAGAGTGAGACGAGAACCTGCTCCTTCATGATCTATACCATCATCCACATCTTGCCCATTTTTTACGCGTTGCCTCCCCCCTTTACACGTGGAAAACTTGTGSCCTTTCATGGTTTATCAAATAGTTCTGTATTGTATTTCTGACGTATCTAACTGGATACAGAAGAATCAAAACTAGGCATACTACTCAAGATGACAACAAATGTCAATTTTGTCARGCACTGGAACAGGCTGCCCAGGGAAGTGGTGCAGTCACCATCCCTGGAGGCGTTCAAAAAACGTGTAGATGTGGCACTTCGGGACATGGTTTAGTGGGCATGGTGGTGTTGGGTTCACGGTTGGACTTGATGATCTTAGAGGTCTTTTCCAACCTTAATGACTCTATGATTCTAAATACTTAGAGTAGAGCATTATTGATAAATACAGGAAAACCACTGTATTGCTTTCATCATACTTGATGGCATTTTATCTGCTTTTTTGAACTCCCCACAAGGAACTGATTTTTCATCGTGTGTTCAGTGTTGCCGCAATCTTTGCATTTAAGAGGCTTACATATCCCAAGACTGGAAACTTGGTTCTCAGAATAGAGAGCAGGATGCTAAGATGCTATCAAAGGATGACAACTGAGTTACAGCATTGAAAAGGAGAGAAATCAATGAGGAGACAGGACTGAAACAGGCCAGCCATCTGCTCTCTAAAGACCCAAAGAATTGAGGTGCCCTCTTATCAGTGTCCTCATGTCAACACTGTGTAATAAAAATGAGAGGGTGTTGAGCTATTGTGACCAATTTCATCATTTTTGTTGTTTTTGTTCCTAAAACTCCACAAATCAATGACACAGATATACAGAATTCCCAGAAAAGGTGGCTAACATTTCTCCGATAGGGACACAGGAGTTTTCACTGGAAAACAAGGGACTTACTTAGATATCTGCTTGCGTTAAGCTTGACCCAATCTTGTGTACACCTTTTTCCCCCATACTATCTAATTTACTGAAGTGAAGACCTCGCTTATTACCTACRTTTTTCCTACCGTTTCAGTCAATAATGTAAATTATATTGCAATTTTGGACAAGGCATCTTCCATGGCTCTTCAAAGTAAGCTTCAGCTCTGCTGGGTGACAGCCCGTGAACTTCCCATTGCCAGCACAGCCTTGCCTGGAATGGTACACAACTGGCTTACTTTGTGGYCAGCAGTTTTTGCTACAGGCAGGTTAACAGGATAAGAGTTAGTCACTACAGAGATGCACGTGAGCAGTTAATGACTTGCCCGCCCCAGGCTCGGTGGTGCTTCTTCAGCTTTATTTTGGGACATGAAGGTAGAAGATGTAATCCCTCCTCTCTTCCCCCATCCCTCTTCTTTCCTTTTACTGCAGACTAGCCAACTGAAATAACTGCTCGTGTTTAAGGAAAGCCTCACATAACTCCGGTCAGCCGTTCGCATTTGCTAGTCTTAGCATGCAAGCCAGAGGTACGCCCTCTTATAGCCAGAATTGACYTTTTTCTTCCTCTTCTCTTTCCCCCCGCCCTCCTCCCTGCCTGCAGGCCATGCCCAGCCACACCAGCACRCTGCAGCCCTCTTAGTTTCTGATCTCAGGACAAAACCACAGGTAACTGATGAGTTTCTGTGAGTCCTTAACGCGCAAGAGACGCTGACGGGAGCGGGGCGCTGGGACTCTACCCTCCCCGCTCCCTGGTAAGGGAAAGGTAAACGATCGTGTCCTGCCTGCCKTGGGGTTTTGCCGTCTGGAAGTTAACATGAGTAGGAATCACACCTTCTTCCTAGAAGGGCACATTTATTCTCAGCCTGCAAAACGCTGAGGGCTCGTATCTTGCTGAGCAGAAAGCGATGCTGGCGAGAACAAAGTGTCCCGCCCGGCTCCCCAGCAGCCTGTTGGGATGTGGAGCATCTTTGCTCGACCTCATCAACTTTTTCTGGCATAGCACCGTATTCACCCAAATCAAACATTACAGAGTTCAGCCGACAAAAATAAACCAATTTTGTTTTATGATCTGTGCTGTCAAGGAGACATATTTCACTCTGCAATGAAAGCCCATGCCTTTCCCTCCCCCCCCCTTTTCTTTAAGGTAACTATCCCTCAGAGACTAAAGACACGCATTGTATAATTATATCAGCTGTTGAAACCTCAAACATGTTTTTCGGCTTCCCACACTTCACAGCAGGACCAGGTAYGCTGTTTTTTTGCCTGCTTTTCCATTCTGTGTAGTCTAATTTTTTTCCTCCAAAATATTTTAGGATTTTTAACAGGTACAATTGTAAATGACTGCAATGCCTCATAGCCACATACTGTGCTCACGCTAGAGATGGTAATGGAAGAGCAGTTACCATTTGAAATAATGTGAGAATTAGTGAAGGAAAACTTATTTTTATACACAGCTCTTGCAGGGCTTATGGCTTGTCCAGAAAATAACTATTTCATTTAATAATTACTTCTGTGGGAAGCAAAATAATCACCTCAGAGACAATCTCTTAAGTGATGATAAAGTAAATGTTCTCAAAGTTCCTGGTTGAAAAGAGTAACGGAGTCTTCAGTTCCAGGTGGGAATCACACACACATACACCACACACAACCCCCCCAGATGCCCCTTTCCATTTGGAAAAGATATTTATCTGGAAGCTCTAGAAGAAGGACGGCAGCAGAAAAACAAGTGTTGGAATTCCTACAGCAACAGTATCTCAGTCCACGCTGATTTTCATGCAGATATATGATAATGAACCATTTCTGCTTAAACAGCAAATCCCTGAAGTATAGGAGCATAATAAACAGACTGGGTTTGAYGTCTGAATGAAACCTTTCGGGTATGTTCATTCTTAATATTATTTATATGTCCACTACACTTGTACCTAGAGACCCCAAAAACCCGGAGCCCCACAGTCCTCGGCACTAGGAATGCAAATGGCAAGAATCAGCCCTTCCCCACCCCCCCACTAAAGGACTCGTAGCCTATTTACAGACCAGCAGGCAGGTGAAAGGAAATCCCACCATCTCCATTTCACAGACAAGGAACTTAGGTAAGGAGCGATACATGGACGGACATGTCTGAAGCTGCCCAGAGATCCTCTGCAGAGGTGGGAACTGAGCTGAGAACCCCTTAGCTGAGAACCCTCATCTGTAACTGATAAAAAAAACGCTTTTCTCTGAGCAGTCCCTCTCTTCCAATGCACCGTTAGGTAACTGCCTTCCACTTAAGTTTTCTCGTCAGATCCTCTGCATAAAAATCAAAAGTATCCCACTTCAATTGCTCCACTCRCTCTTTCTGTTAGGTCATTTCTGGGTACCTTTGAAACCTCTACAGTTCTTTCTAGCCACACTAGAGATGAGTCTAAACTATGTTCCAGATCCAGGCTCAAACTTCTGCAGGAGACTGAGATTTGCAGTCAGTTTTCAGTATATGAACACCTTAAATAAAACGCAGCCAAATCTCTTCTCCCTGTATTTGTTCCTCTAACTACTGTTCCCTTGCTCATCAGTCATGTCACCTGCTATGACCCAGCACCGCCACAACCCTCCCAGAGGCCACTGAAATCAGTACATTGAGAAGTGCTCTGCACATACCAGGAGATGTTTAGCATCGCACAGTCCCAGTGCACCTCGATCTCTTGTAGTTCCAGCTGCTTCTGCTCTACAAGCTTATCAGTCACTTCCCATGTTTACGTTCAGAAAGTATTTTCATTCCCCTTCATGCTTCTGGCACTTCCAAAATACCTCCAACTTGTATTGTCTCCTCACTTCTTGTCTTGTCTTTTCTTGGGACTTTTGCAACTCTTCACCATCCTGCTTCTCCCAACATCTCCCTCGCAGCCCTTCTCCGGCAGCATTCAGAGCTCAACGCTGATTGCTCTTTTATTTCTGGAGGTGACTCATATCTTTCTGYACTTGACCTCTCCCTCTCTGTTCAGTCTACCATGTCTGATTGCCTTTCTGGCATCCTGTCCTGGATGTCCCGTGGCCACTCAAACTTCACAGGGTGAAACCACGCACCTCATTCTTCCCTCACGTACAGCTTCACTACTTCTCCATTTCCAACACCATTTCTGCTATTCTGTCACCCAAACTCTCAGTTTTGGTGCTTTATACAGCCCTCTCTCTGTTTTCTATTTTYCAACTAAATTAGCATTAAATACATSCATTCCTTTCAGTCCAATGGCTAAAGCATCTCCCACTTCCATCTGCATTACTATAACCTCCTGCTTCTCTTCGAGCTTCTCACTTATTTTTTACCTCATCAAAATGCTGCATCTACATCAATTCCCTTTATCCTTACTTCAGTGAGCCCATCTGCATGTCCAAATCCCTTCACTGACTTTGCTCCGAATTACAGGACCTCCCTTCCAAGATATCATATGACTCAGCGCCTGCCTCCATCTTTCYCTTTGGTTTCACAGCTATCTTTTCTGCTATTCTCCTAGTTACGACTTTTGCTAGATTAGTTAGTGGTCTTTGAAGGATTTCCCTCTGTTTCAGCATGATTTTTCCTCTTCCAGTTCTGCCAGTGCAGTAGTACAATAAGAATGCAGAGTAAGACGACGACTAGAATCCAGGACTCATAACTGGATTTGGAGGGTATTTCAGCATTAAATCAATGTACCCCACTGGCTCCCCTATGCTATAAGGACTGAATCCTGGTCTTTGTACACAGTTCCAACAAATAGAATAGTTGCTCGGGTCACAGGACCCACACAGTACTTTTGGGTCCACTAGTGCAGTTTCAGGCCTGCAAGACCATGTATAAACTATATATAGGTTTGAATAGGAGGGTGGGGGTGTCCACATTGCAAAGTWAGGTGCATTTCCCTTACAAAAAGTACTAAGTGGTCCCCTTTCTGGGTGCTTTTTAGGCTGTGCAACTGTGAGGATACACGGACATCTTGAGATCCCTACAGGTTTCTCCATACCTAGGCTGGTCACAGGTTTTTACCTGATCTGTTCTGCTGATATTAAGATCACATCATAATTTCAGTTCATTACATCATCCTTTCCCTCCAAACCCCAAAAGGTCTAGAATAGGTTTCAACCAGGGAAAACCTGGCATTTTTCAATCCTGAAAAATGTGTCAGAGTCAAGCCAGWGAGYGTGCTCAGCCAGCAAAGCTGGGACTACAGTTGCTTTACTTTCTGAAAGATACTCATAGCTGTTCATGCTGGTGGGAAAGAAAGGATTAAGGTTGTACCGGTACTACATACTTTTAAAATGATGACCATAAAAGTTATTTGCATGAGGTKGAATGACATCCTACCCCACAGAAGGAGGGGGTGAAAACGGACCGATGAGATGCTCTGGAAGCCTGCTGGCTGGAAGCCTCTCTGCTCTATTTTTTGCCTCTCTAGGGTTACTAGATTATCTCCTGTCAAGAGGCATACCCTCCCCTCAGAGCATCTAACAGTTTGAAGCTAAATAATCAAACATAAAAAAGCAAGTAAAGTCCTTAAATACATACCTATTAGTCTGTTAAGAGGTASAAGTAACTGGAGTTATACATTCATAAGCATCCATGCATACACATGTGTGCACTAAAAGGGAGGAAAGCAATGTTCTTTTCTTACTGTGCTAAGATTTCAAGTAGAAGGTTGAAAAAAACAAAAACCAGCAAAAGATGTYGATGCAATTGAGTTTTAGGTCAATTCAATTAATCTAGGAAAGCATATTTTTAACAAATGGCATCATTTGCTTTTAAGGATAAATAAACCACGCTAATAGTGTAAAGTACCTGCTGCTGCTGCACATAGCCCTTCATTTAGTATCTGTGGGGCTTGCTGTCACCAGCAGCACATAAGAGGAAAGAAAACACTCAACATTTTGCATAGCATTCATCAGATACTTCCCTCTGCTGTAGTGGCATAAGTAGTAAGAGTGCTTAACCCACTGTGGGCTTCCAGGCTTCTCAGACTATCTTCTCCCTTTCCACTGAAAGCAATTCCGTTCAGCTTTAGCTGCTTTTTAATCAAAGGAAACTATAATCACACTAGCAGGATGCAAATTCTGAGGAGACATTAGCAAAACCACAGTTACTTCATTAAACTGCAGACCTGTGGTTGACAGACCATCAAATCCCAAATAATATTTTGTTATTTTGCATAGAGCGAACGAAAGCAGCTTTGGTTAATTTAAAAAAAAAGAAAAAAAATCAGTCTCCGYGACAAAAGGTGAAAAATGAAGTGCCAACAACTACTGAGAACCTCAGCTCAGAAAATGATAACAATTTCATATTCACATTTATCACAAAAAAAGCCTTTCCCTGACCTTCAGAAAATGAGATCTGTCTACCACATCAGTTAACAGGGAGTCCTAAGTCGAGTGCCTTCAGTCCTAAGTAACATGTAAAAACCACACAGCAAAACGAAGTAATACAACATTGAACAAGAATGCGAGGTAACACCTCTGAGGCTGTTTTTTGCCTGAATGCTTTTATGCTCCTTTTAGTTCTCAGCTTCTCCTAATTGCTGACTTTGGCAAAATCCAAATAATTTGTCATTGTTGCCTTCATAGAATCATAGAATCATAGAATCATTAAGGTTGGAAAAGACCTCTAAGATCATCTTCAAGTATTTGGATTCCCAGAAACATAAAAAGCACATACTTACCTGTAGCAACACCTGTGATTGATTACACCGTCACTCTCTGAATACCCTCTGGAGGTTTTGCTCAGTCCCAAAAGGAGAGGGGGAAGGGATGAGAACAGTTGTCTGATGAAGAGCACTATATTAATTCCAATAAAAATACAACCTCCCTCACGCATTTGACAGCATGGTGAAAATCACACTAGCTGGATTCCAGGTAAACCAGTCCTTCCAAATACTGAGTTGAGTCAAGCAAACTCTACTGCAGCACGACGAGGAAAAAGTTGATGTATCAAGGCATAAAACCCTGATCTAAAATTCACAGGAATGGTAACAAAACACAATCGATACACACAGCAATTTCTATAGCAACTAGGGGAAAAAAGGGAGGGGAAAAAAAAAAAAAAAGAGTTGGTTCCTTAACTGTCAGCACAGAGCTTCTGTGGCAATCGAGGGGACCTGTCCCTCTCGGCATCTCTCGGATCGACACGCTGAATCGATGCCCAGTGCATTCCTCCCGCGCTCCCTTTCCTCTTTCCCTGGGATCTGTGGAGGGGCGAGCCGAGCATCCCAGCCTCCGAGGGGAGCACGCACATGTACACACACCCCCCCCACCCCCAAGCAAGCAAACGCGCTCCCCTGCCTCTCTCCTACACCCACAGGATCTCAGCACTCACCGTCACGGGCTTCCTCCCCGCGACTGCAGTTGCTGCAAATGTGTTTGATCTCCTTGCCTATGTGACAGTGTATCACAAAAGAGACATTGTTGTTAGTGGTGGTGGTGGTGGTGGGCTCCTTCAGTGGCTTCATCCTCACTAGATAGAAAGCTTTCTTTTTAGGTTTCTCTCCACTCATGTCTGAAACCGAGCCCTGCCTGCAGCCAGAAGAAGAAAAAGCAAGCATCCCAGGCTGCCCGGCGTGCGTGCAATCCGCCATCCGCTCCCTCTCGCCTCGGCGCTCCGCTGCCACACACACAACAGGGACGAAGGGGAGGGCTGGGGGGGGGGAGAGGGGGGGAGGCGGGAGGCAGAGCGGGCAGAAGCGCTGCCTGAGCCTTGCTGCCCTCCGCGACCCTGCTCCGTAACCAACCCACTCGGGCTCGGCTGGAGGATGCTCGCCGTGCCCCCGCTCCGGCCGTGCCCCCGCTCCGGCCGTGCCCCCGCTCCGGCCGTGCCTGCCACGAGCCTCGCCCTCAGCCGCGGGCGCTGGGCACGTTTGGCGGCAAAGCGGAGCCTGCTACAGGTTTGGCTACCTCGCCGGCCTCACGCATCCCAGGAGCGCAGAGCCTCCCCCTCCGGCCCCCTCCTCTTCTCCCACGCCTCCCCCGCGTTCTGGCAAGCCCCCGCATCCGTGGGAGCCCCATGGTGGGCTGTAGCCCTCTGGGATGGTGGGCACGGCCGCCGGCACTGCCAGCGCCGAGGTCCCTTGGCAGGACGCGGTGCCAATCTCCAGCCCGGCGATCGCGGCGACCTCGCCGTCGTGCTCGGGTGGCATGGCAGCCTGTCCCCCCATAATTAATATTTTACACACAAAGGAGGGTCTGCCAGCAGGCTGACAGGGGGCTGCTCCCCCCCTGCTTTTCATTCTTGCTTTTTCTCCCCGTTTCTTCTAAAAGACAGCGGAGGTGCCTGTCCTGGCCTGTTCGGGGCTCACAACGCCAGCCATTGAGAGCGGCTGGCACCGCCTGGTGACTTCAGCCCAAGCCCCCTGCAACGGGACGGCTCCTCCGAGGCTAGGGCTGACCAGAGGCTCCCAGAGAAGTGCCGACACTTTGAATTCATTTTGACTGCTTATCTGGGGSATGAATACCCCCTTCTCTGTCTCCCTTGCCTCCTGCCCAAAATGCAGCTGCTCCAGCCAGCAGATTATAATCTCTGGCCAGACGCTCTGTCAATCCCTTGCTGCCCAGCTGCCCCCAAAATGTGCCGTCTGTTYTCACGGCACGGTAAACAGCCCAAGCTGCCCAACCTGCCGAARCAGCAGCTCAGGACAGTGCCTGTGAGACAGAGAAAGGGGGGAGCAGCGGCAAGGATGCTTGCTTCTTGCAGGCTTCGGGAAGGAAAGCCTGAAGAAGAGATGATAAACTCAGCTATTCTGGTAGCTATTATAGGAATGTGAGTGTTGCTCCTTTAAATCTTCAGCAAGCTATCSGTTTGGCAGGCACTAAGCAGAGAGMGAGTGCAATTGGGGCAGACGAAACATGGCAAAGAATAACACCATCCTCCTTATTTTTAGCCAAAGCCCTTGCTCTCTGTTAGAAGAAATCCACTCATTCTGCAATTCTTTACCATTTCCACATATTGTTGCCACATGTTTTATTGCAACAAGAGGCCAAACCAGCCCTGATTCTCTTCGACTGCACATGAAACAGTCCATGAGGCTTTTGCCTAAAGAAAGACGGAGCAGAAACTTAAGGATTCAGTGCCATGACTTTCCATTTTCTCAAATGCACGCACGCACACACGCGCACAGACACACACAAGATGCATGCAACGAAACTGCTGACCTACTTGTTCTGCGTCATTCTGATGCAGGTCTGACTTCTCACCTGGCGCTCCTGGGAGTTGAAACCTTGAGATGTCACATATGGCAAAAATTACAAGGCTTTACTTTTCTTAGTGGCKTTCACAAATCAGACTAGGTGCTATCCGATCTCACAGAAATACGGGCTGAAGCATGCTCTCAGTAGAATCATGCCGTTCACTAAGCCACGCAAAGCATCCTGCACACCGGGCTATGTATATAGGTTTATGTCGAATAGAGTYGGTCACCTCAGGTTAAGTATTGCCCCAAAGGACTTGATTTTGCATGTGTTGCTCMTCTAAAATTCTCACCTGTTTCATCTAAGTGTTAGGAGAATAGGGAATGCAGAATTATTCAGGAACAAGGAGGTGAATTCCCCAAATGTGCATATCGTGTAGTTACGAGTTAATGCACTGAAAAGCTGTCCCTTTGAATGCCTGATGCTGAGACACCGTTTGCTTCCTTACACATTTGGAAAGCGAAAGCTGAGAACRGTTTGATCCCCTACCAGTCGCCCAGCAGCTCAGACACTCGCAGYGGATTTCGCTCTAACTTACTCATTGCCTTTGAGATCACTTTTAGTTCGGTTGTGATTCAGAAAATAATTAGGTAAGCAGAAGACATGACCATAATTCACCTTCTGAACTTGCTTAGAGTTCACTGCCGTCTGTCAGTGGTACCCGGCACTGCCACATTACAGAAATGGGTCAGGAAAGGAAAGCACATTCAAATGTGAACTTCCCCAAATTTGGGAAATATGAGTGTTAATGAAATGCAGCGGGAACTCAAAACTGGAATACCGTATCTGCTGTGTCAGGGCAGTATTGGGGTGTTGTGCCTTACCTGTTTTAGGAAAGGAAACTATTTCAGCAGAGTTGGTCTTGTAAGGCAAATCGTCTTGTAGTTAAGGAATCGGGTAGGACTTAGGACGTGAAAAACTGCATCAGGTTATCAGTCTTTTGCAGTCTCCCTCTGTGACCTTGGACAAATTACTTACAACATCTTGATATCTCAGCTCCTTGGCTGAAGAACAGTGATGTTGATGTTTCTGGTTTTCAGATAAATTTTATGAAATCTTATTGCAAGGTGCTCTGAAGGTGTTTGTATGCGACAGAGAGGGAACACTTACACAGACTGTTCAAATATAGAGGTCTACTATTTATAGCAAAATGAGAGAGGAAACAGGAAAAACATGTTTCACTAGGCTTAGTCCAAATGGTTCACTCAGTCCAAACTTAAGCTTTTTTGTTTCATTGGATTTTGTTTCAACAGTGTTTATCCCTCCTCTTCCAACTCTCTTTATTCTAAAATCGTGAAATTCAACTCAGATCTGAAAACAGATTTCATATCCAAAACCCTGCATTTTTTAGTGACTCTGTTACTATCTCCCAACCCCAGACAACTTTTAGAGAGGGACAGGAGCAACCCCCTTCTCGGGCAGAGACTGGAAGGAGACTATCCAGGTAACTACTCCTACAGGTCAGGTATAAAGGTCTTTAGTGACTCCATACAGCTTCGCATGTACTCCATACCACAGAAGAACCACCAAACATTACTGGAATGGACGGAGTTTTTGCAAGCAGATCGCAAGAGACTGCAGAAGCCCAGCTGCTCTGACACATCTGGGGATATTTGGGAATTAAATAAATGGTCCAGTGGGTAACTCTGACTCCATGTGGATAAGAACCCCAAATTATCRTGGAGAAAGGCCAGTGCATTTTCGCTTGCAGGTGCTATGTATTTTGAATGCAAACAAGCCCTGAAGCCATCTGCTAGTATGTCTCTTGTAACATGCACTTCGCTATAACATGCAAATTGCCTTCATTCCTAAGAGCCGCCTTATAGAGAATCTGAATTTGCCACAGCTCATAAAACAAAAATATGTTTAATTATGATCTGTGTAATTATGGTGAAAGCTGCCGCTGCTAATCAGTTCCAGGACAAGTCACGTAAAATGAACGTACTRTAGTATTCCTGCAGAAAATGACGTGCATTGCCTTGTTTTTAAAGATAAGTCAAAAAAGAGCTAACTCTTTCACTGCCTCAATACGTGGCTGCAAACCCTGGCATAATTTTATTGCACAGTGGACAACAAAATCAATGAAGAGGATGTCAGACAGTTGGTTATTTGACAGTGAATCAACAAACTTGCATCCTATTCCCAGCCCACATTCACTTCTTGTGTAAGTTTGGGAAACCACTTGTACCTTCAGTTCCTCCCACCGCAGCCTTTGCCATTAAGGAGGGCGTCACTTCYATTGTCCATAAAGAAGAGATGAAAGCAGCACCCCCTTTAAAAAGGTGACTAGTGAGATATGGACTCATTTCTGCATCAAAATCTTTGAGGTTCCACCCTGTCTTTCCATTTTTTCCCCTGGACCATGTCTCCCTCTGTCCCAGATCACCTGGCTGAGAGTTTTGTTTGGGTCACTGTGCCCTCAAACAATCTGTGAAAGCAAAAAGTGATGCTGGAACCAAGCAGCCAAAAGCAGGCAAGCTTTTGGTTGCATCTTCTACACCACAAAAAAAATATTTCCTCTTACTTCTTTCTCCAAGATGTGTCACTGTGCAAATGCCCAACGCCAGTCAGGATACCCTGAAGTCTGCCTTAAGCCCCTCAGCTGAACAACGTGGAGGTTTCTGTGTGGGCAGGACGGGCTCCATCCTGCTTCCAGCACAAATAGGTGGACATCCAAAAGCACGTGGAAGCCYGCCTCTCAGCCACGCTTCCCTTGCACCTCCAAGGCAATACGAAGGCTGTCTTGGAGAGCTGTAGTGTTTCCCTGAAGAAGCTGTGGCTAACAGAATGGCACTGTCCAGGTGAAAATGCTAGACAAATGCAAGTCTAACAAGGCAGCTTCACTTCTTCTCAGCAGTCTAGTCCTTCTAACCAAAACTCCATGATTCATTTGTTTTACAGTCTATTTAAGCAGTGATGTTTTTGCAGGGATGCCCCTGCACTTGGCATTTTTTCAAAATATTTTCCTTTCCTCACTATTTCCTCTGCCCCCTGTACTATGAATTCCAGTGAGAATAAAAAAGAGATAAAAGATAAATTAACTAATTACCAGCTGCTCTGGTTGATTAATGCAAACACTGATGTTGTATTACACACATTGAAACAAACTGATCCACTCGGAGTGAAGAGGCAAATACGTACAATTTGATCCGTTGACCACAACAGAGGAATCAGCCACTAACACAGTACCCCCTTTGGTAGCATCTTCTATTCACTGCAAAAAAATGCCCTGAAAGCCACCTCAGGACAGCTGACATTTGCCAAAGGAGTTTGTTGCCAGGTGGAGAATCCTCCTACTTGCAAGCCACAACTCAAACCTGGATACCCAAGTATTTTCTGTTTGCCAGGCAATTACTGCAGCAGGACTCTGGTCCATGGCAGGGGCTCCAGGGTGCTAGGCTGACAGTATTTCTGCGTTATTTCTGCTTACTGCATGGCACATCAGCAAAACCGGGAGGGCAAAGAGGAGGGAGAATCAGCTTGAGACTCTTGCAGGCCAAAATAGAAGATGACCTTTTTAGTTCTGCAGCTATAAACACATTCTTAAGCAACAATCTCAGCTACTCCTTGCAGTCACGAGCCCAAGAGAGCCAGGTGATGAGTGCCGCACAAACAAAAGCAAACTGAGAGCAAAAGAAAGGAAAGAAAATGCCCTTTCTTGGCCTTCCTATGTTCAGCAATGCTACTGAAGCATCACACTGCTCATTCTTGCTCTACTTGCAGGGCTCTCCACATCCTGTGCACACGCTTTGCCATGATGGAGAAGCCCTGCTTTATTTCAGTGTGATACCACATGGTGTGATAAAAATGAAGAGAAAAGGTTACACACAAAAACCACATAAGCTTAGAAACACCTGTTTGCTCCAGGTGTGAAGATCTGCTGACGGTAAAGGGCTTCTAAGGATAAAAAGGAAGATGTCATCCTACCCAGCAGGGGAGACAGAAAGTTGCTGAGCTGCCATTTGAATGCCCAAACGTGTATGTGTAATTAATGCACAAAGGCCTGAGGAACCTAAGGGTAAACACCAGCAATGAACCAATGTGGAATCTGGATTTGTAAAACATCTGAGCAAGCAATCATTAGCATTAGATGATACTCCAAGGAAGAGACAATCTTTATGCTGAAATTACAGGGGAAGTTCTAGCTCTAGCGAAGTCACTGCAAGTCCTAGCACCAGAGCTACTAGTCACTACAGTCCTAGCAAGGTCATTACCTCTTGTCTTAGAAAATCCACTCTGAATTTGTGTATCTAATTTAGATGTGGCATGCCCTGGRGTTTTAGTGATCTGTTTCGAGCACTTTGCAGATCCTGCATAACTGGCTTTGCAGAGGAATGGAAGCCTACAAACTTTTTACCTTGATAATAGACACAGGATAGAGCAGAAGCATGAATTGGGACTCAGTAGTGCTCCTGCACCCTCGGTTTAGATATAGCTGCAATCTTGAAGTTAACAAAAAGTAGTTCCAAAAACCTCAGTGCAATTACGAGACTGAAACCAAGGAGGAATCTGAATCAAGTCCTGCCTGGCCAATTTAGCAATTCATGTGGCTGCACATCATAACATATACCAAAACACAATAGCACTGGTGACTTGGAGACTCACAACATGCAGCAGCTTCCTCACCAGTTACTGCCTGATTGACACTGAGAGAATGAAAGTCCAATACACACTGGATTTTCACCCCTCCCACCCCCAAAGGTCCTTCTGCTCATAAATAAAGAAACAGATCTGCACCTTCTGCTTATCTCCCACCAAAACCAGAGCTGTCTTATATATAGGTGCAGAAAAATATATATTAAAAAACCCAACACAAAACCAAACCCACAGTCAGGTATCTGGCTGCATCTGTAATTCCTCACAAGGTTATGTTCCCCCACAGCATGCTAAAAAAAGCTCAGTGAGGGGAGAAGGCAGAGCGTGCCTGTGTGCTTACCTCTGTGTCTAGCAAGCCCCTGGGGGAAAAAMTGAATGTGACTTATTCTTGTCAGAAATGCTCCTAGAAAAAGGGAGGGAGAAAGTCCAGAGGAGCAGTCCAAGCCCTTGGAGTAAATAAAGTCAGATACTGGCCGCCTCCGGGTGGAAAACAGGCAGAACTGCTCCCACATCATGGGTTAGTTTTATACCTCTTCCTACGGATATAGAAACTACGYACTTGTGTTCTTGTTGGCTCCAAGTAAAACTAAATGTCTGAAAAGCAAAGCAAAGAAGGCAACAGGAGGGTTCCAGAAATGTGCATTACAACTGTTTCATAACTAGAACATTAATCTGAACAAAATCGAATGTTTGACTTAAAATAACATGGAAAATACAGCAGAAGCCCCAAATTTGCAACATGCAGTGGAGAAACTTGAAATTCTGTGGAACCGATCAAGTTTTCTGGGTGTGACAAACTGACGACTTGGAACAGCCTTTTCTGGAGACTCTTGCATGCAAAGAAACTCAGTAAAGCAGGTCACGTTCATCATCTTTCAGGATGCCACTATGGTTTTCTCGCTATTTTCTCAAGAACTGCACATGTCTCAAGATGGGAATAAAAGAAACACTGCTGAGGAAAAATCTACTTGGAATTGCTGGTGCCTGAAAATCCTGGGTGATCAACTTTAGACAACTGAGAAAAACTCAATCTTTCTAAGAGCTGCCAGTTGGGATATCCTGTGTGTGGGATAGACATGAATATCACAAAATCCCAGAGGTCTAAGACTTCCCATTCCCTGTCAGAGGCACTCAAGGACTGAGCCATACACAGTGCTCTGACCTGTCTCCAGAAAGGTCTGAGTCATCTGACTTTAAGGAAAATTTAAGAAAATAGGTCAAACTGAACTTCCCATCACAGGCAATTGMAATGAAGTCAATCAGCTTGCACAAGCATTGCTCTCAGCACAAATAGCCCCCGCACTTCTGTCTACATGACTAATCAAATTAATTCCTGATGATATCAAGTAGCACGGCTTCCCTAAGAATATACACAGAGTAACATTTCCTGCCGAAAATCCTTAATTTTGTTATTGCTTCTCAAGCCGAAATTATGAAGGAGGATCAGACCATAGGAATCTTTGGTGAAGTAATACATCCAAAATAAGTACGAGAAATTGCTAGACAGACCAAAAGATTTATTTCAAAGCAATTAAATGGATAGTTATTATCTCAGAAACTCTCTACTGGCTACTGAGATCACCAGCCTACAGCGGACAAAGTTACGATCAGCACATAATAGGGATGACTGGATTTTTTGCCTTTATAAATGACTCATATTAAGTCTGTTGCTTATAGTTCAGAACAGTTTACTTGAAGGTCACGGATATGACTGTGCATGAAGAACACTCGTTTAGGGAACACTTTCACACAAAAAAAGAAAAGGCAAATGAAGAAGAGTAAGTTTTGCAGACTTAGCCCCAAAGAGCTCATTTGCAGTAACATGGTTTTACACTCTTACCCAAACTTTCCAGGCCAAGGGCCCGGGACTTGCCACGTCTCTTGTGGGCCACGGGGTCTGCCTGTCCTGGTTCCGCCTGGGATAGAGTTAATTTTCCTCCTAGTAGCTGGTATAGTGCTGTGTTTTGGATTTAGCATGAGAAGAATGTGCTAAAACACTGATGTTTTAGTTGTTGCTAAGCAGTGCTTATACTAAGTCAAGGACTTTTCAGCTTCCCATATTCTGCCAACGGGGAGGTGCACAAGAAGCTGGGAAGAAGCATAGCCAGGACAGCTGACCCAAACTGGCCAAAGGGATACTCCATAGCATATGACATCATGCTCAGTATATAAACTGGGGGGAGTTGGCCGGAGGGCAGCGATTGGTGCTCAGGGACTGGCTGGGCATCGGTCGGTGGGTCATGAGCGGTTGCAGCATCACTTGCTTTTCCTGGGTTTTGTTACTCTCTCTCTTTTTGTTGTTTTCCTTTTCATTATTATTATTATTATTATTTTATGTTATTAAACTGTTCTTATCTCAACCCACAAGTTGTCTTACTCTTACCCTTCTGATTCTCTCCCCCTTCCCGCTGGTGGGGGAGTGGTGAGCGAGCGGCTGTGTGGTGCTTAGTTGCTGGCTGGGGTTAAACCACGACACTGCCACGCAAAACTAACGAGTTTTCATTTCAGTTTAATGGCTCGCTACGGTTCCTGTTGTTTCCAGTGCCGTTGTGTTCGAGACAATCTGAGAAAGTCATAAAATGCAAAAGCTTTGGAAGATGGATGTGTGGGGAAAGCCAGACGGCAAGTCCAGTAAAGTCAAACCCTGACCCAGCTCAGATGGAGGATGAGGGACTGAGCTGAAGGAGCTCAGTTCGTGAAGTCTAATAAAGGTACAAATGAGTAGGCAGGCAGGCGGAGATTCAGGAGGGAACATCAAGCAAAGGGAAGYAATGTAGGAAGAGAAAGCAGATAAAGGGAAGGAGGAGGAAAAGAGAGATTAGGAAAGCTGTGAATAGACATTCAAACTTTCAGGGTGCTTTTGAACTGACAGACCCTCCCAATCTTCAGAGGCTTCCCCACCGCTGAAAAGCACTTTGTAATTACACATGAACAGTGCAGGAACCAGGAGTGCCGGGGCAGCTGCAAAGGACGATTAAGGTACATAGGCTGGCAAAGCTGCAGGGGGAAGCTTTCATAAGCATCTGCCTCCCCTGGGCCTGACAGCAGCACACGCTGTCAATCTCCTCACTTCAAWAAGCACTCACGTTTTTCTCAAATTAGAAAAAAAAAAAGACAACACAAGTCCCTAGGAATAGCATGCCGTTTCTATACATATCTCCCAGTGAGCTCGCAGCTCGCAGTACTGAAATGAAGCAAGAAGCTTCTGACACTATAATGAGCATCTTTTTCAGTCTCTTCCTCCTTCAGCATAAACACAGGCTCCTCTGAACAGCACAGAATCTGCATGAGGAGCCTTTCACTTTCTCCAAAGAAAAGCAGCAAAAAAGGATTCTTCATCTCCTCCTTTTAGCCCCTATTATCTTTACTGCGGCCCAGTCATTTTCCATCATCAGGCTCCTATCTGTTAGTKGCTGCTTGTACTTTCGCTGTGGACTGGTATGAAGCACAAACCACAGAGGGAAAAGTTTGGCTTTGCATCAGTCCGACGCCATTCCCCTACCGTCCCCAGAGTTTAACACGACCAGGYGAGACTCTACAACACCAACAGACAATACACGTGCCACCAACAGATCTTGCTGACAGAAGGCCATATTAAGCATTGTTTGCCTCTTTGAAACCTTGAATAGCAGTCAACAAAAGAAGCTGCAGTGTGCTAAAGGATCTGAAGAAATAGCTGTATAATCAGTTTTTGCTGAAATCCTGGAACATATTTTAATGTGAAATTTGCCAAGCTCTTTAACATCTGCCCATTGGATAATTATAAAGTCTCAAGATCCAGACTAGATTTTAGTAATTTTTCAGGGCCCTACATAAAAGCAGGTAATATTAACAGCTAAAATCTAATTCAGCTTTCTCAATGGTGCATTGTCAAAATGTGCAACTACATACCTATACTACTCTTTGAAATCTTAGCCATTATGTGTGCAAATTATTCATAAGAAAGAAGAACTTACTGCTAACAATTGTTATTTTTCGAGGTTTTAYGGATCTGACTGCGCCACCTGCATGATCCATAATGCCTATCTGCCAAAATCGAAGTCTCCAGGGGACAAAGGTAGCACAAAAAGCAMGATTTTGCTTTTACCGAAGGTTTGAACCAGAGAAGAATGTGTGACTGAAGGCTGAAGTAGAAAGTCTGCAGTACAATATACATTTCATTCACGCTGGAGGAAATGCAGCAAAATAGTGGCAAAACCCACTGCAGATCTTTTTTATTACTGTGTATTACAGAAATTCCAAGGGGCCCCAGCAGAACTCAGGACTGCAGTATACAATGCACTCTGACATTTCAACAGACTTTTTGTCCTAATGATCTCCTTCAGGTTTTCTCTAGGGCAGTAATCGTCTGAGCTTAAAGCATCCCAGCTTCAAGACTTTGGTGCTTCAAGACTTTGGTAAGGCTCTAAGTGCATCATGAGGCCAATAGCAGATGGAAGCTTTCAATCACTTTATGGGTTACGACTGGAAATCTATCAACAAAATGTATACTAAGAGACCAAACACATCTATGTTACTTACATCACCATGAACAACTAAGAACTTATTGTTCATAAGCAGTATTTAAATACCATGCTGAGAGAAGATTCAGGAGAGAACATAGTTTGCATTCTCTTGTGATGCTTGCACTGAAGCAGATGCTTATGCATAAAAAGATATTTTCCCCTCCCCACACCAGGTTAAGGCTTAAAGGAGGGACTACTAATTCCTTACAACCAAGCATAAGACCAAGTTGCCCAGGGAGGTTGTAAAATCTCCTTCTCTGTTGGTTTTCAAGGCTGGAATGGGTAAGTTCCCAAGCAAGCTGATCTAACTAGACCTGCTTTGAGCTCCGGAGGTCCCATTCAACCTCCATTTTTCTATGATTCCAAAACATTCAATCAATAATATCTTCCTCTGACCTGTACACCTTTATGCTAACAACCAAAGGCAGTCTAGGGCCAAAGGCTAGCTCACAGGGGTGTGTGAGTGTATTTCGGCAATATTGCAGAGTGCACTCTGCAACTGCAAAGTGACCGAGCTTGTTTGTCAGGGTAACAGCTTTCAACCATTCAGATGAGATATTTGGGTGGGATGTGACCATGCTGCAGCCCATCGGTAAGAAGCTGGCAAGTTGCGCTCATGGGAATATACACAGCTTTTCAGTTTTCCCCAGGGAAGCCTTTTGGCTTTCTTCCTCATGGGACCTGCAGCTTCTCTTCTTGAGAGACCTCATGCACTATAAGCTGCAAATAAGCTTTTCATATCAAGGCACTGCTTTTTTTTCCTGGCCGTATTTCACCACTTTTCTAGTCAGTCTGAGAAATCCTGAACTATGCACATTTTGCAAAGATGCCTTGTAACCTTTCCCGATCGAGGTTCCCCCATCACTTCCCAACCGCCTCCATCTGAAGGAATGTCCACCTCCACACTCTGGTTGCCAGAGGACAAAAATCCTGGGAAACAGAAGTACCACACGACAAAGGGCTGCTCTGGCTGCCTGAGGCACCACTCTCAACGTCTGCACAGAAACACACAGAGGGGCAAATGGAAAGGCTTCCAGCCCCTGACAATACTAGCTGCGGTTGCATGTGGGAGAGGAACAGGAATTTTGTGAGGCCAATCTGGCCTCCCAGTGGAAGAGCAGGAACCAGTAACAGGGAACAAGTGTTTGCTTTGCTCTTTCTCTTGTTCTTCTGACCGAAGCAGGACTTAAAAGCAAAGAAGGTGACAAAAGAAAGAACATGGGTTGTAGAGAACGAAGCAGCTTATTATAAAGCTATTATGAATAGCTGGCTTGCTGCTTAGCTAGGGGATAACGAAGTTAGCAATTAGAGATGATGAATGGTTGAASGGGTTTTATAATGATATGGAAAGATTTTCATCTTTATATCAGACAGGTTGAATTCAGGTCAAGTCAGTACCAACTGAATGTGAATGCCATCTGATTTACTTCGCCAGGCTGTGTGGAATGAACTTGGTCTCTTGTAAGCTCTTTGGGACAAAGGCTTATTCATAAGTAATTATCTGTAATAAGCACCACATCTTGTGTGAGGAGGTGCTTTATACAAGGTACTGTTCAAACAGCCCAGCCTTGAAAAGGTTAGGATTCAACTAGATGCAACCGTAAAAGTATCATTTAAATATGACAAAGAGAAAGATGGCATAGCTTGTCCAATGTCTTACAGAAAGTATGTGCCAGAGCTTTATTTGAATCTACATTCAATTACAAGCCAGTTCTTCCTGCCTGGGCCTTTAGAAATTGCACAGTTCATGTTGGGCACAACTGCAGTCTATATAAAGAAGCACAGAACAGAAGGTGCCCTTTACTAGCCACTATGTTCAYCAGCATCTTTCAAGAATCTGCTTCTGCTCTCACAAATCCCCTCAGTGAGAAAGAGAAGGCGTGTTAGTTAGTACCAAGGAACGGCGGCAGCTTCTGGCTCGCTAGCAAGAGCCATAAACAACATTATCTCCACACAAAGGACAACTGCCTCTTCTACTGGGTTACTGTCAGAGAAGCACTGGGATTTGCAAGTCACAACTTGTAGTTCAGCTCCTTACTAGAAATTTTCATYGACTCAGAATTATGAATCCTCCATTTTTTCCATTTTGGGAATAGTAAATGAAGTACATGAGAAGAGAAGAGGTTAGAGATAGTGGAGAATGGAGACTTAGTTAAGGGGCCAAAAAGAGGTGGGATAGCTGGAGGAGAGAAGGAAGCTAGGAAAAGAAGTTGAGCGTGGGAAAAGAAAAGAAATAAAACAAGGACAAGAGACACTGACTTGACCCATCAGTGGGGTTATACTGATGCAGTCCATTGTCACTGCCACCGACCTAGCACAGATTTAAAATACCAAGCGCCATAGTGCTTCACCGAGCACACTACTAAGCAACGTTACTCTGCTGCACGTTCTACTTTGGGTCTATGCAAGGTGACCACATTAGGTATTTGCAGCAGTATAATCATGTTGAATAACTGGACTTCGCAAACTTTCTAAACATGGGTTTCCTTGGGTCCCTAGAATGACTACCACAAATCCAACRGTGTGGAGGGGAGCGGGGGAGACGTTAGCCAGTCTTCAGTTCCCCATTCTAGGCTGCGCAGTCCATACAATCAGATTTTGTATTTTGACAATTCTCCCAAAGTTAAAATAGTTACAATTATAAGAAGTCTGAAGCATGGAGTTTAGGAGTAGGTCTTCAGGACTTGTGAAATTCTCCAAGGAAGGAATGGGCTAATTCAGATACAACCAAGTAATATTAAATCATAGCATCTGAGAGAGGAGGTGGAAGGAAATGTCCCCATGGCTAGACAGAAAGAAGCACAGTTTTGTAAGAAGAGACAAAGGGAGTCTAGCTTTGGATGGCACAGGAGAAGGTGATCTCTTTTCCTTCATTTCCTTCTGCGTCTTCTCCCCATCCTCTAAGAACAGAGAGAAGCGAGCATCTTGCACAACAAAGGAAGGGGTAAGGATTGCAGCTTGATTCAGGAGAAAAAATTAGGAGCTAGCTGAGATGCTAGAGCAGTCAAAGAACTTCTTTACTCTCACATATACTCCTGTGTTCTGTTACCTTATCTTTCTGATGTTTTGTTCTGTTGTTAAAAGTCCACTGTTTGAATAAATCTATTATCTTTACAATCTGTCTCCTGACACATTTGACTCTGAGCATGTAACAAAGCATTTTTGCTGTACAGTAATGATGACATTGGGACCTTTCTACAAACATCAACATTTCTAACGCATAGCCCCATGAAATCCAAAGGCCTACAGCTGTCCAGTTTCAGAGCTGGTGATGCTAGGTTTGATGAGATGACGTCTCATCCAGGGACAAACAATTACCAAGAGAATGCTAGCTTTTGGGAAAATAGCAAGGAAGACTCATGGTCCCGAGGATCCTGAGGCGTGAAGGACAATGTCCATGACCTTCGTTTTTGTTCACAAGTTTTGAAATTGAGTGTGGTCATTCAGATATAGAACACAGAGCTCAACCGCTTTACAGAAGCAACTCAGAAAATACACTTTGCCTGTTCATAATAGATACTTGTAAAGTTTAGGGTGGTTCTTCCATGCATCAGTAGACAAAGGAGGTGCTGCAAGCCTGACTCATTTGCCTCTTTGACAAGAAGCATGACACTGTTTGAGGTGAGAGACACTGTAACATCAGTATCTTTTAGTCCTAAGGGTCTAAAACTGCCAACATTCTGTAAATTAATAACTTCCAATTGTCTACTGGTTGGGAGGATGGGCAGTAAAAAAAGTACGTAGGGTGAACATAGACAAAATATTGTTCAACTATCATTTTAATGATAGAGTTYTTTTGGTAATTTTTCAATCGTTTCAGGCACCGCCTTCTGATATCTTTGGCTACAAAAGGTGCCTGGATGACAGGTCAGATAAGACACAGGCCTTTTAAAAATGTGAAAACATTCTTCAAACACAGTTGTGCTAATAAAGATTTTTGATAATGCAAGCCTTGCAAAAATAGGTTTTCAGGAAACAATGGATCTACACACTTGGGATGACTTAGTTAAAACCAAAACAGAACAGGGAAAAGTCACAATGCAAAACTTTGTGTTTGGATGCTTGGTATATACCTTTATAATTTTCATCTCTGTAGGTTAAAYGATCTCTGTAGATCACTGTGCTCACAAAATGAAATACACTGAAATTCAAACCAAAGATCCTGAAACAAACCCAACCAGAGACATCAACAATGCTCCAGTGAGTACGCTGGCACACTTTCGTATTCCAGGTCAATGAACCTTATTGTAAGCAAAACATCTGGAGCACTGTAAATCCAGCTTTCTTTAAAAACTAAATCTATGCTGAGCTTCTCTTAATTTCTTTAAGATGCCATTTAATTACAGTCCTGATCAATGCCGTTCTGCAAAACCATCTCCTGCACTACTTCCCCCATTGACAATGAAAATTATTATTTTTTTCTCTCATTCTACTCAAGGTAGTTTCTCAGAGCAGAGCATTAAAATCTTAATTTCTGGTCACTAGCACTGATTTTTGATCCAAATACAGAATTTAAATGTTAGTATATGGTCAGAAAGTTTTAGAATTCATTCATACCTTCCTCTGCTTTTTTCCTCTCAGAGCTGGACTGAAACAAATACTTACAGTATGTAAGGCTAGATTCAGATTTAGGCTAAGGAAATGAATCTTCTTTGCTTCTTAGGCTTTTTAAAGGCAGTCATTGGTATCAGAATTCAAATGGAAATGGGAGGAGTACTTTCAACCCACTAAGCTGGTAAAGAATTATTTAAATAAGCATTCAACAGATTTTGTCTTTTAGATGCATACAACTAAGTCAAACTAGGCACCTTTGGAGAATACACTTTCTTGGCAAAAACCTAATACTACCAAATTCTGGCCATAAGATATTATACAAGCACACACACCCCCCCCCTTCCTCTCTTGGAAAAAACGCAACCAAAGAACATTTCTCCTGCGCCCAACAGGCCCCGTCTGCTGCTGCCTTCTCAGCCTCAAGGTCTGAGAGTGTCAGTGGCTCTGAGGCTACGCCGTGAGTCCATTCGCCCTGAAAAGCAAACAAACAAGCCAGGCACGCTTCATTCCTCAAAGATGTGTTCCTTTACCACAATACTTTGAGGCCTTTCCTAAAACAGATGTCCCAGGCTGATTTCTGTTTGATAACTCTCCTCCTGTATACACTGAAATTTCACTTTGGCCTCGTCTTATGGGAAGAACATCCTACTGAATCTGTGTCAACTCTTCAGCAGCTTTGCCTTCCCCCACAAAGCTATGAAATAACTACTATAAAGTTAATGCCCAGATTAATGCGAAATTAAACTCCCCTGCTGTGTCAAGTTGGATGCAAATAYATGCAAATATTGCTGTGTAATGTCTTTTGCATTGCTCAGTATGAGGCAAGTGATCCCATGACTACAGATGTAATTTTCAAAGAGAAAAAAACCACTCACAACCTCTCCGGCCACGCTATGGGAAGTTCAATTCAGAGAGAATGATTTCCTTCAAGTTTATGTCATGTAAAGAAGGCCTCCTATATGCCTTGCTTTAGACATTAGTATTATTTTATGGATGCAGAGTGAGGAAAATATACTATTCAGTTCTAGCAAGGATAGCTGAATTCCGTCCTTAAGTAGCATGAGCCCATTAATCACAGTGGTGATTATTAGGGCATCACTGAAATGGCAAAATCTCTCAAGATACACCAATACCTRAAGTGTAGCTAAACTGCATAAACAAACACAGAGCCCCCAGAGAAAATATTACTATTTATAATTGTACTACAGTATGTCCTGGAAACCTCAGAAAAGATACGAGGGCTAGTCACTGCAGTAAAGACTTAGAGTCCCTGTCCCATTACAGACAAACAGGTACTTACATTGTGGATAACTAACTGAGATGATACAGAAATGGTTTGCACAAATGGACAGGATGTCTGAGGGAGAGCTGCAAGATAGGCATCAGAAGGGAGCAGCACGCTTTTTATGGTGGCTCCAGTCAGTCCTTGTGGACACATTCACTTAAAAAGCCTCCCAATATCTTTGCAAGAAGTGGCAGCAAGATGCTACTACTCCAAGTCCTAGGACCTGCATTTGCTTTAAAAGAGACATATCCACAGAGACCAATGCATTGCTGCACGGGGATGCAYGGAGCATAACATATTATCTGGAAGAAGCACTGTGCTAACACGTTGTGCCACGCAGACATACTGTTAACTGGCTGTGAGAAGCAGAAGATGATAGAGCTGACATTTGCCAGCTTCCCCAGGATTTGTGGTAATGGCTAGCAACTGCGCTGCCTATTGAAAAGAAATACTGAATGTGCGTGGGTTGTGGCAGGCTGTGTACAGGCTCTTATGCCAAGATGCAGAAGCAGCATCTCAGAGGTGGCTTTCCAGGATATTTGTTTTCTTCATTTCTTTCCTTTTCTAAAAAAGAACAACTGAACCATATTTCGGCACTTAGAAGAAGCCTCCCAAAGATGAYGCTTCCAGTGGTATCCAGACTTTTTTGCTACCGCACCGGCCTTTGTTTTTCACAGCTTTGTAGTAGSCTCCATGCATTACATATAAAAATGAATACATTGTTTGCCTAGAGTGTCCCTAAGGGAGCGGAGTTATTGAGGTCTGAAATATCTTCATCCCATTTGCTGCCCCAGGGCTGATTGCTAGCCTGCATCTGCCATTCACAGGATCTGAAAGTTAGCTGGCCAGAAATAAAAGCTCCTGCAAAGAAAACATGTTTTACAGAAAAAATATGAAAAGAAAAATCTATAATTATCCAGTCACATTAGTGACAGTGAGACCCTCCCAGCTTTCCAGCCAGGTACAATTAGGAATTGTTTTAAACAATCAGTGAGTTAATTACAGCAGTAACTTTCCATCACATTTCACAGGGAATGTATGATGTGGTGGGGGACATTAGAAACTGTAAAGCAGCGCTCCCGTTTAAAAGACAAGCAGAAACAATACCAGGGTAAGCAGCGTGTGCCCAGGTCCTGCAGGACTTCCCAGCAGCGCTYCTCCCTGCAGTGCCCGTGGCACTGSAGAGTGCCTCCTTCCCCTTCGTGGGTACGCTTCTTCCTCGCAAAAAGAGAGCTGAAGCCCCAGTCAGGCTCAAAATGTAGCTCTTCCCGCATGCAGAATCTCACCTAACCAGCCGAAAAGCATGCTCTGTGTACAGCAGATGCAATCTAGTAATGCAACTGCCATCCACCGCTCTCTTACTCTAGGTAACACATTTCRAAGTGGCTTAAATAAGACAGGACTCCTGTCAGTAACCACTTTTCACTTTGAACACTGGATTGTTGATACTTTCCTTAGCTTTTTTATCTCTTTTTTTAAAGCTTCTTACTAACTAAGATTAATGACTTCACTGCCCCTGTGAAATGGGGAAAAATGGGGGGGAGCATTGCTAAGCATAGCTACGATTTATGTATCTATACATGAATCCTACTGTTTAGCTTTGATTTGCTGCAGAAGCACAATTTTAGCATGGTATAAGATACTCATTTATATCAAGACAATTGATAAATTGATGCCTACCATAAGAGCTGGCATCATAACCTAGAACCTCGAGCTTTTGTGGTTCATTATCATTTCAAGAGTGCTCAGGTCTGCATTCAATTATATGTTGCCAGAACACAATTTCAGTTTCAAGTAATGATTGTAGACGTCTAGATCCTGCCCAGTAAAGCCAACGAAAATATTGCTGTTGAGTTTCAACTGGTGACCAGTTCCTTCTTCCTCTGGCAACCGGGCATTTCATGACAAGAGGCAGAGATCCGCGTGGCTGGGCCGTGTGCGGAAGGTCAACCTACAGCTGTAAGGAAACCACTGCTGCTTTGATAAAAATGCAACAGCTTACATGTATTCTGGACTCTCCTTTTCCAGGCTGTTTGGAGTGAGGGCCTTCACTGAGAGAACAGCCACACCATTCAGATGCAGGGAATGCTCTCTATTTTGGCACCCAAATGGCAAGCGCGTTGCTCAGGGAACATATATTCTCTCAGTCCCTCAAAAAAAGACAAGCCAGCATATGAAAAAGAACAGGCATGTATTAGGAAAGTTATAAATATAGCATTTCTCTCTCCCTAGCCCTAAATGAGGCTGAGTAATGTCATGTTATCACTGTCCTTTGGAGATGGCTGTCAGCTATACTACCACCTGCTTGGGGGAATGAGATGAAAGCAAGGCAGCAGCAACCTGTCCCCTCCCTTCAAACACTCTGAGCACCAGCCATGCTCGCTCCATCCCTGCCATCCATCAGTGCCAAACTTGGTGCAGAACTCAATATCCCATTCCCCTGAGCTACTGTTTCAGTTTCCAACTGTAGGTAATGAGTTACCTTCTCCAGTGCTTTGCCCATTACACCCTACAGGTGCTGGGAGCACAAGGCAGGCACCATACCTACGTTCTCATGCAAACATGGACATTCACGTAACACAGAAAGTTGGCCTGAGAAACAAAGACCCACACCTTTTGTCTACTGACGCAATACCCCATTCTAGATAATTTGCGTCTGTTTGAAGGAGAAGAAAGTATATCGCAAACTAGTTCACAGCACAAACTTAATATTTTGTTGAAATGGATATTGTTTTTCACTGTTTTATCACATTTAATCTCTAAGGTTTTGACACAATGAAAGTTTCCCTGCAATAATTGCATAGAGACTTCAAAAAGAATTTTGTTTCCTTAATGGAATRTCACCAGATTATGATTAATTTGCCTTTCCCTTGAGGTCTCAAAGAAAGATGATTTAAAAAAGAAAACAAATAAAAAAGGCCAATCCGAAGGTCCAAGTTTTCAAATACGACTAGCGACTATGGGGGCCTAGCTTGAAGTGCACTAAAGATTTTCAAAAGCAAGGGGTGAGAACTTTCTAAAACGCAGCCCCCTTTAAGATGTGTCCAGCTGGCCACATTAGCAAACAAACAAAACCGCAATTGTTCGGAAGAAGTAAGCCTAAACCCCACCGATTTTAATCCCATCTTTAAATACAATTTCTGAAATGACCATGGACTTTACAACCCGACAGCAGAGAAACAGCTCTGTTTCAGCAGCGCGTGACTCCTGGAGACACAGAGTCACATAAGCAACAGAAGCTGGGCTGCAAATGCAGCAATTATAACAGCACTTCTTCAGAGAAAAGCAGCTTGTAAACAAGATACGAAACGGGTCAAAACCACTCCAAAATGACTCAGAGGTCTCAAAGACTTGAAAGCAACAGGTCAATTTTAACGGCTGTAAAAAAACCCAACACTGTTCTCCTGAAAAGTTATGCATCGGAAATAAAAAGATGAACACATGCAGGGCTGATTGCCAGTTAACCACGTCTCCTACACAACAAGTTCCTGGGCAACSTACAGGAGGGACAGACACAATCCTGACCTAACTAGGGAAGAGTTTGGCACACAGCACAGCCTCTGCCCCATCCGAGCGTGAATTTGCTGGCCCCGGTTTGCAGTCCATCCCTTAGGGCAGCCTGGGTCAGTCTTTGGACTTGGTAAGTAGTTTTGGTGCCTACAGTGAAGGCTAGCACAGACTCAACCATGCCTCCTTCAAACTGGTTTGGTCCCTGCAAGAAATTTCYCTGTTCAGTCCCTATAACTGCTGGCACTGCCGGTTTGATTTTTGTCAGATGGTTTCTCCTCGCCCTCCTCAGGCTGCCAGTTCTGCAAGGCCAGAGGTCTTAGGGCCCACTCTAGATTGGTGGTGGTGGGTTCATTTTCTTAATTTCTTTTTTTTTTTAAGCAAAAACCCCAACAAATCACCGTTCAACACCATGACATCCAGACTGAACGCCTCTCATTGCTTCCGCTATTTAAGGCATCTGTAARTAACTGATAAGGACGCCAGCACTCATTTATCTCTGCAGATGGCTTGTTGTTTTGGCAGAAGGGGGAAAACCACCACCTCAGGCCTAAAGGAGGTTCCTTAAGCAGAGGTTAGTCACTCCTGCTGCTCATGACTATATGCTTAGGCCTTGGAGCCACCGCATCTACATGGCTTGTGAATGGGACAAAGYTTCTTTCACTGAGATAAATATGCAGAACACCATACTAATTAGCTTGATACACTGCTAGTGTAAGATAGCATAAGTCTATCGAGTTCAGCATGGCTAAATCATTTACTCTCACTTGAGATCTGTCTTAAAAATAGGAGTAATAAATAATAATCACCCGGACGCTAAGCCCGTCTCTCCCTTCAAAGAACTACGCTCACTTTGCATCCTAAGCACAAACGTGTCTGTACAGATAAAATCTCCCCGGGTTATTTTCTCGCCGTGGGGTGAGCAGTTCTATTATGTCCATGAAAAACTAGAGGAAAACAAGTACATTTAAAGTATGGGTGGTCACGGCTTGGGCGCGGCGGCAGAGAGTGGACTGGCCTCTCAATGCTAATGAACCCACCAACCTTCCTTCAATGCTCATTTAAAGACCTGCAGGTTTCCCCGGGAGATGTAACTCTCATCTGGGTCAGGTCTCCAGTGAGTAGATTAGCTTGGCCTTTGGGAAGCTGAGAAAGTACATTTGGCTAGTTACCATCATTTGGATCTTTTCACTCTACTCTGTAAAATTGCTTATGGTAGCAGAAATGAAAGGAGAAAAGCCACTGCTTCTTTACTTTCTTCCTTCCCTAAAAATGTGATCCTTCCCCCCTCCACTCCCCATCCTTATTCTCAGCCATTTTTTATTTTGGATGTTTAACAAAGATACAACACTACTTTCAGGTTCTGTTTGGTTTTTCTTAATTAAAACTAAGATGCCTCAGAAGCCTCATATGCTTAAACACACACCTTTCTTTCCTATTCACTTGTTTCAGATACAGATAAAATATTCAAAAGAGAAGTCATCTACTGTTCCCTATGCACCTTCACCCCCCTCCAAAAAAAAAAAAAAAAGAAAAGGAAAAGCCAGTAAGGCACAGTTGAGCATAAGGTAATACCAAAACTCTTGGCTGTCTGGATCAGCAGCATGCAGGCAGAAAAACGGAAAGAAATCTCATTAGCATGACATAACAGTCAATTATAATAAGCAAGATTTAACGTTAAGTACCGCAGCCTGATTAATCTACAGATATTTCTATTAGTGGGAACGGTGCTCTACAAGTTTCAAGTTTTAGTTCATTGCACCACATTAAGCAAAAGGTGGGAAAGGTACAAGGGGAGACAGATTCATCCCCTGTGTAACTGCGCTGACTCCAAAAGCAGATCCCTTTCATCCCTGGAAAGGCTCTGACTTGATGTCAAATCCATGCAGACTCTGTGGGCTTCTCCTGATCATCATTTTCCAGCAGGATATTGAASGGTTTTTGCTTTTTGGTTTTTAAGTGTTTTCCCAATACGTTTCTAAGTGTATATAAACTATCAAAATGAAAAAGACAAATGCTCCATGCTTCAAAACATTTTGGGTTGGATTCACACTTGAACAGTCAGACTTGAGTGCCTGAAGGCAAAACACACCACGGAAAGTACGGCTTGCAGCCCAGCCTGCCATTACATCCGGAAAAGGTGGAGTATTTTGGAAAATACATAATTTCTGTAGGAATGCCTGGCCTTGCAGCGCTCCGCAAAACTGAGCTTCCCACTGCACAAGTTAAAAAAAAAAAAAAAAAAAAAAAAAAAGGAAAACCCCCAAAGCTTTTTCATAAAGTCCGTCTTCACAGGGAATCTCCCAAACCTCTTCTACAGCTTTAAAGACTAATAATCTAAATTTTCCAAAGAGTTAAGTCTTGCCTACTTTTACACTGAACTGCTACAGAATGGAGCACGTTAAACCATTAAACTGAGGGACCTGACATCCTGAAACCCCTTCTGACCTAAATTATTCTGTGAYGCTAAGTAGTGTTGGTTTACTCAAAACTGAATTTTAGTAAGTTGGAAAATAGTTTTGGGAAAAGTTGTCTAACTCAAATTGAAGATCCCTAAAAAACTAGATTTAGRAAAACAGCATGAAAAATTGAGAGTAATTCTCCAATTTGTTTTGGTACTGAGTAAAGTCTGGGCAATCACATGGAACTTTTTTCCTGTCTCACTGTTCTGAAACAACTCAAAGTGTGACAAAAAATATTTTCAAGCAAGAGTATTACTTATTCCATACTGTGGGCTTCTGCTCATCTTTCTTGTTATTTGCATCTGTCATAAGGGAGGGGAAACAACTATTAAACAACACTTGTCTCTCAAAAAATGTTCTCTCTTCCTGCAAAGAGGTTTTTTTCACTACAGCTGCACTCAAAAAAGTTCCTAGCATTCTCTTAAATTGTCAACAACATTGTGAATGTTTGGGGATTTGACAACTGGWTAAGAGGACTAGAAAACCAGATACATTTTGCCATTTCTTACAGACATTTTACATAGCTCTATCAGACCAAGGCTGAGTGAAACAAGAATTACTCAGAGGCAGAAATACTGCAATGCTGCTCAGAGTCACAGCTACAGCTACAGTTTGCTCTGCGCTTCACCTGTTAAGTGGATTCTGTGACTCCTCTACACATCCTACTTCATAAATACAACTCTGCACAGATTTTTCTGGGTTTTTTTTTGGTTGTTTTTTTTACCCTCTCARGTTAATACTAAACCACAGACTTTCTAACAGGCACATCTGCTCCTTTACCAGCTTCATAGGCTGTTTAAAATGCTGAAGACACCTTCTGTTCCACTATCTGATAGTGGTAGGATTAGAAAATTTGAGGAGTCTGGACTTTACTCACATACCTATCGCAGTCTATGGCTTGAAGATCAAGGCAAAAATGAGTAAATTCTAGTTTGTTTCTCAATCTGATTTATCAGATCTTAGCTTCTCTGTTGCAGCAGAATTTTTCTTCTAATCAACATATGAAAKATTGTGTTGGACCATTCTCTGGCTTTGTCACGTATCACATCCAGTTTCCTTGGAAAAGTTCTCATTTGCAGATCATTTATCCAATAAAGCATGACGGTTCCTTCAGAGATTAACAGTCTACTCTTCAGTTAGACTGACTACCCCTTATGAAAATCAACAGGTCTGTGCTTTCCTAGCTACCTACTCCTAAATCTTACTGCCCTCGGTGGAGGTAATGCATGGAAATAAGCGTGACTATGCTGAGAGAAGTTTCAGATCATTCAACTCCTGATCTCCTGGGAGTGGGGAGCATGGAGAAAGATTTTGTAAGGAGACAGTCAAATTATATTTTTTTTCTTCTTCTTCTTCTTCTTCTTCAGTATCTTTGAAAGATACTGTAGTGATATGCTGTCAGCTACCTATAGGACTATCTAGCGAGCTTCCTTGATAGCTGTGAACGTATTTGACTACACAGATGCCTCCTGTAATTTCACTGAACGATGGCTTTACACAAGTAATGAATATAACCCTAGGTGTCTACTTAGGGAGATCGCCCTGCAGAGTGATGCCACTCACTGATCTTCTCACAGGAGAAGAGACGTTCTCCGGTAGSTGCACCCCAACAAGACAAAACAAAAGACAAGACCAACTGCTTCTCAGTTTCAACTCACTATGGTCTATATCTTGGGAGCAGAAGAACCAGGGTTGCAGTCTCAATGAAAGAGATGAGCTTTACAGAGGCCCAGCTCTGCTTCTTATGAACACCAATGCAGTAAGCGTAGCTCTGCAAACACATCAGCAAGGGCAGCAGAGTTAGGTCACGTCACCAGTACCTCTGTTGTGTGATGCAGTGACAATCACAGTTATGAAGGATGCCTTCTACTTATCAAGGTTTTACCTGAAGCCTTTTTACTGTAAATATCTCCACTGAGAAACAAATTCAGGGAAAAGATTTGGCAAATATTGTTAACACTGACAAACCTCCAAACACACAGCACAGTTAGCAATACCACTATTAGGGAGGACTAACAGTCATGTACCACATTTTATTTTGTGTTCCCACGTTTATTTACAAACTATCTTATATGTAGTTCCGAGATGACATCACCTGCCACCAAAATATTCTTCTCTCTGATGTAGGTTTACACACAGCAACTCCATAAAATAAATACTAGAACCACCTCTTAAAACCAGAGGCTAGAATAGCACAGAAAGACAGTGCAACTATCCAAGCTAACTACCCTAAAGTCTGGTCATGCCCTGCCAGGAAAAAAAAAGAAACAATTAAAAAAGAAAAGCTGTTATTTTGCTTTACTGGAATGGGTTAGTGGATAAAACACTGGGGGATTTCGTTTGCATTTCCAGTTCTTTTCCAAACAACTTCTTTGACATTGGCTAAGTTGTTTAGTCTTTCTAGGCTTCAAACGTTACTATTTTCCCACTTGGATGTCTAGCGTGGTTACGGATGGTTGAGTTTCAACAGCTGGTTTTGTCCATGATGAAAGACAGCAGAGAAGTACATAGAGCAGAATACCCATTTCGCTCCATACCATGAACACGTTATCTGTTTACCTGACTGCTACGCAGGTCTATAATCACAGCATCCTATGCCAGCAACCAGCCTCTCTCCACTCCTGGCCWTGTTTTAGAACAGCTTGACCAGAAACCTAAAGGACACTTTCCCATACCTCAGTTTCTTCATGTGAAGTAAACCAAATATCACTGCTTATCACTGAGAAAGAACAGCAGACTAATTCCATACTTAAAATCCATACTGAAAGGTGCTACAGAGATGACCGGCCTCTGTTACGAATGCACTGCCTTCTTCACCTACAGTAGAAGATTGTTTCGGCACTTTTTCTTTCCAGCCTCAGATCTGGGTTTGTCCCTAGCTCCTCTTTGCAACCTGACAGCTGCTGTAGTTCTGCAGAACCACARAGCACAGAATAAGCATAAAACTGACTCAAAATCTAAACTCCRTTTCCAAATGCAACCTCTGCCGTCTTTCTGAACAAGCCTTTTCTCCTCTCTCCGCCTGTGTTCTCCCCCCCCACCCCTTGGTTACAGGCTTGCCCAGTTTGCATGCAGATGTAAAGAGATTGGCTTTGGTAGCCACCAGGTACCGGTAAAATATAGCTGCATTTTCTATCCTCTTGCAGTACGTTCAAAATCACATGTCAACAACAGGGTTAAAGAAAAAAAAAAATATCAGCAGCAGAACATAATTTCCCCCTACCTCAGCATTTTCTCACCCTGTCCTAAGCTTCTTTGCAACCGAGGGCTGAGAAAGTGCCGCTAGGCCATTTCAGGTCTTYTAGATAACTTTCTACGCCACCTCCATCGCATGTGCTGTTATTCAGCAGTTACTGCAGATCTCAATTTCAGTCGGATTTGCAAGTCAATCCTCTATCTGTAAATCCCAGATGGCTCAGTGATTTTTAGCACAGCTATTGATCTCCTCATTCATACATACCGGCTTCTGGGCAAACACACCCAGCTGCTCTCATCAACCCTGCCTGACTCCATGAGCAGAAAGGAGGACTTTGTGAACCCAAACGCTACCCGCTAATAACACCACCACTTTGACAAATAAAATTAGACAGGAATAAGCATATGGTTTGCACGTTTGCCTACCTGATAGAGATTACAAGGCTGCTGCCAGGCTCCCTCCCTCGCTCTGCAACAGCTGTGCTTTCGGCGACTGAGCAACAGCCTTCCTAAAGTGTTGTGCTCTGAAAACGCACACGCTCGACACACACCCATCCAGCCCCGCCGTGCCAGACAGCCCCTTCTCCTCCGCCGTCAGCCAGCCGAAAAACAAGTTGCAATTCAATGACCAGCTCCCGTATGAAAGGAAGATACAGAGGTCGGAACAATCAATGCAATTAACTGTCCTGAAAACAGCGCGAGGCTTCTTGTAAAATGGGAACAAATGGGTTTTATCTGCCCTTTCCCCCCTTCTCATATATTACCTATAAATGAAGAAGGTCTTTAGCAGATCCCTGCATATTTTATGCCAGCTGCTCTCTCTTTATCCTTCCATCTTATACCACTGCAGAACAGCAAGAACAGATTTAGGCTGCCTGACGATGGGGAAGACGACTACTCCTTACCTCCACGAGGCAGGGATTCCTGCCTCCTCACTGAGACCTCCGAGGAACCATTCGTTCTGATAAATGATAGATGAAACCAGTTTCGGAGACAGAGGGATGTCGAAGGGGAAAGGAAACAAGCCAAAGGTCCAGCTAGCCTTCCCTCCCCACCCATGCTCTTCCCCGCAGATCACTAAGCTCGCTACCATAAATCGAGCCTCCACGCGGCTGCGGCAGTAGTAGGAGATTTCAGACAAAGTGGCACGGGTATCGCATACTACTGCCACTCGTTCACGTTTTAAACACGATTTGTTGCGCTTTTTAACATGCAGTTTGTCTCCTTCTGCAGGGAATTACTCAGCCAGGCAGTCACACGGCTGCAGCAGCACAATTAGAGGATTCAAACCCTGCTAAGACTCTTCAGGGTTTTGATCCAGAAATCGTATGGGGAGGGGGGAAGAGAAATAAAACCAAATGATGACAAGAAGCCGCTATCTCTGTGCGATTAGCAGCTTGTAACTCTCCCAATCTGCACTTACCYAGGGCTTGCTGTCACGGGAAAACTCTGAGTTATATAGTAGTGTCAACCTCACTTTAGTTAGAAAGGAACCCATTAGCACCTGAAGTTGAAAATAAGCAGGCAAACAGGCTGCAACATGTCCTCAATAAGGGAATGGCTGCTGGGGAGAAGAGGATATGTATGAATGTGAGTTTATCAGATTTGGGGGGRCAGACGTTTCAATAGTATAAAAATTGTTGAAACTTTTAAATTCAAATTCAAGTCCCATACAACCCTTCTCCAAGGTTCAAAGTTGTTCACAACCAGGAGAACATTTCRGGGTTTCACAGAGTCTAAAGTGATCTGATAAAAATATTTGGATCTGAGATTTTGGGTTAGATCAGCTCCATCATAACGCTCTGGAAAGTCTTTATTGTGCAGAACACAATAAAATTAGCATGGAGCTGTTTATAAATGCAAGCACAGCACAGAGACCTCTTGGCCTTTGCCATGGTGGGAGCAACCGTGGAGTTCGTGTCTGATTTCAAAYCTAGTCCAAGCCATTTCTTCCTCGTCCCTGCCCAAGCTTAAGGAGCATTTGGATTCATTGCTGCGGCACATCTGTCTGTAATGACAGACTCCTGCAGCTATGGGTTGGATGCCCCATCAGCATGGCCAGGCRTGGTGTTAGGATGTGAGCCCCAATAAAAAGATGCTGTCCTGCCCCCCCATCYACATGTGGTCAGGCATACTCCTTAGGTACCCCTTGCCCCCCCAGGACCACGCAATGCTTCATTTGCTTCAGTTGATGGACTGCTTCTAGCTGACTTTCAACTTCTTTCACAAATTGCTCGTAATACTTCTTCCCTGATCACAGTTTTGCTTATTAATTGTTTCCTTTCTATTTAAGTTGTGTAATGAGGTAGGCAGTTTCATTCTTACCGATTCACTGATTTTACAGATTACTTCATGTAATTGTTCATTCTCTTTTCCCAGGATGTCCCTTCCCCCATTCCCCACACCAAGGCTGCTACTAGTAGCCTCGTCTCTGCATTCAAGTCCCCACACAACACAGCTCTTGCTTATAATTCTCCTTATGGTCAGGGGTGTTACTGATGCTGCCAAAACGCATCCAAGAGCCAGCCGAAGACCAGAGTCCTKCTGGAGGAGGCGCTAACGGAGGTGCACAGACCCGCAGCGGGAACGGGCGGCTCCTCAGCACCTTGCCCTTCCTCTGGTCCGTGATGTTTGTTCCTCTGAAACTTGCCTTCTGATCTGCTCCAGCCCAGAGCATTTTCAAATACAAATCTTCCAGCCTTTCCCAAGTGCCCCCCGATCACTATGTMCGGCCATCCTCCGCTGAAGAGGGAGCTGAGGGGTGGCTGACGGCCGTGACCACAGAAGTCAGCGCTCTGGAAAACGAGCGGAGGAAAAAGAGGCACTCCTGGAGGGAAAGGTGCATACCTGACCCTGCCATTTACGTGACCTTTYTGCTCGTTCTGAGCTGGTGATGTTTGTGGTCAGAGTGATACAAATGTGGGTTGACCTCCCAGCAGACAGCACTTGAACCCGGGGCCTGGCTGTCTCTTGGGATTCCTGCACCTTTTTCCTCTCCAAAAAGCCTTCCACTCTGGGTATGACACCACCCTGACACTCTCGTCTCTCCAGCAAGCTGCCCTTTCCTTACCCATTCCACTTACGCCCCCYGCAAAGCACATGCAGGAAAACTTACAGGAAATTAACATTCACAATAAAAATGGAAAAACTTGCTGCTAAAAAAAAAAAAGGAAAAAGAAGAAAAGAAAAAAAAAAATCCACTTGGGTTGCTGGAAATTGGGTGTGGAAGTCCCCAGGCTCGGGAGCGGGAATCAGTGATGGGATGGATTTGGTGTTGGACTCTAATGCAAATGAAGAGGCATGTATGAAAAGGCTTAAAGCAGAAAGCTGGCAGAATATACTGATTTCTGTGATTTTACTGTCCTAAAACTATTGACCTCTGGAAGGAACACATAGCACTTGTTTAACTTCGTATCTCACTTTGGCACATAAACCTTTACAATAAAGAGAAAAATGGGAGCTTAAAACCAGAGTAAAGTCCATACAATGGGGATCTGAATCAAAATCTATTACCTGTCTTGTGAAAAAGACAGCAGCGTGTACCGCAGTTGCCCCCTGTAAATCACTAGCTGAACAAGCAGCAGTAAGTCAAATGGACTAGTGCTACTGAGTACTTTCTGAACAGTTAGGAAAGCAACTCCTGACGGTCATCTCATGAACATTTTTGGTGTCCTGACACAGCATTCCCCAATTCCATCTTGAGACACCTGTGCTTGTCTGCTCCAGTARAGAGGACAGCAGGTCCTCACAGATGAGAAGTTCTCCCCTCAATCCAATTTCTCAGTCTCCAGCCTCATCTACGTTGTGACTCAGGATAGTAGCTTATAACAACTGCTTAGAAATGCAAGGCGTACTCTCATTAAGGGGATCAACATTTGCTGAAGAATCAGATGTTTCCTCTTGCCAGTTTCATCATGTGCGGTCTAAAAAAAWCCCAGATCTTAAATCTTAATATTTTAAAAACAGTAATAAATATAGAAGAGCATTCTGTGTGACTGCACTTTGATTCACCATGTGTGGTTGGTCTATTTTTTTTTCACTTTCTGTGCTTTAAAAATAAACCTCATCAAACAGCTGTGATTCTGGCATGTTCACATGACTCGGGGAGCTGGGGTTCCATGAGAAACCGCAGCGTGGAGTGAAGTTGCGTGCTGTGCTCCACACAGAAAGGCTGAACATTCTGGGCAGCCACCATCCTTGGTGCAGCTCCACTGGGTTCACTGAACTCAGTACAGTGTGTCCAAACCAATTGTCTTTTGTTTCTGCATGGCAGAGATAAACATGAAAAAATAAAACCCATTTCATCAAAATTGTAAAAAAACTTTAAGACAGATCAAAGTGGAAAATGGGCAAAAAAATCTAGTATCAAGCAGAACTTACATGTGAAACAGAGACAGCAATACTTTATCCTAGTTTGCAAGCCCATCAAATTATTTTTCCTTTCCTCAGTATAACACATTAAAAAAAAAAAAATCCAAAACCTTCTCTACTTCAAACTCCCTAGAAATAATGTGAAAGTAATGCCTAGCAGAATTTTAATGACACAGAGAGATTTACTGCAGATTAAATTTGATTAAGTATCGCTAAGTAATGAGGCACTTCAGGGGACTGTAAGATAGTGARGGAGTTTCTGAATTCAGTCTTTTGTCTGTAATACATTGAGTAATTTACTAATAAAGTTCATATTATGTAGTATTTCACACAGGCAACTTAAATGCATGTTTTAAAAAAAAAAGTCCATAATATAAATATTCCTAGCATAAAAATGCCATATTTCAGGGAAAGTTCACCAAAAAAATGCTTTGGAAACAATAGTAATACTTCTACAGCTTTTTTCATTTTCCAAAACATTCAGYAGAACGAGTAACCAATTAATCCTTACAACACAATCCTCTGAAATTCACAGATAACTAATTCTTCTTTTACAGACAGGCAGACAGAGGTAGGACAGTAAAATTATTTGGCTAAAGCCATAGGGAAAGCCAAAGCTAAAAGCCAAAGGAGTATTGACAGCTAACATGTTTCCAGACCCAGATCTTAAATCATTCTTAACGAATAACCCATCTTTTAAAAGAAGTGCATGCTGAMGTCCTGTTCCAGGTCTAGTGACTGGAACGGGTTTCGGTGGTGGTCCCTTCTTGCTGGTTGTCTGTGCAGCACCTACCACGCTGCAGCCCCATTCCCACCTGGCTGTCAGGCAGTACGTTAGTACAACTAACTTAGCAAAGACCTTCATGCTATGGGTAGTACAGATGAATACAAACGAAACTTTCCACAGTCTTGCACCATACACGGTTTCGGCTATCCACTCAGAGACATGATACTGTACAGAAGGCATCTGGATGCCATGCCGCATCAGATCAYGTGAAGCATAAATCCTGTATAGCGCACACACGTTACACAAGCCGTCTGATTTTCAGAATAGTCACTTTAATTATCACATATTCCACTAGTTCTTAAAAAGGCAAGTTTGGTCCAAATCCTTCCCAATGAGGAGGGCAGTYGCTCGCTCCATATTGCAGGGCCACATGATTCTGGGAGAAGAGCAGTAACTATGCATCTATGTGAGGAATAAGTACATAGTTCAACCATAAAGGCACATGACATCCTTTTTAATACATAGACAGCTATACTAGGGCAAAAAAGTACAGGCAGAGCTGCTTGGCTTGACAATGTATGAGTTTCCCCATCCAATCAATCTGGATGCTGTAGCCAGAGCCCTAATAAAAGCAGGAGAATGAAAATTGCTGGTCCTCAGTACCCTTTGAGAGAGGGGTGTCAAGTGCGACCAATAGCTCTGTCGACTGCTATAAAAAGATGGGCTGTAGACTCAAAAGGGCCGGGCAAGTGGCGTTCAGAAAGAACAGGAGGAAGCAGCAAATGTGATGAGACTTGGCTTCAAGGTCAAATCTAAAAGCAATGGTAGAAAAGCAGTTCAAGCCACAGGGAGAATTCATTATTCTGTCGGTATCTCCATACCTTGGCTAGGAATTCTGGCCAGCACCTGGGAGCCAAATTTAACCCTTTGTAGATCTACTGACTTGYGTGGTGTCTTTACTGAATAAATTTCTTAAAAAGCTCTGGGATGCTTACCTAAAGCTCTTTGTAATGAGAGGAAGTTCAAGAAAATCCACATTACCCTAACAGTGAATCTAAATATAGACAGACTAATTTGTTCTCGCCTCATTGAAGGTCTGGAACTGCCTATGCAAAAAGCTGGGTTAAATTCTCTCACCTTAGCTTGCAAGTAGTTTTGAATTTTGGGCTGTCAAGGTAGTGAATGAGYAAGTGAGAGAGRGAGAGAGAGAATGGCAAAGCAGGATTACCACGACAAAGCTATTATCTGGCTTTGACGTGGARGTGGATGCAGGGGTCATCTGAAGCATCTCAAATGCCAGCACTGGTGGCTTTCACAAACAGCCATATCTCTCACATCCTTTCAAGGTATGTGTATTTTTAGAACTTGCTGCATGTTCAACAAGGGAGTTTTTAAATGGGATCAAGGGTAAAACAAAGCAGCTGAAGAGAGCTGCTCACACTTTTGGATGGTGGCAATGCAACACAAGTGAAAATGGTCTACTTCAGAAGGCAAAGTTCTGGGAACATGTGAGAATGGGAAATGAAATGGTCGATACAGAGTAGAGAAAATAACATGCAAGGCCCACGTTTTGCCTAATACAGCTCCCTTAAAGTCAAATAGGGCAAATTCTATACCAGGCGATTTCAGGGAGAAGAGCTGGACAAAACATGTCTGTGAAGCACACAGCCTTGTGTCTTGGAGCAAGAGCTCATTTGTGAGGGCTCAGGAAGCTGCAGAGACAAATAAATCTCCAAATCCAGGTTTTAAGTTCTGTGCTTAGTATGACACTCAGGCAAAACCTTAATATTCAGTGCCTGCATACATCTCATGCCCTTGGGGAGAATTATGTGTTTGTGAATTGTGGCCTGAGCGACCTGACAGAGCTGTGAGCWTTGAGAGGGTCAGTGTTTCACAGCTGGAATCAGATGGGTACAGCAGCAAAATGCCTTAGAAATKATTATTCTTTTGTTTTTTAAAGACTGAAAGAGACCAAAGGAATAATCTTTTCTGAGCCCCCGTGTATGAAGATTAAGTGTCAGGAGACATGTGCAGAAGATGCCTCACTCCAACCACTCTGGGCTTCTAAAATGAGGGAGGTACCCAGGGACATCCAGATTGTTGGCTGGAAGTATTTGTGCAAACATATTTTTTTTTCTTCCTTCTAGAGGAGCCTGGGTCAGATCCCAGGCATKAATCCGTATGCAGAAGGGGAAGGGATGTAGGTAGGGTTTTGAAATAAGCCTGCAGGCTCCTCTGCYGTCTTGCTCAGCTGGCTTCATTTACTTCAAGCAAAATCTAATTCCTAGTACACTTTTTGCTATTTTCAGTTTATGCCTCTCTTAAACTGTAGGGATCATGCCTAAGAAAACACAATAAAATGCTCATAAGTAATCTCCGCTATATTCAGTGTAACATCAAGCAGACACTTTTCATCGTAACWCCCATCAAAGGGCCATCTGAAAGACTCATCTATGAAATGAATAGCCACACTGCCACTTAAAAATAATTTACTATATGAGCAAAGAAGAAAAAGTAGGAAACTGTTAAGACTTCCTTAAATTACCRTAAGAACATCAAAACTAATAACCATTCAAAAAAAACGTATTCACCTATGTGCCATGTGTTGTGAAAAGGATGGAAAAAATGTGAAAAAAGAGAGTAATCATTGAGATAACAGGTGGAAGAGGCTGAACCAGCAATTGCCAGTACTGAAGAGAAAATGAAACTTGATTTTTTAGAACCAAGATCCAAACTGAATTCCTAGTACAGCATTTTTAATAYATCTCTGCTTTCTAACTTTTCAGAAAATGCTTTTATTCTCTTATTTAACATTTGAGAGAGCACAGACTGCAGTACTTGCACAGAGTTAATGAAAAAAACACATTTGCACGCTTCAAGAGTAATGTTCAAAAGAAGCCACACAAATTTTCCCCCRGTAACTACAAAACCCTGACACAATACCAAGAGCTCACTTAAGATTAATGCAAGGTAGATGATGCAATCCATGCTGGAGGTATCAGCTTTAGAAAGAGATGTCTTCCTCCCTTGTATTTCTGGACCACCTTGAGGACACGGAGGAGTACTGTTTTGGGGAATTCCACAGAACTAATGGGAGATGAGGTTCCTCTTTTGTCCTGCTCTAACATGTTCTCCTTTGGTCTGTAGCCCTTTGAGATGTGCAGTCACACTCTTAAGTTGCATGCACCCTTGTTCAGGTGTTGAAAGCCACCCAACTTCCCTTATCTGCTACGTACAATCAGACAGAGCACAAGCCACAGCCTATGAAATACTCTGTCAAAGAGCATTTACTGCTCTGGCATGAGTAAGCCTGTGCTCATGACATCAAGGATAACCCTCACAATTAGCACAACACCTGGGAAAATGTCAAAGCTGACTAACTTGACCAATAGTCAGACTTCACCTTTATGGACTTCAATTTGTCCATAAAGCTWCCTTTGCAATGCAGTGAGACCATCTTGTCTTCTATATCCTAGCAATTAGCAGCCTTTTTGCTTCTCTAATCTCAAATTTAAAGAAATAATGTTYCCACTCCAAAAAAAGAAAGTGTTCTCATATTCATACCACAAAGGTTTTTGGTTTCTKAAGTTTATTCAAAGAAATTAAACAAAAAATCCAAACCTAAATTTGACTCACACAAAAAAAGCCACTCAGCTAAATTCAGCTGCAGAGCTGATGTCTAATATGCCACAAATCAATGACAACACATATGAACAATTCCCAAGYTGTCAATGAAAAAAGGTCACACCTCCACAGGAGGTGCAAGAAGATGCTGTAGRAACCTCCCTGCAGGGATCTCCATAGGATTTGATTCTACTCTGAATGGGGTTTTCACACAATGCAGAACTGTGTGCTGTACCAGCAGCTGCTGCAGAACAGATCAAAGCTCCTTGTGCACCAACCCTCCCAGGTTAAATCCCAGTCTGTGACCAAAGAAAGAAGCCACAATTATTAAGGGCAAGAGGGAAGTCAAAGCAYACCAACCAACCAGACAAAGCAAACAAAGCAAGAATTTCAGCTGTGCAGAATTCCTGTTTTTAAAACCAGTAACTTATCTGACCATGAAGATAAGGACTTTCGCCTTTGAGGTCTTCTCTTAGAGAAGGATCTTGCCTGGAAACCTTGACACACATTCGCACAACCAGCCACAACAGGAAAATGGACYCTCTAAAGGATTTGAGAAGCCCCTCAGGAGCACTTGAAAGTCAACGAAGAGGAGTGGGTTATTTGTGCTTTTGGCAAAACACGAATCAGTTTATGCCCCCTGCTCCCAACCTCCATCCTCTTCTACACATTCGCTGCAGGGGACCTGGAGCTCTGTACTTGACCAGGTTGCTCCTGCAGCCATGCCAACCGCCAACCCAAAGAGTCACCTCCCTTCCCCCGCAGCAAAACTTCAGCCTTATGAATTCCTGTACTCATCTTGTTGCCAGAAGATCACTTTGTTACTAATAAAACAGTTGTTGTTTTCTTTTAACAGCAGAAGAGATGCATATTCCAAGGTGGTTGCCAAACTGTGAAATAGAAAATTATCATACCACAGTACCTGGGGGAAGAAAAACATAAAGAAAAAAAAAATGCCTCTACCTTTTCATTCAGAGAGGAATAAAATTAAGAGACTACAATGAAAACCACATAAAAAAGATTTCAGGTTTTGCACTGTGCCTCAAAGAGGCAGATGGTAGATTGTCCATTTAAGAAAGAAGGGAGGTTGAAGTACCTCCATAGCAGGGGATGGAGAGCTCACAGCAGTAGAAACCTGATTTCTTCTATCTTGAAATCTCTGCAGCACTGCAAGCTGTAGCCTTGGTCTCAGAAAGCCTTTATGGTCTTTTGGTCAGGACTTCAGACAGGCTCATTAGGACATAACGCATTACAGCCATGCTCCACGGTGCCTGTATTTYAGGAAAGCCTCCTTCCACAGCTACCGTGAAACATCTGGGCCTTACCCTGGAGACTTTGGGTTCTTTGGAAGTCTGCATTGTTCTGTGGCTGACAGCAAATCCCAGACCTTCACAGTGCTGAGCATCTTTCACACTGAAAGTCTTCCCCCCAGCCTACGCTTATCAGAATCGCAKCTGAGTGAAGAATATTGGAGTATCATCTCTTCCTCTTTCTAACGTGTAAATATATTACTGAGCGGAGCCCGGGGGGGGGGCCGGGGCGAGGGGGGAGCTAATTTCAACTTGTGGAGGTTTCTTATGTACGCTTTTATTGTGCCATGGAAGAAAAAAAACAGTTTTTCATCTCCCAAACACCAATTCTCCACAAAAAAGAAGCATTAAAAATCTTCTGCGTTAGTGAATGCAGGCGACTCGGGGGGAAAAAAAGGATCACGGGTCAGAATTTTGCTGCGTACATCTGTATCTCCTTTTCCAGAGACAGGTCCGTCGGCAGGCGACACCCTTCTTCCCTAGTCAGGCGGGCCAGGAGGTCCCCTCCTCTCCTGCGTGCTCCTCATCCCTGCCCTAAGCTGAGGGGATAACCCGCTGCCTGAGCAGGTGGTACCAGCAGAGGAGGTGCCTGCCTGGGAGCTGGGGAACCAGCACCGCCAGCGCTCCACGCTCTCAGCCCCTTTAAAAGGCCGACCACAGGGTGCCAAGAAACCAGGCAAAGGAAACCGGAGAGATTTCCAGCAAAAGTTCGCTTGCTTTCTCGTCTGTTTTGAATTCTTTCCAAAGAACGTTGTAATTCTGATGAATCAGCATTTGCAGGTGGGAAAAAAAGAAACCATTTTGCTGGAGAGCTACTCGCTATTCTATCCTKAAGTCATGAACCTGGGATGCTTTCACTTTGTATTTCTTTTAACAAAAGTCAGTAAAACATTTAGGCCACGGGCATACCATCATGTACTGGATATTTCACATATACAGAAAACCCAAAGTGGCTTAGGAGTTTGGGAGGGGGCGGGGAGAATTACTCACCCTATTTTATGTACTAGGTAGAGAACTGTCTGATACAATTTTAGAAGCACCTAGAAGTGACCCAGTACAGCTTTCCCATATACGACTCCTGCAGTTTTCAGATCTGATACCTTAAGTCCTTCCAGGGGTAGAAGCAATCACTATAAATTTTACTGCTTGCGAATCCTGGGRCTTAGATCAGAAGGACTGGGAGACAGCAAACCTTAAATCTGTCACTGGCTAGAAAACCTCCACCTACTTCTGAGGGCACCAAGAAGTACATTTTTAGTTCTATTATAAATGAGCTGGATGACTTTGAGCAAGTCACTTCACCTTCCCCTCAGCAAGTACTTCCCTTCATGTCCTTGGCCATCTTGTCTATTTAGATTGTAAATTTTTTAAGGCAAGCCCTGTGCTTGCACTAGGGCTACTTAAAGAGGTGGTGGAAAACCTCTAGCAGAGTCCCTGCATCCAGATAAGAATCAGACTTTGCCCCACTGGCTTTATAGCATCAGCAAAGCTCACCTGCTTAACACAGCAAAGAATATGGCCCAAACCAGCTTCTTTGCTTGCAAGCATGCTGCTTCCACATATAAGGTCAAGAAAGCTGTAATTTATGTATTCTCTTTTGCATCTAATAAAAAAATCAGAACATAGCGAGAGMCTTTATCCTTCTTTTTTCTTCCCTTTAAATTGATCAAAGCTTATTTAGTATAACTTTAAGAGGTTAAGATGTCATTATTTTGCTTTGATAATTGCTCAGTGAATGAAGTTACGAAAATGTAAACCAAACACTTCATTTTGCTGAACAAATTTTTGAATCAGACAACTGAAATTAGTTGTTATGGGTATATTTCCCTTTTTTTTTCCCACACTGTCCTATCATGTACGCCTTTTGGAGCTTCTCATCATAGGGATAAATGGAATGAACTCTGGCTGCTTTGCAGATGAACCATATCCCAATTAAAATTTTAGCTCAGAAATGTCTAATGGCTCTTCCTTCTTGCAAGCTAAGTTTAAGTCTAAGGTTTGACTTTGAGAATAATCATTTAGTTTTAGAGTGTGGTGATGTCAATTAAAGAGATTTGCTTCACACTGAATCTAGAGCTCCAAAGTCTCATAAACTGCTAATGATAAAAAGATCTGAAACAGCCTTCCTAGAAGTGGAATGAATGTCGCAGTTTAAAAATGCACAGTGCTTGATTAAATATGATGGTTTAAAACTAATTAAACCACTCATCATGCTCCCCAGGGCCCGTATCCTGTAAAGAATTCAATTGGACTACTCGSGTAAGTAAAAGAACTCACTTGCTTAGGTCTGTGCCTGTTTTGCCTTTTATAAAATTCATGCTCTGCTAAATGCACCCAACACTTGTATATTCGTTTTAAAAGGATATGGTGGTGATAGATGTTTTTTAATAAAAGAAACTGAATTATTTCTACCATTTCTCTCTTGAATTATTTCCATGGTGAATTTCTTTCTTTCTTGCAAATCCAGTTTAGCGCTCATAAAATATATGTTCCCGGTGGGTATACTAACCATCTGCCAGCATGTGAGCATGTCCTAGAACAAATACGTGAATCTGTGTTCCCGAATTTCATAAATGATCAAATATTGTAAAAGCAATGCTATCTAATGACTTCAAACAAATTTCTCATCTATGAGCTTCTCCAAAGTGAAATGCACTGGAGTTCAGCACGAGTAGGAAGGTAATACAACATACTGTAGCTGCTACAATCACCCGAACATAAGAATAGGCTTGGCATAAGATAACCGTCAAAGATGCTAATAAAGATAGAAAATGAAGTACATTACCTAACGTGCATTTGTTGCACCCTGCTGTGTATCAAGTTGATGAATTGTGAAGAGACTTGCAGTCTTTTTTATTTCTTTGATCTTGAATTTGTGATCAGACCTATACTTGTGTTAAAGYGGGGTACAAATCCTCTTTCTCTCTATGGCTTGGTCAATAAACATGAAACAACTTGCACAGAGCAGGTGTTTTCTGGTGTCCTACTTTAATCATCAGAACCATTTACAATGAATGATTTTACGCCTTCAAATGACTACAAGACCCAGTGCAGAGAGACTAAATTTCTGCAAGAGACTCAGCTATTTAGTCACCAGACTTCACGGAGCAGCAGCAGGACAGCAGCGTTCACCGCAATGCCTGTGGCACGGAAACTACATTTGTGCAGAATTTGACTTACCTGCACGGTCCGTCTGCACTCTGTACGACGGAGTTGAACACTTGTCTGTGCATRTATCTACCAGATGAATACTCGTCTGTGTGAAGCTATAAGCTAGCATCATCTCAYCTAAACACAATCAGGATCTCTGTCCATTGCTGTTCTTTCGCCTTCTATGAATCTCATTTATTATTTACCTGCTACAGCACAGAAATTCTGTATGTAATTATTACATGCTTCCTCCTCCCTGTATCACTGTTACAGRTCTTAGCATTAGTCACACGGCAAAGGATGATATTATTTAACAGATGTTGCCCCCTAGCAGATATCAAAGAATTACAAGCTCTGCCTGTCAGGAAATAGCTTTTGCCTTCTAAAACKCTGGCAAGTTCACAGAGAGTGTAAGCTATCGCTTATTGAGACTAACAATAAGAAACATTATCCTGCGAATAATTTCTCCAAAGATCTTAATGCTCAGGAAAAGGGAGATGCTATTAAGAGTCACTAACATTTCAGGCGAGGGCCGTATGTGATGTGACTGTTACAAGGTTCTGTTACACAYGAGTTACAGACACGGAGCGGGTTTGGCCGTACGGAGACTTGTGCAGCTCCAGGTGCTGGGTGCAGCCACGCGGCAGCTCTCCTGTGACTCTCCCAGGAGCTGGCAGCTCCCTGGAGGTCCCAGCTTGTGGAACCGGGTCAGTGCGTCAGGGCCGGACTTTACCGAGGAAAAAAAACAAAAACGAAAGTACAGAAAAAAAACCCTTAACCCTCGGAACTGTATGGATAGTCCTGAAAACGTGAGCCCTTGCATCTCAAACTCCAGGATGCAAATAAAAAGCGCTGCAAATTTAATTTAAAAATACCTCAGGAAGTTTTAGTGTCTTTTGGGGGATGTCCCATGATTTTAAGCTCTTGGGTTTGGCGCTGCTCTTGGAATCCTCTGAATGCTCTGATGACAGCCAGCTGCAAGCCTGAGACTCTCACTGGAGGCCATGTGGCAGAAAAGAGGAGTGGGAAAAACAGGGGTAGGAAAGAAAGATGATGAACCCCTTAAGATTTTTGAATCCTAACTAGAAGAGGGAGGGAGCAGAAGAGAATTGCAGCATTTCCAAAAGTTGTATTGGTGAGTGTTTAAYAATTTTATTAGGACATACATAACATTTTCTTCTTGAAMATTACTTTGGAAAGATGACAGAGCTGAAAGGAATATAATGCCTTGAATTTGCATCTTCATCTTTTTGKTTTTTYCCCCCWYAACTTTAATTACCACTTAACAGCTGCTACTTGTTTTTTACTATCATCAGCTTTTAATTATTACTTATTATTTATCCTGTGGCAGCATTAGTAAGCCCCAAATCTTCCATGATTGCTTAGTTTTCCACTACGCTGCATTTATTGGAAAATACATGAGAACAGTACGAATGAGAAGAGCGTGCGGATCGTTGCAGCCCTGCTTGCGGGACTGCAACTCGGGGTTTACACCGCCTCTTGCCACCAGGTGTCAGTGCTACACAGAGCGTACGGCACACCAGCGCGGAGTAGCACCGCCAAACCACCCTGAGCCGGGYAATAAACTATCTAGGCTTGAAATCTCAGCATCAGCACAAAAAAATAGCGATGGATCACGCTGCAAGCAAGTCCCCTTTCATTTGTTGTGGAGATGGTGCTACGGTTGCCCATGTTTTAGGGGTTTTGCTGAGTTTAGCTCACGTCGCTCCTTTGAATTTTCAGTTCAGTGTTTGTATAAAATGGTATTAACCCAAGGAAATTTGCTTAACTTTTTCACACYTACTGCTTTTATGTATTTTAGGTAAGAGAAATAAAACATAAGCAAAATAAAGCTGATGAAAGCTTATAAAAGATGCATCCCTTTTGGGGGAGAAAAAAAGAAATTCTATGAAGTGCTCAGTTTCCAGCCACCTCCCCTGGAGGTGGGAATTACAGAAAACGTCCCTCCTTGAAACAGTTTTGTAATCTGGTCCCAAATACCCGTCTCCTGTGATCAGAGCCATTTGTGGGACCCCCAAAGTAACCGGCTGAATATGAGGGGGAGAGGCACCAGCGCACTGCGAGCACTGCCCTTTGGCGGGGAAGCACTCTGGATACCCAATGAACAGAACTGGCAGCCGCAGAAATACCAATAAAAAGGAAAAAAAGATGATCAGTCCCTGAATGCTGAGCTTATTTTTCATCCTGCACCCAGAGCATCCYGGCAGGTCCCTTTCCTGCTCCTCATCAGGAGGAACAAGCCGACCACCACTCTGACACCGAGGGACGTGTAAGAGCAGCATCCTTGCGAGGACGTGCATAAACACATCCGAACACTCAAACAGCCTTCCCGGGGTGACACCGGCAGAGCTGCTGCCTGCATTTCCCAGCTCAGCAGAGCTCCCCCCCCATCCCTGCCCTCAGCGCTGGGGAAGGACGAAGTCAGCCCTGGGCGAAACCCCTTTCTGCAGCCAGGCTTAGCACTAGCTGGCCTGCAGCAGCGGGACCCCTGAGCGGGAGCAAGACCCAGCGGCACAGCTTTCTGTCGCACCCAGCCGAGCCCCCGGCTCCAACCCTTCTGGCCCTGCTCAAAGTTCATCTGCTCCCTGGAGAGACAGAAAATCTAGCCCACAGGTCTGATCTGAGACCATTTAAGTGTACGTACTTTCACACACCTAGATTTTTGCGATCTACATTTCTGATGGCGTGGAAGAAGGCTGTTTTCCTCTGCACCGAGCTCTTCAGCAATTTCCTCCACATAAAGTGTTGGCTTCCATGGAGAAGCTCTTTTCTATGCACAATGAATATTGAGCCATTATATATGTTTATTTTATATTTTATAGGCCTCTCAATTTTTAGCAGTAAAAGATATTGTTGGTAAGTTTAATAATGCTATTAATAATGCCTGTATTCACAGGGATGAATACAGTACATAAAATATATTACTGGGAGAAATTACTGTGCTACTTTGTCAACACACTAAACCAACCCAAAATCATCTGGATGTGCACAYAGCTGAATAACTTTGAAAATCTGACTGTCCCCGATTGTAAGCAAGGCAAGCTAGTGTTGAACTCATGAATTGGGTTTTTTGTTTATATTTAAATYACTACAAAATTATGAAGCTCTTTTTTAACTGATAATCATCCCTCTAATCTACTAATTATTCCAACTCCACAATAGACAGAGTATTTATAGTCTGATATTCTGAAATTGCTTTCATGTTCAATTACTTATAATTATACAAACAAGTCTAAAATTGATGATCCGTGCACATAATTATAGATTCTGCAACTCAGCATAAGCAAATAAAGGAAACTACCCTTATTATGACAACACAGTTTCTAATAGTCAGGCACTGCAAATTTAATTGCAGTAAAGGGTGGATGGTACTATTATGTAATTAGTAAGAAAACTGTTATTTCAGGATAATTAAACAATAATGGGCACTAGAGCTCACTTTTAGAGCAATCTTTATGTAAGTTATGATGAGGGAGCCCCTGCCAAATTCAAAAGCTGAGCATGTTAAGTTGAACAGTGTTTTCTTCCTTAAGGGTGGTTAAAAATATCGTGACAAAATGATGCGCGTAATAGTACTGATAAAGCGACTACTTGATCTGCACTACACATCATAATTTTCAGAAACCCRTTTCAGATTCTTTCCTCTTATTTTGTCCATTTTACCAAACTGACAGAGAAAGGCCAGGTTTGCACTAACAAAGATCCAAAGAATGAACCAAATACTCTGTTGTCTTTTTCAGAAATACAGCTGCCTCTTATAAGGGAGACAATTACCGCAAATTTGCAATGAAACAAGATATGACTAAAGGGACTTAAAACCATGACAAGTGAAAAGAACAGAACAGGTACTGCAGAAGGCACATGCAGGTGGTACTAGAAGGATAAATTCACAGACCACTATGAAGAGATAAATCCAAGCTCAATACAACCTCTCATAGGCATCTTCACACTCATTGTTTCTTTAAAAGAATTTATTTTCTAGGATATAAACTGAGTTACTGGGCTATGACTTGCAATCTTTCAGGAAAGAAAACAGTCATAATAGAAAGGTTTAACAATTGTGACTTGATTAATGAGACTTGGTATGAGTAATGCAGTGAGTTGTCCACAATTTTAATATCCTTTTATAAGGCATCCTTTCACATTTAAGTTTTAACTTGCACGTCTTTTAAGTCAATAACAAAACTGCCATTGACTTTAATGGTGCAGGATCAGAGCCCATGGACAAGATAAATTGACCTGATTAAATTGCATTTTCTGGATCATTAAAGCATCAGGAAACTAATTGATCCTTTCTTTTCCTACATTATCAAGCCTTCTGATGAGAAAAAAAAATTGTTTTTTAAACTTGAGTCACAAATTACTGACTACACCATCTTACTACAGGGAGAGGCACACTTTTCATTTATCCAAACAGAATGGTAGCAGAAATTAGATTCCCATTAACACTAGCTCATCTGCTAATGGAAAAAAATATATCTCTTCGTAGCTTTTCATGGCTGCCATGTAGGTAATCCTTTAAAATGAAGGCTCTCTAGTCACAAGATATATTTAATTTTTAACTTTTTTTCCATGCATTATTGAAAAGCAATTTCCTAACCCATACATCAGTCATGAAATATTGAAGGACAGGGCTAGATGTTCCCAAGGGAGGGAAAGCGAGTTTCCCTCTGCCTTCAGAAACCCTCAGAGGGCTCCCTGGCTTCTAAGGTAGTGGCGAGCTGTGCTGGAGGAAAATAAACACTGGACAGTGGCGACCCAAGGAGAGATGCTATGGTAACAGAGATCTCATTTAACAGCTGAACTAATACAATGGCTTTTTGCTGCCAAAAAGGCATCCGTCTCCCTCCTCCTCTTCCCTCCCACCCCCGCCCCCCGAGGGCAGCTCACTTCTGCTGCTTCCCTTGCGTGGCTCATTMATCTGGAAAAAATTAGTGCTGCAATAACAAAAATGAATAGCTTGCGACTAGCCAAGGTATMACAAAGCAAGAGGGCAGGGCCTCGTGCCTGAGAGCTGGCAACGAGGAGGAGTGGGAATGCTGCYTGGGTGGGAAAGAGTCCCTGGGTTACCTCTGCTGCACCACAAACCTCCCGCTGCTGTGTGACGGTCTGCCCCACTTCATCTGCAAAAAAAGAACAGCTTTGCTGCAAGACGCTGTATCACACTGGGACAGGCTTTTGGCTAAAAAAMCCCACACAGCCACCCCTAAAAAAAGAAGGAAAAAAACCCCAAACCCAACAACACCCAGTTACAATAGATACAGTCACACCATAATGCAAGCTGCATGGTGAGAAGGCCTGTAAAATTGGGGCTTAAGAACTGTCCAAGACAGCGAGCAATCCATCTCGCATGCGATGTCGAGCCTCACCACAAGATGGAGGTGAAGTTTAAAAATTAAACTAAAATCTGACCGGAGTGGATTTGTACCAATATGCAGTCACTGCTAATGCCATCTAATTGACAAGCGAGGGTTATTATCAGCATGGGGATTTCTTAGCTCCTTGCTCTCTGCTCGGCAGCCTGGGATGCAATCAGTACAAAGTAAATATTGTACTGACATGTCGCAGTGGGATTTCATTTGGGGTGGAATAAATGACTACAGCGCTGTGTCAGGAGCAGCCTTTGATTCTTGCTGTGGATTCTGGACCAATACAGTGCAACAAGCTGTGATCAGTTATGTTTCTTCCCTCCTGGCTCTGGGGGATGATTATTCTTGAAATAATTAATTGGTAGACAAGAAAAGCAAAGATCTCCTTATTCCTGCATGTTTTAAGTCTGTGCACTAGAAATGTCAAACTAGTCCAGGAGTAATTAGTCAACAAGTTGCCCCACACAGAATTGGAGTTGAACACAATGAAGATTATTACTGTGCACAACCCCGCAGAGCCGTGGATGCTGATGCACCTTTAACAAACAGAAAGGATCTGCAGGGGGAATAGGTTTCCCCTTTTTTGTGTCCTTTTTGTGTAAGATGAAAGCTTAATGTTAGAGCGGGAACAGCCCACAGTGCTGTGGATAGTTCTTTTCACAAACATGGCAAGATTTTCTTTTCAGATGGGGATCTAAGGACTCCACAATCTAAATASTGAGCTTCCCTCACATAGGAAAGAAGTGTTAGTGCACATACTGAGCAGGCAGGGAAACTGAGGTATAGAAAGATTAAGACCCAGGTCCTCTAATGCATTGAGGTAATTTCCCAAGGACATCTACAGGCTGCATCTAAAACCACACAACCTGCGAGTGCTTCCTTGGTGTCAGCTTTGCACCTGCACCTATCCTGATTCCATGGTGGGATGAGACATCCCTTGGTTCCCTGTATTTCCATGAGAGGGAGATCCAGGCACGCAGGCTCTGGTAATATTCAGCCTCATCCTGCATGGACGAAGCAGGAGTCTGGCACATGCTGTGCATGATGAGGTCCTACCACGCAGTTTAGTGCCAGCAGTAAAGAACTAAGAAGCGATGATTTCAAGGCCTTTCCTATGCATTGACCGACTTTCTGAGCACTTGGCAATTACAAGTACTAACATGGTACCCTGAATCTGAAAAAAATCTCTATTTGTTACCATAGTATCCCTTTATATTCAGCCCAGAGGTCAAGATGAATCATATGCATTATATGCAGTGAAGGCTGAMGGTACACAGGACAAAATTGTACCAGATAACACGGGCATAAATGGGGAGAAAGTTGCAAAGTATTAAACKGCCCTAAGTTGCTTACTGGATGTTTAGACAGAATAACAATCTAGTTGCAAGGTTTTGCAGATGGAGGGCTACATACCGAACCATTGTGTGCCTGACAGGTAAGCCCAAACTACTTTTCAGAGGTATCCTTCTAGGTATACCATTTATGTGTTAATGTGTTTACCTTCCTCCTAAACACGTTCCCGACATTCAGATGCACAAGAACTAGGACAGTGGAGTGGAAACGTGGAGTCAGTAATGGAGAATGGTCTGAAACCAAGTGGATGATTCCTGTAGACTAGGGAATTTCACGAGGATAGGGAAAGTCCTTTTCTAGCATAGAGATGCCGGAAACACCGTGGAAACTCTCCCTGCACAATACATAAAGGGTTCTTTCACTGGTAGATGCTTACAATCACCTTTTAAGCCCAAGATTATTCTGGTTCACCATGTGTAAATRTAGAAGGCTGGACACAAGGCAGGGCAGGGACCCATAGGAAGCCTGCTGTTCATGCTTTAMAATCTCTATACGTGATAACCTGGTTACATTTATCAAAACTCAGACAAAAAATTGCAATATGCTTTGGAAACTGGGCAGAGAATTGTTTTCCTCATTGTAGGTGAAACTGAGCGGCACAACAATCAGATAAAGTTGCTTTTAGACATGCATAGTTTTTCCTCTTGGGACAGCTGAGTTGTAATTCTAAATATTTCTCTAAGCTGGCAGGTGATATAGATGCTAGCAGAAAGTTGGTAAATCATTTCCTCACATAATTTAATTCCTGCTATCGCTGGAAAGAAACATAAAGAGCAAATAGCTGGCAAGTCATAAAGGAGGACAATTCTTTCTCATATTAAATACTTAGTCTGCACTTTTTCCCCAATAAACATGGGCTGAGATAGCTACCAGCACAAGAAACACAGCATATCCAGAATGCTCTGAAATAATTTTAGTTCCTGGGGACAGAAAAGGGGTGTCATTTTATGGCACCACTGCTCAAGTATGCAAGTCCTGGGTAGTTCTAGAAAAGAAACAGGGCTCCCAAAATTGCAGACTACATACCAAACTCTCAGGTGGCTTAGACACATACACACTACTATACCTCACCGAGCAAAGGGTGCTCATTTTTTCTGGTGAGAGATGACAACAGCTCCCTGGTTATTTCCATTACAGATGGGTCTTGGCTCAGTTTTGAGGATCAATTTTGAACTCGGATCAACCAGCCTCGGCATCCTCCCTCAGCACTCYGTGCTGCCTCACCTCCAGCCAGGGATGCCGACTCTTCTGGAAGCCTTTGGCAAGCACGACCCTACTGCTGGCCACATGCAGAGCTACGCTCAAATTGTTGGCAAGCTTATTTGTCTTATGGCCTTCCTTACGAGAAGAGGTACACCATAGCATTGCCACCAGCTGAAGTTCTTGCTAAAGGAGTCTGTTCGCTGCTATATRAAACCATCTAAAACATTAATGCATATTCCCTTTTTCAGAAATAAAAATGACTTCAAAAGCTCACGCAGCTCCATCATCCTGTTAAAATCATGTTTACTGTGACAATGCAGGCTCTCCTTTGCTATTTAAAGCAAAATACATGTTTTTGCATATAGGTGCAGATAATAACACAGACCGAGACACATCAATCATACTTCACAATAACCACCTTACCTGACATGCCTGAATCAGCCATCACTCACCGTGGGGGGAAAAAAATGTACGTCTTTCCCCCCCCCAATCTAATGCCTAATTAATGTATTTCAGTCACTTGAAAACATAACTATGCCTTGACAGAAGGCTTTAAGTTTGACGGTGTCTCACGTAAGAAAGTGCAAAACTCTAAAATGCTCCATGTTGAGTAAGTGCCTGAAAGTCTGAGCCTACTCTCTGAATCACCTGAACTTCCAGTGTGCAAAAAGGACCACAGGCTCTTTCCTTCTTKTTATTTTTTTTTTTTTTAAATCAAAATCACAATGAAAAAGTGACTCCTAAAAGATTCAGTTCAAATCTTGGCTAAAGCTTTGAGCTGAGTTTTCTATAATTCATTTTCCCATTCATTATGCAGGAACTAAGAGCTGATCATCATTATAGCTATTCTAATTGTAACTTACAATCTTTCATCTCTGAGCCCTTCAAAAGATGTTCGATGTACGGCATTTGAGAGCCAGGTGCGAAGACACACAAAAGGCGAGGGGGGGAGATGGAGGCAGAGGAGAGAAGGGAAACAGAAGAGAAKTTTAACCTTTTTTAACCAAAAGCATGAGTCTGAAAACCATGATTACAAAAATCATGCTGGATTTGATCTACAAGTTTTATGGAGAATCAAAATCATCAGAAGTATGTTTGCATTCAGTTTATTCCCCTGCCAGGGCACAACTCATGTTTTGCATGGAAGTTGYGTTTCTGAGAGATGAGGCCAGCTCGCACTCATGCAACAGGCAATGGAGATTTCGTTATGGATGAAAGGGRTGCGGAATTGAGCCATTATTGAACTGGAAGACTAAGGAAAAAAGCACATCAGCAACAGCCACCATTCAGGTAAGCCAAGCATATGTCCAATTTATAAAATTATGTTAGCATCAAGACTTTTGTGGATTTTTTAAAAATTTATTTATTTTTACAAGTCATGGCARGATGTCAGATACTGTAAATACAGTGGCCCAGGTTTTACGAAAAGCGAAGTATAGAAGTTTCTCAGTACTAAAAAGTATTGTATATCTGCAAAATTAAYATGAGATCTAATTTGGTGGGCAAGGAGCCTGAGCTAGAAAGTTCCCATTTAGCTATGAATGTCTTCAAATTTCAAGAATTTTCAAATCTGGTTTCTCACTTTGATTCTTAGAAATACAGTTTTAAGTTCACAGGCTAGATCATTGCAAGAAAAAAAAAAATTCATGGAAAAATACTTAATGCAAAGTTAATCTGATCAAGATGTACCGTATACTTCTAAATATGCAAACCAAAGTCTTACGTAGTGTAAGTTAATGCTCCTTTTATTTATTGTAATASTCCCAGAATTATTTATGGTAACTCAGTAACAGGATGAACAGTGTGACTTGATGTGACCTCTCAGTGACTGCATATGAGTACTAATGAAATGCATTATTTAGACTTGACTCTCGCTTTCCATTTCTTCCAATATATAACAAATATAGAGTGCTTATTAGATATGGATGTCATAGCTCATTATATTTAAGCTTAGTGCCCTGGGTCTTTTTGTTGGTAGGCTGCCTACCCCTGAAGCTGCAATTTCAGTCCTGGTATAAGACCTTGTGTCAGGAAGGGCTGATGTTTGTCTTTTGTGAGGATATCTGAAGCTAGAGATAGAATTTGTATAGGGAAGATTCAACCCTGAATCTATCTATTTTAACAGACTCTTTTACCTGTTTTACCTGGTTTTATTTCCCAGTAAAAAACAATGCTGGGAATTGCTGTATACTGCATTCAAAATAAAAATAAAGCTGTCCTCAAAGCCAATATTAAATATTAACAAGCTAAGGAGGATTTAAGCACCAAGAATAGACTAGCTTGTTCATCTGAAATTCCCGGTTTGTTTCACTGGGTTAAGAACACTTTCTAATTGATGTGGTTATTATTTATCCCCTTCTCCCATGAAATGGGTCACATCCTGTGAAAGCACCAGAATTATGGTGGTATAAAATTGCATGAGGGGGAAAATCTGGCCCAAAACCCCAAGATTTACTTTAAGAACCAATTGCTTTTATACAGACTAATGAAGAACAAAGAACGCAGTCATACACAAAGGCTTGCAATACCTACTGTCCACATACTTTGTGAACTTCCACTGTCAAGCCATATAAACGTGGGTGTGATCTGAAGCAAGCATTCTTGGATTGCATGCTTTTTCCCCAAAATATTTGTATTTTCCCCTTTCTTTGTTTGGCCTAATCATCTTGCTGGTGGTAATTTGCACGTCAAGATTCAAACAAAAACACTTTTTGTGGATAAGAACAACATCTAGTCCTTCATGCTATTGATGTTTCTGAAAAAGACTTCATGAGAGTATTCTGTGAGCAAGATAACTGACTCTCTAGCATTGCATGCTACTGTATAGTTATAAAAAGAGGCTCCAATTCTTGCACCGCAATTGCAGAAGCAAACTACAGGACCCTGTTGACCAGGTGAGGCTGAGGAGCACAACAAACGCTGTGAAGACTGCAGAGCTCTGCAGTCACAGATGATGCCACCATTCAACGAGGACAAAATTAAGGGAGACCCTGAACCAGGTGAATTTGTGAGTAATCACTGATTTTCCTTGCTTCTTGCCGAAAGTAGGGAGGAGTTGTTTACTTAATCTTTGTAAGATGAGATGTCACAGAGAAGACTGATTTATAGAATCAAGTTTCAAATGCAARAAATGTGATTTAAGAGGAAAATTTCATATAATGCAGGTTCTTTCATCACAAAGAGATACACGGACTAACTCTGAGGAAGGCATCTAGTTAAAATGAAAACAGCATGGAATGATGGCCTAAGCAAAYACATTCATTAGCAATTGAGGGATTTGAAAGAGATTTTTCATAGACAGGAAAAATACATAGGGGAATTCTCATATAAAACCTTTAAAACCCAACACACACACACATCTGACAGGCCTTGCTAGTGAGGGATGAACAGATTAATCAGTTMTCCTCCTTCTCTGGATGTGAGGGTTCGCGTGGACGAGCACCATTAGAACTTTAATGAGTGCAGGCAGAAGTGAGCAGCACATAGATAGTCTCTCTGACACTGTTGCATCAATGATATGGAGGGACCACCAAAATGGGCTTCAAGGTGGTGRTGGAGATTTGTGAACCTGCAGGCAGGGGGCTTGTGTGAATGGCAGAGTTAAAATGAGGACAAACAAAACAGATTTATCTCAGAAGAGTTTCCTAACTCCTCTAAGAAAATGTGTCCATCAAACCCAGAAGGTTGCAGTGAGSGAAAAGAGGGTCAAAGCATGAAGGGGGAGAAATAAGACAGAAAATAAGGAGAGGGAAAGAAAGAAAAAGCTGTGTAGTRAAAACAGAAAAATGAGGGATTATTTGCCTCTGCAGAGAACAAATAAGGAGCTCAACCCACAYCACGCAGGGATTAGCTACACTGCATAATACAATAGCACTATGAAAGCATTGGAGATCTTTCCTAGTTGTTTTATTGGGGACAAAAAATGTATTAATTTTTAGCTCTTAGAGGTACAACAGTATGTTGGTACCTAGAGAGACTCTGTGATGAGCGCTGCAGAGGCTCATTATAACGCTGCCTGTGCACACAAGTGTTCACAGTACAACTGTAAAGCTGAGATACAACATGCAGATACAGAAAGCAATTGAGGATAACATGCCCAAAATAAACACTATAAATTTCATGCCAMGAAGAGACCTTGTTCCCGCAATGCACACATGCGTGTGCACACATGTGCACCCCCAAAACGCCTGATAATCAGCAAGAATTTTGTGGGCCCCAAGAAAAAGGTAAGTTTGAGAGAGAAATCTGAGGGAGGGCAGCGCTAGTAGTTTTGCAGAGCTTTGTGGAAAGCCCCCCTGTGCGCGATGGAGAGCGGAGGAGAAGGCACGGAGGCATTTGATAGGAGATGGGACAGATGAGAGAGAAAGTCTGCCTGCAGATTGCAGCTATGGGAAGGGCAGTTGCAAAAGCAGCCGGGCAGGGAGGGTGGAAATTCAGAGTGCTTCCCCCTTCTTCCTTCCCTCCTGTCTCCTTGTCCCCCTCCATTCCACTTCCTCCCGTTGCACACCTTTCCTTACTYCTGCAAAGCAGCGGAGCTGACTGCTAAACCTAAGCAGCCCTACTTAACACAAAATACGTCAGAACCATCCCCATTAGTGCCATCAAATTGTTCACTGTGCTGGCCCATCCCTCTCTGTATCCATCTCCCCGTTTACCCTGGACGCAATTTGGGCTATTCTGCTTTGCAAGTGCTGACCATGCAGAAGACCCCTTTTTCATGGTTCTTGGGCACATGTTATAAGCATGGCTAATAACACATGAAAAAAACCATTGTTCTGAGAGAGGTCAGTGGCTTAGTAGTACATAAAAAGTAGCTCCAAAATGAGATAAATAACTTGCTGAGCAGAAAGGATGCAAAGAGTGCAGTGGCAGCGTTGGAAGCCTGAGCTAGGAAAGGAGCTTTGTTTCTTTGTTACGAGAGAGACGCGGTGGATGGCCAAGACAGCATTTTAAAAGATGAAGGTGCAGTAGTCAAGGTATGAGAGAAGACAGGACAGAATTTTAYTGGTGCAAAAATGAAAAGCCCCTACTCCTCTTGGGTCATATTCATCGTGATGTAGACCAAGAAATTTATAATTAAATTCTTTCTGTGCATCTCTAAAAAAAGATTCTCTGGGATGCATTTTTTTTTTTAATAGAGGAATTTTTGTATTTTCTCTTCTCCTTCAAGAAAATGCAATCTCTCTGTATACTAACTAAATTATACGAAAATTTGCTGGTTTGTACCCCATTTCCAGATTGGGGAGAAAATAATAGAGGGACAAGAATAAATCAGAGACTTGAGCGCAGACAGACAAGTTTGAGTCATTCTAAACTTGTGGCATAAGACCCTGGTGGCCTGCCAGGGTATTTGTTGCGGTRAGTGCTTGGCAGGCTGTCCAGGCCCACGAGAGGCCATTACACCTGGCAGGAGCAAACTTAATCCTTTAAAATACCTTTTTAAAGATGATTTTTTCCCATGACATTGCAGAATTTCTGTATTATTATCTCAATTTGGTCTAAGCTGGATCTACCTCTATTAAACGTGTTCTGTGGGGTCTAATGAATTTAAYGTACTTTAAAACAAAACAATAACAACAAAACAACAACTGGGGGAAAACAACTGATTCAATTAACCAGAAAAAGCAGTGGTTACTCTGTCTTCTGAGCCATGATTATTGCATTACGGAGGGACAGCAGGGCGCACAAGTGAGTGGTGTTGTAWAAAAAAAAAAAAGAATTGGTAAGACAGACTTCTGCAATTGTCCCTGGCTTTAAACCAGACACTGCTTCAACAACTTCTTCCATAAACTGGCATTCCTAAAAACCTGTAATGTCTAAAGAGGAAAAAAAAAAAAAACCCAAAACCAAAAAACTAATGACACTGTGCATAAGCCCAAAAAGCTTATGCCTGTACCCAGAATGTCCCAGCCCTTCCCTGAGGCCGATGAYCCTGCTGGCATGGCAGGGAGGAAAACCAAAGAGGCTTGGAATGCCAGGCATGGGAGGTAAAAATAGCAGCCTTTCCTACTTTAAGATACGATTCATTTTTATGCACTTCCAGCTCTCACGAACAGTCATTCTGCCATACAGGCTTCCTCAGAAAACAAACAAGATCCAAACATTACATTTTTCAACTTTGTGATCAAATTTTTCGCAYACACAAAACCCCTGATAATCTTGTTAGACGTAAAACTGAGAAAGACCACGGTTGAAAAGCCATTATTTTAGCAGGAAAGTTTATAAGATGCTATCATCTTGCGAGGTGATCATGCTCTGAACTAAAGGAGCACGAACAATGTGTAGTTATGGGTTTCAACATCAGTTTTAATTATGCCTTTTTAATCTCTGTCCTTGCCTGTAATCCTGAACTCCCTATTTACTCTCCACTAGTATTTCAATTCCGGGTTGCCGATCATCCTTGTTTATAAATGCAAATATACACTTGTCTCAATCACTCATGTACCTGCTGTAGAAATGCCAGAAAGTCTCTCCTACCCCTCTTTTCATAAGGGTCAAAAACCCCAARCCACCATCACAACAGGCATTTGTATCCCATTTTGGTAGCAGTTTCAGTAGGGAAGTTAGAACAAGCAGGAAGAATAAACCTTTAACTTCAGGAAATCCTTCATTTGAGCACTTCAGAAAACAGCCAACAAAGTCTATGTTGCTGTTTCCGTGAGAGGCTTTTGATTTCCAGGGCTGGGACGCCATTAGCTTTTCCACGTGCTATGTTCACTCAACCATGGTTAATGCTTTTGACAAAAACATTTTTCTTTGTTAACACAAGAGAAGGTTCCACAGCCTTCAATACATTTTGAAGATGCTGTACAAGCTATATGTATTTATTTATTGGAAAGAAACACATCTATTTTGCTTGTCAAGGCTCAGTGCAAGCCCACTACATTTCTTATTTTTATTTAATCAGGTATCCTTAAATTTGCACTATATTTAGTAGTAAGCTACAGAACAGCATAATTGAAGCCCCCATGAATGATGAAGAGAGTGGGTGTAATAAGGAAGATTAAGCGAGCCCTGAGATGTTACAGGTATCGTACAAATTAGACTTCCGATTGAAAAATAAGAGTGAGTAGGAGGAAAAAACAGAAACACTACCAGTGTTTTTTAGAACTAGGAGGCCACAAAAGTCTCTCAATTACTGAAAATTATATTTTCTGTGAAAATATTACCTTCTAAGCTGTTTATGTACGTGCAGACTGCTCATTCCTATTTTCCTTTGGTCGGCACAAGACTTGACAGCAAAATATATGTTGAGTTGATTTCATTCTCTAGCAACTGGATACCTACATTTATAGAAGTGCCCGAGATTGCCAGGCAAATGTGCTGAGGGCAAGCAGCAAGTTCCTGCTGTGATAGTCAGTATGAGGGATACTTGCAGACAGTGAAAGGACACAGCAGCTTCTCCGTTGGGAGCCTACAGCGAGGTGGTGTTTCTTCCTGTTGCTCAAAGACTGACTGAGAGAAGAATAAATCTCTAATTACACACCCTGAAGTGCTCTGTGCACCTCCTTACAACCCGTCAGTGTTGGCCACAGCCCAGCACTGGATTAGATGGAGAATAAGGGGATGAAGGAAGGTATTTAGGACATGGATCTGGGGATCCATCACCGAGGATAAGTTATTCAAGTCCTGCAAAAGCAGATCTTCTGCAGAACGCTAGTTCTGACGTTCCACAGTTGCTCTAGTTCCTGGTGATGGCACTAAAGAGACAACAGTGCTAGCAAAGTCTTGAGCCCTGAGGCCATGCCCTATGCTGATGGTCTTAAAGAAGCCTTTATTATTAAGTGCTGAAAAGTTCCGATAACTCTTATCTTGCTGTATTACAAAATTTAAAGTAGCTGCTAAGCCTGCACTGCCTGAGAGCCAACATATTAACCAAACATAGAAAATCTCCACACCTCAGCAGTTTTAAGAGGAATTTGGAAGACTTCATAATACAAAGAAAACAGACCAATAGAAAGACTATTGCCATTCTTTAACAGATAAGGCTTGGTTATTTGATGTAACCATTCAGAAATGGACAGTTTGGAAGGACAGATGCATACACGATTATCAACTGTGGTACCGACAACCGTGGAGTGATTAAGCAGTAGGGATGGGAAATCTTGAAAGATTCAGCTCTTCAGGCCAGATGAGCATCAAACAGTTTATTTCAGCCCACCCACTCTTCTTAGTGCAAGAGCATTATGCAAGAACGAAGGAGGAGTGTGCGCACAGGGACAAGAAGGAAGAGCGTGGATGTGGGTGCGTGCCTGCGAGAAAGATTTGCTAGTTCTTCCTAGTTTTACTTGGGTGTAAAGTAACGCAAAAATAGTTGGTTTTTTTTTTCCTTCACGACATGTTCACGCGTTTTCACTCTAGCTCAGAAACTTGAAAGGAAAGGGAGGAAATTAAGTACTTGGAGAACTTTGCCAAACGGTAGTTGGTTGAGAGTTGAGAGCCAAGACTTCCCACTGTACGGCCAACAGCAAAGTGACTTTGCACTACCAACGGCAGCACAGAGGCCAGGCGGCACACAGAGAAGGCAAGCGAAACGTAACTAACACAACATCGTCTGGTGTGGCTCACAACAGCCTAAGGAGTTGTGGTAAAACACGCATCGCCTGCGCACAAGTACAGCACGTGTTATATGCACCGTATCCGTCACAAGCAAACGTCTGTCCAGCTTGTGCTCACATCTTAACCTGAAATTTAAAGCTGTCCCCTGGCCAAAACATGAGTGAGCGTTCCCAGAAGGAGAGGAGCGTCGCTCTCCATGTTCACTTAGTGTTTTGGCTTCTCTGGTAAAACTTCCAGCAAGAGCGACAACTAAAATGCAAAACTGCAAGGAGACAACACAGGTTTCTTGAATGGGACCATAAATTATCTTTGAGAGTGGCCTTCTGACAGATCCTCAGATGGCAACAACTACTGTCCTCAGTAACTAACATTAGAGTCAGGGGAGAGAGAGCCTTAAGCTACAGCACCATCAGTTGCTGCTGATGGGGTTTCTCAGGTGAATTCTYTCTCTCTGCGATTTGCTTGACTTGTCTGGTTCTGCTACACCCATACTTTCTCGAGTTTTACAGTGGCCTAATTTTCCTCGTTGGCTGTATGAGAAATGCATGCCTCGGGGAAAAAAACCACACAAGCCCACGACTGTTAAGCTTTGTAGTTTTTCTCAGGATGTGGGAAGTTGTACATATCTTTTGGCTTTAGTCTGCAAGTTTATTACATCTTTGTGGTATGGCTTTTTCAAGGCTATATGAAAGGTCCAGAAAGGCTGTAGTCTCAATTGAAGATGAAATAAGTAAATGCGTACACATAGCCTCACAATGATTTCACTAATCGTCCCTCTTTTAGGCAACAGGCTGTAACCTGTTTGGTAACCTGTACCCTTAGATTCAGGCTTCTGGTGGCTCCTTTTCTTCACATACCCTTGTGAATGGGATGTGCAAAAATACAATTTAATCGAAGTCTATTTGCAGTGTGCCCCTGCAACCTGTCATTACTTACTGCCTGCCACAGATTAATACTGCTCAACTGGACAAAAAAAAAAAAAAAAGGCAACATCTATACTTGTAGGGTGCTTGTGCAACAGGAAATATAGGTTTTATGTACTGAATTTAATATATCTGCATTGAGATGAGCAGACTAAGTTTTCCTAGCCAATTGATACAGTATGCATGAAGTCACCTGGAGCATGTAATCATTTTCATAATGGTCTGGGCAACAGAGTGAAAGCACCTATCAATTAAATTGTGTAGAGTACTAAATTGAAATTTTTTGAAAATGGCAATAAAGATAAAGAAATGGTTCAAATGAACCTATAGCAGATAGAAACATGGGCAGGAAATAACAGCACATGATYTGTCTTGGAGAAAGAGTACCTACAGGGTATTCTGCAACAGCRTTACTGAACTGCAGTTGAAACTGTTCCACTTCAATGGCCTTATTAGATACCTGTTGTGAAAATGGAAGAATAAGCACATCACCCAGCAGCCACAGCACTCACTTAGGCAACTAACCTTTAAGCATTTTATGAGAAAGATTTAGTAAAACAAGAACTCTGGTGCATCTCATTTTCATATGCCAAAAGCTCCTTGTGCAGAGCAGATGGAAAAGAGACACCTAAGTCAGGGCTGTGATTTCTGCCTGGCAGCATGGCAGACGCAAGCTGCGGCASCAAGTCCTGACTCCTCTTACAGACTTTTCCTTTAGAGCTTGACTGAGACAGAACTCCGTCTGCAAAGACCTGCATCCACACCGAGACCTGTTACAGCATCGCTATTCTAATTTATGTTCTGCRCTTACAAACTTAACACAATTCTTCTACATCCCTTTAATTGTACTCCGTGACAGTCCCTCTCATTTATCATCATCATCGTGYTTTGAAAGTCTTGAAGGTGCTAGCCAAAATTATAAATCCTTAGTATCCAGCTTTCTAATAACAGTGATCGTTCRGGTAGTTAATTAATGTGTTCCTTCCCCCTCATTTCTCTTTTCACTTTCAATGCACAAGCTTGTTAGTTATGGACATCCTTTGTGTGGGCAAGAGGACCCGGCTGTCTTTTTGCCAGTGATTCTTTGACTGATGTAAGGGGAAGAAAATACCACTGAAATGGCTCGGAGTAGAGACATCGGCAGCCCCTGTGCAACAGCTGATGACTTTACATGAACGCAAAGGGCTGAATTCATTCCYTCCAAACCCAGAGGAACAGCAGGGATAAATCCGGCCCACCGAGTAGCTTGGAGCACGTCACTGCCTGTTTCCCATACTGTGTAACGCACGGGTTAACCTCCTGGGCAAAAGCAACACCCTGGTCATGGGGCAGGACCCCAGGGTAGCCAGGACCGGCCACTCTGCTTGGAAAACAGCGTTCAGCGCTTGAGTGGGAAGGGACAGCATAGGTACTGTGAAGGAAAACAGCCTAACTGGGGTCTTAAAGACATAGCCATACTCTCTAGCATCCTGCTGCTCATGGTCCCAAGGCTAGAGCAGAACAATGGGAAAAACCTAAGGGGGCAGGACAGATTTAGAGAAGGAAGAGATCTGTTTTTCAGGCAGTTCTGGGCAATACCGTAAGCCAAATTTATTCAGGCCACTAGGATTCACATTACTCTYCTTATTGATCAGACCCTTATTTCAACAGTCTTCCTGAAGTGTGYTTCATTACTTAGAGAGCAAGCCTCACAAATCTGAGATGCTCCTGCAAGGCACTTCAAAGCAGGTGTCTACARATTTCAGAAGTGAGTGGTTATGGCTTTCTTCACTTACCTTTGCCTGCCAGTCATTCTTGACAACTGTAAGCAGTCATACTATTAATAATAATATCTAGCTCTCATATTATTATTAATACCTAGCTATCATGCCATACCAAGCTTCTGTAATATGCTTAAAAAGATGCATCAGCTTGTTTTGAAAATGGGCAGCTTCCCTACACAATGTCCAGGGATCTAATTACAAAGACCAGCAATGGGAAAGGACTGAAACAAGATCACGTATTTCATCTGTTACATCGTGTAGCAGCAGCCTTTGTCCTTAAAACCTTTTCATCAGGATATAAAACACTGCATGTTCTTACAATCACAGTTCTTGAGAAAACAATCGCAAAGCATTTGATATTTATTTGTGTTCTGATTCAATAGGTTAGTGAAGTTGCTTTCCATTGTTTCCTTTGTCTATTCACCCTCCAGCTAAATGCCCTCATTACACAGGGTGACCTAGAGCTGATGAAATGTAGATCCCAGTTCACTCCACAGTTACAATCAAAGCTTGAATCCCCAGCTGAGGCTAACACGCACAACACGGCCTAAATAGGAAGAAAGGCAAGCATTCAGTAAGAAAGTGCTAGTTAAATACAGTGCAGCACAGGTTTGCCCCAGGGATAAAAATTCATGGTCAAATGTTACAAAGTTTTTGCCTTGGAAAGGAAATGCATCACTAAAATTTTCTTTAAGAAAACATAAAATACCTGTTTTATCGTTTGTTTTTAATTTTATACATGCCCATTGGTAACATAGCTTGTAATACGTCTTTCTGGATGAGATTTTTGGAGCAACGGGTTCTTATATTGCTAAAGGAGAAGAGAAGGCTTGTGGGCCTGAAAGCTTTCCTGTTTCTTCCAACTATTTCTGTTCATCTAATAAAAATATTTTCTCTCCGTGCAAATCTTACCTTGCTCATAGTCAAACAAAATTCAGTGCTGATTTTATGCTTTCTACTATCTGATTGTAGCAAATTCATATTTGCACTGTTGTGTTTAAAGGAACGAACTTACTCCTAAGATTGCGTGCTGCGTATGATGGAATGCTGCACAATGCAAAAAAATCCAGAAACATGATGTAAATTACACAGTTCCACCGAAATAAACTATTACATCTAGGACTTAGCTGCCTAAGGCTTAGCTGACACCTATCAATGGTACAAAACCATCATTTAAATGTTATCGTAAAAAAAAAAAAAAAAAAAAATCAAATCTAGTGGCTTTGTCATGGCTATCACTACTTAACCACAGCAATAACTTAAAAAAAAAAAATACAGCTGGCACTCTCCTTTCATTAGATGTAGAGGCAATCACACCGTCACTGATTCACTGCACCACGTCGAGCAAAGAGTGCCTTAAAGAACCAAAGCAGAAAGCGATCAGAACCGTAAGTACCGGCCCTCTCAGCATGCAAGGGATCAGGTGCTATTAGTTACAGCTCACACACTGACCACAGCTCTGTCAGTCCAAAGTCCTGTCAAAACTAATGGCATTGCTAAGGCTTCACTGATTGTCAAAAAAATTCAGAAAACAAGATGGCTGAAACTATTGTGAACCTYCGCAAAATATATTATGGCAATACAAATGAATCAAACTTCATTGCCAAGGGGAACATCAGATTATGCCACTATTTCTTTTTCTTTTTAGTAAGACTGASTACTAAAGCAAAAAAGATTTCACATGTCTACTGTAATAATATATTTAAACTGTGTCCAGGCAATCATGACTTTCATAATAGTTAAAGGTTAAAAATAATTACATGTAACATTTTATGAATACTGACATGTGCATCAAATTTTAACGGTATGAAGAATAAATTAAAAGGAGCAGAATTAATAMAGATACGTTAACACTGTTCTGTTAAGTAAGACTATACAGACCCATCAGGGTTGAGCCAGAATAAATTCTTGTACTATTAACCTTTATATGAAAAATGTGTGCAAATAGGCCTGTAAGAAATTAGGAGTAAGAAAACTGTCATTTTATTTTATAGTATGATTCTTACTACTCTGGCATCTTATCTCCAAGGGTACTTGCCATCATTTGCTTCCCAGAAAGATCAGGTGAAAAAAGTTCATCCTGACACAAGTCCCCACAATAAAATCATACGCATCTTTACTGGTGTCAAGCTCACTCATTCTGCTTTGAACAAAAGCAAGCAGGATTTGAGGAAATAAAAAACCCATATAAAAACAACACAGCAGAGGTTTCTTTTCTAGAACTTTTAGTTCTAAAAATATGAGCCGTGCATGACCAGAAACTGCTAGTTCAATTCACTAACTATAGTTATACACTTATTGAATGGATCAGTTAGTTTTGAACACAAAATATGTTTTGGCAAACTTATTTTTCCCCTCTGTCTGTAAAGCACTGTAATAATTCCTAGCACTCTAATATTAAATAGAACTATCTTTAAAGAAGAGTAGAGAACTAGAGAAAATGCTTTCGGTATAAATGCATGGTACACTCACATCTTGAACAGTGGCCAAACTGGTTCTATCTACATAACAAGTGTAACAACATCAGAAAAGGTACAGAAAAAAAACCCAAAAGGACAATCAAAGACATAGAGCAGATTCTACATGAAGAACAATTGAACGGACCAAGACTCATCAGATCTGGAGAGATGAGTGAGGGAGAGATGACAGGCATCCATAAAATCCTCATGAGCCTGCAGAAAGTGAATAGGRAAATGACTGTTCACTGTTTCTTCTAATAGAAATAAAATGACATCAGTAAGACCAGCATGTGGCAGGATGAAAATGGCAAAAGGCGGCTTTTTTCACACAATGCACAGTTCAGCTGTGGAACTACTTGCTATGGGTAGAGATGCTAAAAATCTTATCAAGTTCATAAAGCGTTCAGGCAAATAAATGGAAGGGAAAAAATATATCTATCAGGGGCTATTAAACATAGAAAAGCTTATTTGGCTCATATAGTCCGTAAGCTACAAGTCTCCAGAGACCAGTATAGTGCACTGGGGAAGCATTACTATAAGCTTACCTCATTATTATATTCTTTCCTAGGCATCAGCTATTAGGTGGTATTAAAAAGAGACTACGCTAAATGGACTTTCTGTCTGTGGCAGAATGCACATTATTAAGTTTATAAAATAAAAACAATTCAAAATGCTGCCATGAATCTCAATTGCACTTTCATTAGTTCCCATTCATAGATTGCCTGATATGAGACAGAGGTTAAAAACAAAAAAACATCCAGTAAGTCTCACCAATTAAAAAAATACTAAAAATTAAGAATACTTAGTATGCATTCATTTGGAATGAGAGTATGTACACAATTATATAATTTGCATTYGCCAGTTTAACAAAGTAACCCTAGCTTTTACTTGAAAAGCTTTATTGAGTTGTAAATCAACATGTTTTGAATGGTCACGTGTGCCCTAAGAATGCATGCTTCTTCTGGAAAATAACTAGCAAGTACAAAAATGAAAACAAAAATGAACAATTTACGTAAGAGATTTCTGCTGGCTGATTAAATAATCTATTTTAATCACGATTTCAAATCCATCAACTCTGACTGTAAATACATTCCTTCTGTTTAGAAGCTATTTGCAAGAAATATCAATTCAAGAACTTCAGCGGACTGTCAAAAATAATACAATGTTCTTAGGCACTAATTAATTATAGATAAAAAAACAGGAGTTGTCAGCACATTTCACCAGCAACTGTTATTGGAGTCCTTAAAAGATAAATCAGCAGTATTAACTTTGTTGGTTTTATCAGTGGCCCGAAGAAATGAAGTTTGCTTGAMACACTCTGTATGTGTTTCCTTCTCCTATCCTTCCCAATAACTTAAAAATCTGGTGACTGGTGACTTAAAAATCTGAAAGCTGTCACTGGGTAGCAATCTTAGTAGCAGTAGTGCTTCTATAGGGAAGGAAAAATACTTGGATGATCTGTTTGGCCACAGCTTTTGAGGCATCACCATGAGCAGCTGTCAAGCCTGTACTACCGGACAACGCAGACCCAAGCGGCTGAGGTCCATCTAAGCCAGCCAGACCCCCTCCTGCAGCGTCGGTGAAGCTAGCGAGGCTTTGGCTCTGGTACAGAGGCACTGTGAAGGGGCTCCCCAGGGCAAGGCAGCAGCCCACCCCCCACGGGCACCGCTGACAAAGACGTGCCCRGGTCTCTTCTCTGACACGGCGGAGAGCGGGCATGGGACAGCCTCCATTTGCACTRTTCAGCTCCCTTTTCCTTATAAAGGGGTGCCCACAAGCAAACTGCCCAGTGGGAATGATCCCTGGCCCGCACTGACTCCTGAACAAGGTCCAGAGGTTGTCTGGGAGAGCTTTTGTCGGCTACGGTCAAAAACACGCAAGGGAATCCCTCCAAGGATCGTTGGGGTCAAGTGCTCAAAACATGTCCTATTTAACTTACTGGTATGGATACAGAGAGTGCAGGAAGAGGGAGAGCTGCAGGGAAAGCTTCCACTTCATGTTGTGCCCTCCTTCGACAGCCAAGACTTCAGTGACAGGGAGCAGGTCTACAGAAAATCTGGCTTCGCCTTTTTTCTGCTGTGGGACCACAYGTGAAGATTAACTTTGGACCCATTCTGCCTCTATCCCCTGCCCTGCTCAATTGCTATCACCTGCAGCAAAATTGAGTAAAAATGATAATCTACTGAACAGGATAAAGAGGAGATCATTTAGCAAGGGGGAATATTTGCAAGGACAAAAGAGGCAGCTGGGTGCTCAGCTCGCTCTGATGCTCAGGAGCTGAGAAACTAAATCTCACTTGAGACCGTAACACAGCCATTAGCTACCAAGCCCTTGCACCCCAACGCAGACAGATATACATTCCTCTCTGGAGAACATTTGTTGAAGAAAATAGGCAAACATAGCTGGCATGCTTGCTAGGTGAAGAGTCGATGACAAACAACTGGTGTTTTCTTGTGGCAAAGGGGTATGAGGCTGCCTCTCTGACTGGACAGTATAGAAATGAGGCTGACACTTTAAGAGTGTTTGCAAAGAGCGTTACTCTGGGGAGCACACAAGGGACTGGCCTCGTATTTCCAGTCATTACCATTATTTTTCTCCTGCTCTCGTTAGCACCATTATTTAGAACAGCATCTGCACATGATCACAAAACCAGAGCCAAGTGTGCTGCCATCGCTTCCCATGCGTGCTGTTAACTCCAATTTCTCAAACTAGCATTCTGCGTGCAGGCGGCTCCGCCAGCATGAAGAAATCTACTTTGGGACTGCTGTAATCACTGGCCACAAACAGGGAGGCAGTCAGCGGCCTATGCACTTGCAGGCAGCAACATTTGCACAAAGTGGGAGCACAGCTAAGCAAGCATAAATACAGTCACAAAGATTTCTAACTCAAAAAAGAAAAAAAAAAAAAAATTACTCTTCTTCCACTGTGGGAGTTTTTCCAGAGGGAGGTGTGAGGAAGAGGGTTCTGAGTGGTGTTAGCCAGGTGTTAAGTAATATGATGTTTCAGAAAGGAGAAAGGGACATGTAAGAGCAATGAGCTATTTTCTTGAACACTAAGTGACAAAGTATCCAGACAGAACACTAAAATAGAGACGAATGGTTGCATTTTTTTTTTTCCCAGGGCTTTGGAGAACCAAGTGAAACATTTGGTCAAAAGCAGCCCAGGAGACAAAAGCTCTCCAAGAGTGTTTCTATTTTCTTGGCCACTCTGCAGAAGACTACATTTTAAGGAAGGAGACTCCTCTGTGCTATCGAGGAGAKGTACCAGCATGTTTTGAACAGACCAGGAAACACATTTTGTAGTGAGCCACAGCAAAAAGCACCTGATGGGTTTTGCGCACTTGCCCTTTTATGYTGATGGGATATCAGTACAGCCCTGACTGCTTCAGTGCAAGCACACCAACTTGCACCAGCATGGAGCTTGTTCCCTCAAACCGCTCTTCTCCTTTTCCTCCCACGACTGGCTGCCCAGCACTCCTGTTATCACTAGGAACAGAGCTGGGCTCTCCTTTGGTGACTTCTTTGCTTGAGCAACAGAAGGGTAGTTTTASGCACAGGATTCTGAAAGTCGATTTCAGCTGGCTACATCGCAGACTCGCGTCATTTATGCTGGCTTTTATTCTCAGTAGGGTGCCAATCAACCTTTCAAAATCCAGTCAATACAACACCTTCAGCAAGTCAGTTTGAGCTATTTAAAACCACTGAAATTAACTGGCTCCCATAACAGAAAAAAGTCAGAAGATGAGAAACCCGCCTCTCACCAACTTGACAGTGAGCACCACTAGCGGCAATAAACAGATCTTCAGCATCTCCTTCATCCCTAAATTTCCCGTTGAAATGCCATCATAAGAATGTCAAAAATCTCGAACTAGTATGAGCCAAGTTTCCTGGTTTTATATCTGTCCCTGCTGACTCTTCGCTGTGCCAGCAAATACCGATTTCTGATGCAATCTACAAAGCTTATGGAGGGAGGGTGCTGGGAGTGAGGAAATAAAGCCTTGTTAGTAAATCAGTAACCATATATTTAATGAATATATAAAGCAAGCTGTCAGACTGGCATAAATTGTGCCTGCTACTGTCATGGAAGTTCCTGCAGGATAAGCTATTTACCCCTGGCATCAGGAGGACTCCGGGCCAAGGCATCCCATGACTACACCTCCGCAGGAGATGATTAGCTAACGAGTGATGCCTACTCATGTCTTCACCTTGGTCATTACTGTTGTTTGGATTTACAGTTCAGGGCCATTCTAGTCAYTTACTTTTATTGTTGGTTAAGATAGAATACAGAATAACATGTAATGTTTATTTTCTTCTGTGTATTCATAACTGAGAAGTATTTAAAAGGAACTTATTTGTATGTGTTTTGAYGAAAGAAGTGTCACTTGGCAAGTAAATGCTTCAGTTGTACCTTCAGCTTGTGCAGATTGGGCCAAATACGGCTGAGCTGATCTAAACTAGTGATGCATCTGACCTTTGATCTGCACCAGATCATAATGCAACCAAGTTCTCATTAGATAGCAGCAACACTCTTCTTGTTGGGTAAGAGAAATTATCAGATAATGTATATTTAAACAGCAATGTGTCACAAAAAAAAATCCCAAGTTACTTTCCCTGATTAGTGCAGACAAACCTTTTAGAGAARGTCCAATAAAAGAAACAATTCTGCTGCAAGACTGTGCCTTAAACTGGCATAAGATTTCTCATTGAGCTGAACAGTCAAAGGTTTCTTTATAATTGGAATTTTTCTGAATGACCCTTCCTGTTTTCCTGGGTTTGATGTCAGCTTAAGTACACAAAGACGAGTGATAATTTTAATACTGCTTTAAAATTGCAGCCTTTTAGTCAACTGCATATTCTTTCATATGAATTTCAGGAGAAAAAAAAGATAGAGGAATATGTTGCAGTCACTGATTTTGTTAATTATTTTAAATTAAGAATACTTATCATGAGAATAAACAAAAGCCTTTTTATTGTCAGGGGAAAAAAATGTGAATGTCATGGTGCATTAGAAATCMAATATATCTTAAGACTGGCCATCAACATCATCCCAACTCCCAGCTAATAGAGCCTCTTGCTGTTTCTTCTCTAGCTACATTTTAGGAGAAGCAAGAAATTTTGCCTGCCATAAATGACACAGCTGAATCTCAGAAGCTCTTTACAGTCTTCTGATCAGGCAAGATCACTCACCCACTAGTAGCTTCCAAGGTATAAGCAATAATTTCATATTCTCCCCTCCTTGAGGAAAGKAGGAAAATAATCAAGTTGCTTTTGAGTTACAGCTGAGTAATGAATACAGTGTAATACTGCACTACTCTCTTCATCATTCATTCATTCAGATACTTCAGGATTTCTCAGTGCTGTCAAGAACCACAGAAGCTAATCATCTTCCATTTAAAAATCAGAAATAACAGCAGCATCCCAGATTACGAACTAGGATTCATAATCTCTCTGAAACTTACTTCACAAGTAAGTTGCTCTAGTCATTTATTCTTTAAATATTTTATTAACTTCTMTGACAGGCTTTTTTGGSTGGGGAAAGGAGTTGATTGGGCTAGAGAACTCACAAGGAAATCTTAAGATCGGGTGTTTAAATGTCACTGTTGWCATGTACCTAAAAAAAGTGTTCTGTGAAGAACGTCCAAGGATAAAAATCTGGTCCTACAGAAGTTAGTGGAAGAAGCTTAGCCCTAGAAATTCACCCAAAATCTCTGGATAGGTCTGGCACATTCAACATCAACCGATTTGTTGCTGAGAAAAGGGTTTGCATTATTTGATCACCCTAGATGCACGCTCTGAGGAGTGTGACTTCTCGCAGGACTCCCCCYGCCTGTATCAGGTCTATGGTAAGGGATGTCTCCTTTAGGTCAAGCAGATTTTTGCAGGAATAAACAGAGATAGTTTAAAATAGTCCTCCAAGACAGTAGTTTGCTTCTAAGAACGGTACTTAACTGAAGTTTCATTACAGTGAATTATGGTTTGCAGGTATCTTGTCATTTAATAAAGCGGATGAAACACTTTAGATGAAAATGCAATAGATTCTCTCACCAGATTTTTGTATGCAGGGCATTGAACCTAGACATGCTGAACAGGCGGAGATGCTGAAGAAATTATTACTTGAGATATCATTACTGGAGTGTATTGATGAAGAGGAAAACAGAGCATGAGGAGGAGATGCATGGGAGGCATAATTACCATTTACAGTGTCTGACTTTAATGCTACACTATAGTAATCTGAATAAATCCACATCTTAAGTGCTAAGGTAGCTACAGTGAAGAGGCTCTCCTGAAACCATTTTGCACATACTCAATACACACACGGCTGCAAGGACCTAACTCTGCATAACTGAATCCACTATTACCAGATGATTACAGCACCTCTGCTATGCTAGTCCACATAGCTTAACGATGATTATACATTGGAACAATATTCATCTACCTACAAGTATCTGCTCACTTCACTAAGACATTGGGCTTAACGTGTGTATAACACCCCAAAACAAATCCTTACCCAGCATAATCTACAAGCAAGTGAAATCAACTTCTACTGGAAACAACAGGTACACCRATTTCTACCTAATAAAGCTGACCTTTGATGTACATCTTTGTCTCTGACATGCACAGTTGGGCATGCATTTAATTCTCACTCTCCGTTTACACCCAGATAATCATCTCTTCATATATACACARTAGCTGCAGGTCTGTGCTTTAGCATCTGCTGCTTCTATGTATTTGCTCAAATTTTAGTGAAGTACTCATCAAGTGAGAAGAATGCCTTCAGGTATTCAGAGACTAAAAATTACTTTTACCTTCTCATTGCTCTGGGTTGTGAACTACACCATTCTTCCACAGTGGAACAAAAGATGTTGCCATATAGTGTGTTTAGCCACTCAGAACCTGGATCTTCCTCCATCCCTGCAGCAACCATTRGAGATCTTAAAACCGCTTGCCTGTTTACTCAGGAAAGCCTTGACTTAGAAGAATTGCAGTGGTGTTTCATAGGCTCCCATCCTGGAGGATCTGAAATGTGGGTCTTACTGACTGTCAAAGCAAAACAACACTTCATTCTGGAAACACATTTTAAAGAATGCAATGAAACAGTGTATTATTTCCTACTTTGAAACAGCCAATTGTTTTAAAACATGATATTAAATAAACATACACATTTTTTAGTTAAAGCCTGCAACACAGGCAGCATTCACTGAGGAACAGAARAAAAACACAGCGTCTTGTAACTCTTTCGTCATTACACTCACTGAAGACCCAGCCCAAAGTGCAGAAGAAAAACAAAGCCATGAGAAAACCTCTCTTTTGTTCTCCATCTTCTGATTTTGAAGGTTCGGGGGTGGAGAAGCACCCTATGGAATCCAGCTGAGGGCTGATAGTCTCTTTTCATACACAGCTGTGTGGGCGTCAGACTGAAGAAAAAGTGGTACTTTAATTAAGCTCTGCATTAGCACGTTGAATTCTGACAGCCACACTTTTTCCTTTYTATTACTTTTAAAATAAAATGTTATCATTTGATTCAAAACAAACAAGAGAGAATTCCTTGGAAGTAGCTAGTTTGAACTCAAAAAGCAAGAAAGCCATCTAATTCTGTAGTCTCCTATTCTAAATATTATTTGAAAAAAATACTTATGGTTTTGTTCATTTCAAAAAAGAAAATAAACACTGAAGAGCTTTCATATAAAATTAGTTCACTGTAACCGTTCGCCACAGTCAGATTTTTGGAAGGTTTTTTGTTATCACTGTTGTTAGACCACTGAATGAGCAGGGGCTCAAGTCACAGGTTAGGACTGGGATTGGTATGTGCAGCAAGGACAGAGCATTCTTCAACTAAGAATTTAGCTACAAAACCACATTATACTCTGACTTAAAGTGCTATGAATCCCAAACAACACAGTAGCAGTTGTAAAGTAGAGTTACCGAGATTAAAAAAAATATCCTTTTGCATGTATTCATATCACCACATGATCACACTGTAGTATAAACATTTACATCTGGGGTAGTCACTCTAAGTTCCCTTCAAAGTCAGTGGGGAAAAAAGGTGACAGCTCATCTCCCCCTAAAGTAACCATCACAATATGGAAAACGAATTGCTCCTTTAAAGCCTTGAAGTGTCTCTTAAGTTCTTTTGTCTGTAAATAAAGCCTAAGAGGATTACCTCAGATTTAGAGACCTCCCTTGAACATACCCCTTGTTAGGGAACATGAATCCTATCCAAACTGTYCTTTTGTTATGCATCTAGCTCTGCTAGGCCTTCCCGCGTTATCCCATGAGCTGCTGCAAAACAAATGCAAATCCTAATAAACAGAACCAACAGYTCTGCATCTCTGCTAGGCTATTTAATGGAAATATTTGATCCTGAGGATTTCATCCTATCCCCTGTTACAGAAATATTAAATCAGCTGTAACTCCTGGGGTTGTAAACACRATGTGTTRAAGAAAGGGGAAAAAAATACTCAGGCTGTAAAGGAAAACGATTTGAGCTAAAACAACGCTGGTTTATGTCATCTGGACTTGATTTTTCTGGCTGTTGGTTTGAGGGGAAAAGGAGCCTTTTCAAGCCGTTCTCAGCAACAAGAAAGCCTCCCTACATTTGTCTCAGGTGCTTTGGGGGGCAGGAATGCTTGGCCCTTATGGTTACCCCCACAAGCTTGTTTCATTTCAGCCACTGGAGCACAGGTTCTCCACCCRCAGTAGACGGTGGCCTGAAGGGGGAAACCAGCCCATTCCTTCCCAGCATACAGAAGACCCTTCATCGGTCACCACCGAGGTGGTAATCTACTTAATTTGTGGATTTCTGGTTTGGGACAAATTCTGCAGAGATACAGTAATGTAGAGAAACAGGAGTTTGAAAAAGGTTCTCATCACTAAAAAGAGGAAGAAATTTTAAGAACTGTGGGGTTTGCATCAGTGAGAGACTGCAGTAACTGCCAAAATATTTTCAGAGCAGGTAACAAATATTTCCTAATAACTTTCTTTGCCTAATACCTGCAGCAGAAGGACAACCAGGTATCCTGAGTGCCAATGGGCTGTCTCAAAAATACCCTACCTTATTCATAATMGAAGCAGAAATGAGAAAGCTATTGGACCTCCCCTGGTCTCTGCCTCCCTGTTGCTGCAACCCTTTTCTCTCCCTCCCTATGCAGTCAAAATATCCACACACAGAAAAACACACAAAAAAMCCCACCCAAAGATGGTGGCCATGTGCCAGGCATGTGAAGTACTGCATAAATGTGTGCTTTCGGGCAGAAAGAAGGCTGGGACTGTTTTCTTTTGTTGTTTGTTATTTGTTTTTGTGGGGTTTTTTTTGGTGTTTGGTTTTTTGTTTTTTTTTTTAATTGGGTTGACCCTTTAGGATTAGCACCATAACGCAAGCAGTGGCTTAGACTGTCATGCTTTCTCTGCGATATTCTCAATAGACACAAACCTGGAGGATGCATTGCCTGGGCTATTTTTCACTGCAACGCATGGTATGTGAGTACAAGTCACTGAAGGCAAACAGCCACTCCGCAAAGACCGAAGTTTAGGGATGTAACCTCTGCTGAGGATGCTCCAGCAGTCTCCAGCTAGGAAAGTGAAGTCCACCCACCTCAGGGAAAGAAGTACTCCCGATATTTATTTTAAAAATTGATGGCATTTTATGAGGAAGTCCCAGGAGCCCTCAAGAGTTCATTCCAACCCATTACCGCCCTAGTGAGAATTTGTAAAACTTGTCTCAGCAAAGCATTCCCCCCAGTACCACTTCCCCATAGGGAGGAATCTTTACAACTTCATTTTTTTTTTTTCTAAGCACAATATTATAGCAACATTTTTCATGTTTCAAAAAGGAACTACTAGTGACTTTGATTCATAACACTTTTAATGTGTATGGCACTAGAGAGGCCAATTTCCCATGATTGGTTTTTGCTATAAATTTAAGAGGCCAATTTCTCCAAAGTGTTTTGGGTTTTCTTTGGCAGGATTTGACGAAAGTGAGGATTTAATAGATTTTGCTATTTCACTGGTGCGCCACTGAAAAATTAAGACCTGTGCCCTGTGAGAACGACTGAAATATTAGTAACAGTATAGGATTTATATTTCAGCAATTTTGAAGCTCTGTGATAACTACCACAGGAGTTTCTCAATAATGCATTAAAGTTAAGCCAATCTGTCATGCTGTTTTCTTCTTTTGGTCTGACTGATATGCCCCTGCTTTTTTTATTGCTCTTTATTTTTTACCATTTAAGATGAGGTTCTGCAGAACCACTGAAACCCAGGCAGCATACTTACCACAAATGCTTAGAAAACTTTTCGGTGCTTTGTGTCCATCCCACTTCCCCTCARAAACCTATGTAGCCAGTTGGTACTGGCAGTGCTACTCTAGGGCCCACCTGCCAACCTTATTTCTGCATTGAAGTGGGATTATTTTTTTTTTCTCCATGATTACTATTCCCTGCCAGTTTTCCCCAACCCTCAAGTAATTTCTAATAATGTTCTAATAACTTTTTTTTTTTTAAACTAAAGGCACATAAAACATCCTTACCTTCTATTACTTGTGACAGTCATTACATTACTCTTTACAGAGATGGAACCAGCATGCTGGCATCTGGATACTTTAAGAGAGTGGAGGGTACACTCCCATTTTCCCTCATCACATGCAGTGAATTCACATGACAAAGTACCAAGGAAAAAACAGTAATCTGCTCACCTAAGACCTTAGGGGTCTGCTGAYAGGAAGAAGGTTTTTAAAGTTAATATCCCTTGCATGTTTGGGCTCTGTTTTGAGCAGCCAGATTGGGGCGAAATAGCTGTCAGTAAATGCAACGGTGGAGACGGAAAAAAGACTGGAAACAATTAGCAGAACTGTGAAACAGCAGAAGCTCTGTGAGGGACTTAGGTGATTTACAAAGAGGAGCAGGATGGGAGGATGGCTGGTGGAACAGTTTCTTTTCATCACGTGCTTTCCAAATTTGACTTCACACGTGCAGAGTGACACCCCACTCAGGACCTGGCTGCTATTTATCACTCCAGAGYGTAGGAAGGAGCACCAGGAGTCTGGCCTGAGCTGCTGGATCGGCATTCCCAGGTGGCAGAGCCCAAGGTCTAACACTCTACCCATAAGCATGCGAGGGGCTTACATACTGACACAAAGGCTAAAATACAGTAAAGAAAAGCAGCAAGAGTGGTTTAAGCCATTTCTCCAGGTATGACTGGGCCATCTTTTTAATTTGTCTTTTTTTTTTTTTTTTTTTTTTAAATGTTGTAATCTGACCTGTAATTTATAGCGGCACTAAATGTTACGATCAGAAAACACAGCCCCACCTCCCTTATTTTTTTTCCCCCCAGGCAAATACTTTTTCCTCCCCCTCTTCAAAAAGTAAACTATCACTCAGCTTCTCCTCAGCCTTTCAAAGRCAACCTGTAACTGGGGAAGAATGCATAAGAGTCCTTATATCCTCACCTGGGGATTCCTCTACRAACCGACAGAAACCTCTTGCATTAATAAAGGCCACCTTTCAAGGCTTTGGCAGCTCTGGAATAAACACRGCATGATCAAGTAGAATTAATTTTTATTAGTTTTGCTGCAGACCCAGTTCCCTCGTGCTCAGACCACCTAAGCATATGTACAGCTGGCAAGGCTGAGTAGGAAGCTCGTCTCAATGGGTGTATGTTAAAATCAGGTCTTACCTATTCAAGCATTTGTATTGCTTTTTTCCGTAGTTATTACTTAAGGCTGCGCYATGGTACTACAGTTTTCCCTAAAAGCAGGAAGGGCTGGAATTTAGCCTTGTACTTACCTTATATAGGGTGAGAAAATCTCTGCTTTGGGGTCTATGATGCTAAAACTGTTTGACATCCAGCTAGTACAGCATGCTGCTTCTTCACATCGTCTCTACAGATAAGAGCCAACAACGTTTGTTTCTTGAACAAATGCATTTCTTGTTGTTACATGGAAAGAAGAACTCTCAGTTTGCCAAACAGAACTATAAATCAGTAAATATAAAAAAGTCTATAGAAAAAATAAAAAAAAAACAAATTTCACATCCTTCTTATAAATAGGAATATTACAAAATTATTTCATGTTGAGACTCAGAAATGAGTAATTAACCCAGCAGAGCAGGCTCACATTACAATACAGACTTGGAAAATTCTTTAACACATATGATTAACTTGTAATTGGTTTAGARGAAAGTCACTGAACGTGACCTAAACTATGACACAACACGAAGAAAACACCACTAGTATCCAAGGCTTGTATCATTGCAATAATGCAGGAAATGAATTCTGTCCTGTACATTTGATTAATACKAAGAGACAGTCCCTTCTAAATGTCACACTGAGACCAATACTTCTAGTAAGATTATGCTATTTCCTTCAGTCTGAAAAACAAACACATTTTCTCAGTAAAAAGTCCAGTTTAAGATAACYGATACGTGCTTATCCCTCTTCAGAGATTTGTCCTTCTTCAGGACATGATTTAGCTACATGCTAGGGAAGTATAACTCTACAAAAGCTTCATGAAGCGTGTGATAYAGCCATTGCCAGGCAGGACACTGGATGAGGTTGACCTCTGGTCTGAAGCAAGTCCAACAGTTACCCCATTTTAAACATGAAGGATTCCTAAAGTAGTAAGAGGAAAAATCTAGACTAAATGCTTCAGGAGTAGTTTAAGTCACAGTCTCTTTTCAGAGGCTGAGACTTGCAAGTGCATCTCAGCAAAGCAACTGGTTTTAAGAGAGTTCTTTCACTTCTGTAAAAAAAGCAATAAATGCCAAAGCCTTCTGAAATGAACTCCAGCTTACTTAAGCCATAATGTCAGCAGAAGAACACATTTGCATGAGATAATGATTTCCTAGTAATAGAAGAATGGGGAGATAAGGCAGATCATTTATCAAACAAAACATCAATGCAAACCAGAGATGTTTCTTTTTACATTCGGACACATTCCAGATAAATTTGTTTCCCTCCCACCCCGAGGTAGCATTCAATGACTCTACTGCCCTGGATATCAAAATCCCAAGGGGATCCAGTATGTCAAAGTAGCATTTTCCATATTTTTTTTTTAATGGCAGACCAAAGTCTCAGCAAAGTTGTATTAACTTATGTAAAAGCAAGTTAGTTGAATCACTCATCACCCCTGTGTAAACAGTTTCCTTGCAGTTTTGGAGTGTCCCCCATCCGTTGAGCTTAAGTGGTGCGGAACAACCTGGAGCTAAACTTGGCAGAAGGGTTGTTTAAATGGAAACAGAGCTTTTGGAGAAGACAGCTACACTCATTAGATTGCTCTGTACCTATGCAGTAGTAAGCACAAACAAGCCCTGGTTTGAGACCATAGAGCTCAGCAACACATAGCTAAGTGTAAACAAATAATGAAAGAGTAGATATTACACATTTTGAAACAGAAAGCAGAAGCCTTTTCTCTAATCACATGCTTTTCTGGGCCAGGTTCTACAAGGACCATACAAACAAACATGGAAGCAATACAGGAGGCAGGACCAAGGTTTGGAAGACCGCACATCGCACTCATGAGATTAGGCATATATGACTGTAAAATTTGTTCTAATAATGCACACAAGTGCAGAATCTGAATTCCCTTCAGTTTTTAGGCTTTGTCTCTGTATCCAATTCAGGTGGGAGCGTTACAAATTGATGCAATGCTTTTGGGCTCTGCACTGTACTTGCAAACCCTTTCCCTGAGGAACTGAAAGTTGACGGGAATAGTTAGTGAATGCATCATTATCCAGAACTAATTTAAAACACAGACCTTGCTGCTCCAATATTAAATTATTCTCAGATACTTTGCATCTCTAAGCCTTAACCGACGTTAGAATTGTTCAAGTGAAAAGAACATAACTCACTAAAGGAATTAACCATATCTTKTGATGAAGTACTTTATTTTACTGAGCTCTGTTTAATACAGGAAATTTTCCTTAAAGYTGTACAGGGGAATGAAAAGGGAAGCAAAATGAAGAAATTGGGTACCTTTCTAGGTAAATCTATGACTGAGCAAAGTCTATATAGTAGTATTTGCTTTATTTGGCATCTCAGTGTTTGTTTAATCATCGGGCTATTTGGAAAGACATTTAAATATTCTTAAGTTTCAGGGGGACCATATATGCCACCATTGTTTCTGGAGGTCCCCTCATAATAATTAAAACAGATGTATGAGAAAGAGCCAGTCATTTCTAAATACCGTCTAGCAGATCCTTGAACTATTTTTCCTACTCAATAACTGGCATCTGCAAGYTACATTCTGGTGTTTCTTCAAATCGAGTTCTGAGTAAAGTAAGTTTTGGATGGCACCGAATGCTGAAATCGTACATTTGACCAATCTGATGAGAGTTGCACAGCCCAAGACTTCCAGAAAGCAGACCACTAGATATGGCTCTTAAATACCTAACTTCAGGCAACGTAAATGGAAAATTTTGGCAGGATTCCCCACCATCCTGTGTTTTAAAATTTAGGTTTAAGAAAAATACCACTGATTTATTTATAAAGACAGACTTAATGCTTGGGGCTATTTCTAAGGTATATAAATGCTTTATTCTTTTTGAGTTACTTTGTAATTCATATTTTATGATGTTTTCCTGTCACTTGGCATTTTATATTTCACAGACAAAAAGTTTAAGTATGCAGAGATAGAAACCACTGTTTTATTTTTTTTTCCTTTCCTGTTTGTTTTTGGKTTTTTTTTGTTTGTTTGTTTGTTGGGTTTTTTTTTGTAATTATATTAAATGCTACAGAGAACTTTGCTCATTTACTCTCCCCAGTCATGGGTGCTAGATTTTTCCTCACCCTTGTCAAACAAGAGGCTGAGAATACCTGCTCTGACACAGCTCTCAGCCAGGGCAGGAGCAACCCATGGAGAGGCTCCACGCAGAAATCTCCACATTGGAAACACACCTACACCACGTCACTTGACGGCTTCCTTCCAGCCTGTCGAGGAGGATGTATTTTCCCAGCTGTCAAGGACTTCAACCCCCAGGGATACATAATGCTGTTTTTAAACACTGGGGTATGTGGGAAATTGTAGCATTTCTAAGTTTTCAAAATTAGAGAAATTTAAAATCCTAGTATTCATTCTAGTAGYTATTGTTTAGCATTACCAGATTTCACTTCCCAGTCCCACATAATATCCAGATGTGAGCGTGGATTTATTAGTCTGTTCAGACTTGAAAACGAAACTTAAGATCTCCCAGCAACTTTYGCCATGAGTAGCATACAAGAATTGTGTGGGTGAAGAACACTCCTTAGAAATATATAAAGAATGGCTAGAATATGATCTGGTACATTGGACCAGGCGAAGAGCAGCAACATACTCTGTTTCAGATGGTGATGCTTCAAGACTGGCATGATTTAAAACAAAAAGCATCTTAAAACTAGTACAGTATTATTTTCAAATGCCACTATTATGAAAACCTAAGTGCAAAGGAAACATTGTTTTTCCTTTCAATATTTAAAAAAATGTACCTGCCTTCACTGTACCCAACTCAAGAGGACGTGACATCATGGCTGTGATACTTCTTTGCAGTGGCAGTCAASAGATAAGGGAACTAAGCCACTATGTTGACCATCTTGCTTGTAACCAAGCTTATTGCTCAAGAGGCACCTCAAACCAAGAGAAAGCATGATACTCACTTCTGCTCATGGCCAGTAACAGCTAAAATAGAAGCCTGCCCTGGTTTGAAGCTCAGAAGATACTGCAGCTGTTGCAATTCCTCCACTGTTTCAGACAAAGCTGTCTTCAGTGACGCTAGGCAACCATTAGCCTTACGTGATATTCTTGGGAGTAGACCACTTTCTCCAGTGTTTAGCTGAAACCCCATTAATCTTCAGCTCTATGCAGAATATGCATCTTCTCTCGTTCCCATAATTTAACTCTGGACAAAGTTTTGATCTATATGAGCAAAGACAATGCAACACATGAAACATCTTGTTTGATCCTTTGAATTTTYATGGGTTATCCACTAAATCGGTAAATTATTGTTTTCATTGCACTGATGCAATGAAATTGCAYGATGACTATGAATGAAATTCCCTGCCAAGACGATGCATTAACTCTGTTCTACTGTATGAGTATGTAACTATTTCCGCCAGTGAAATCTCAACTCCTCTTTTATGTTCTAGCTGTTATCATCAATATGGGATAGAGRTGCAGAATAAATATGAAACCATTTGGTACAAATTTTGACTGTATGTGTCACAAATAATCTACCTGTGTTGTATGGCCATCTGCATTAATACTCTTGGAGAAATTTCTGACAGAATGATAAATCAAGCACTGGCTAGTTGAGTAGGTATGGTGTATGTTTGCTAYGCTTACCAACATGCTAGCTGATTTCTTCTGCCACATCTTGGTTTGGTTTTGAACTTGAACTCAGAAAATAAGTTATGGGCATTTTGCAAATGTATGATTTGGAATTAGTTCAACTATAAGGAGACAATGCATGGATTTCTAAATTTTCCAACTAAAATTATTTGGCTTTGGACATAGAAGTCTTTTACTGAGCAACACACATACACATATTAATTTTTATCTTCTGCTCTTCTAGCTTTTTTTTTAACAATATAAGACAGAAAGAAAGGAGGGTATCAATAAACTTTGGTATAAGAGAGCAGCAGAAAASAGGTCAATTATTTTCAGAATGATACCTGCAACTAATGTTTCAAAATACCTAAGCTACAATTGGCAGTGACACTTTTAGGCTAGATTCCAGCGATTAAAGATATGTCTGTTTTGGATAGTACTGCAGAAATAAAGGAATTCAAGATTCATCGTCATAATAGTTCAACTTCACACACATGCATTGAGTAAAAAGAATAAAAATTCACTACTTGTGTAACAAATGTTTGTGCTTTCAGCTTTAGTATGACCAGAACAGATTTATTAATTGTAATTATGCACTCATCTTAAGAATGCTTTTTTTTAAAAAAAAAAAAGCCTACATTCAGACCTCCCAGTGCCATCAGCAATGGATTACAGTGATCGAAGTCAATAAGTTATTTAATGAAATACACATTAAAAGAAGGAAAACATGCCCACCTTAGCAGTGTCATACTAAAGTCAGGTAGCAAAACTGCATCTCTTTCCATTGCTTTTGATGTGTAATTAATTCCCTTTCTTCATATGCAAGTATTTTAGAATTACAGACTAGAGACCATCAGAAACTTCAGATGAAATGATTCTGCTATTGGATCATATAGTGAAGATACAGCAGCGTTAAAATTGGATAGTTCAAGTTCTCCAGCTACATTTTCTGGAAGAAGGGAAAGTGACTGACATTTTCAAAACAGGCAGGAACACTTCAAATGGATTTCTCATTGTAGAAGAAAAGTAAAATTCCTAAGTCTTACAATAGCCATAGAACAGAATTGCTGTCTTCTTATCAGCTCCATTTAAAAGAAATAAAAAAAAAAACCCAAAACCACCAGCCCTCCCCCCTCCCAACACCCACAAACCATCTCTGGTGAAGGTTCTACTTAAATCAATATAAACTGTGTCATTAGCATCAAAAGAAGCAATTTTCACCCTTTCRAATTGATACATTCAGACTATGTTTTAAGTCAACGAATTTTCCATCTTAATTAAATGCCCTCTTCATCTGTTTAAACACAWACTGGTTGCTGTTGGAAAGTAGCTGACTCCAGAACCTGCAGACTAGTCTATAATCCCGCTTAGCAGACACAAAGGGCAGTGTCAGTGCAGCAACGGAGGTTCTGCAAAACCAGGTAGCTTTACAGACCTCAGAGAGGAAAGAAGGGAGAAAAAAAGAATTCAAGAAGTCTTGGTTTTAATCCTAGTCTAGCCACAAGCTTCTTAAGTCATTTAGATGATAACAATAGTTAGGGTTTTTTGTGGGATGGGTTTTTTTGGGGTTTTTTTTTGAAGTAGAGCTCTTTTCCTATTATCTAAGCTTAACTGGAAGCAAACACAATCATGCTGCAATTTAGTTTAGCACCTACGACACAGTGGCAGGCAAATGACTCCTTATAACTGTGCCAGCTGAAATTGTGGAGGCAGGATTCCAGACTGGCACCATGTTGCAAGGTATATTATGACAAGATTGTACATAAATGGCCTTTGCAATCCTAGTCTGTGCCTGCAGTTTTTAAATGCTAAGGCACAGAAGAGCGTATTCATATAAAGTGCATAAATGCGTATGCTATATTTAAAACCTCAGCTGTATTATGGAGCAAGTTATCATTTTTAAAGAGTGCTCTGAATTTGACTGAAGAAATTAAATGCCCTAAATGAGAATAATCTCCTGAGATATTCATGAAAGGTTTTCATGAATACTTCCATGTATATAAAAAAAAAAAAATTATCCCACAGTATCATTTGTCAACTGCCATGTAGAAAGCCAACTCCTGTAAAAGAATTGCTTCAAATTTCACTCCTTTGACATTTTCTAAAATTAAAGTATTTCTTCATGGCAGGAAGTTCCAGATTATTAATGAACAGCAGAATAGATAGCAATAAAGTAATAATTTGAGACAACTCTAATGGTTTCTCTAACTTGTCATACGGAACACTGTAAAATGAGAAGTACTATGCTAACATTATTTCCATCACCAGAAATTTATTTTAAGTGGATACGATCTACACCAAAGTATTTTTAATAGCCAGTGGTTCAGATTTATCTTATGGGGCAACTTTTTCTTGGTTTTTTTTCCTCCATATTTAGTTCATATTGACCTCTTAGGCTTGCAGGACAGTGGCTGATGTTCAAAAATAACATCACAACATATACAACTAACTGAAAAATTATGGTCTGAACGTAAGTAGAAAACTTCTAGCATTTCCATCAGATTCAAACCAGTTTTACAAACATTGCAAAACTGCTACTATGCTAAAATGATTGTATGAAATATGTATGAGAGTACACGTAGAACGGGGTTAGGAGAAATTAACGGCTAGATAAAATAAAACTAAATACTGAAAGTTAAGTATGGATAGGGACTAAGTATGTAAATAGAAAGATACGAAGAAAATAAAAAGTGAGAGTAGATTCAGCTGCCACCTAAACTATACAAGGCCTCATATTTGTTTTTGAACCTTAACTTTCTGGTGTGTTAGAACTGCACACCCAGGCGTACCACAGTTCTCCACTCTTACTGACCCGACACTGGATTATAAGCATCTTCCTACCAAAGTCTCCCATCTGGCAGGTTCTTGCTGAACAAGCTGGTCAAATATTACAGTATTTGACCCCTTCAAAAGAAGGGGTGATGCTGCCCACCTTTCACACAGTACAGAAGTGGGAAGAGTGTTGATAGATTTGGGCTTACTTCTCTTGTCAGTCTGAAGGATTTCAGCGTCATAGCTCCTGTCTATCAGGACAACATTTGACTCAGTGAACTTTTATTTGAAATACCGAAACAGCCTCTGGTTTATAATACTACAAACTTAACTACACAGCCTGTGCATTTGCCATGATCCCGTAGAAAGATGTCACACTTGTCTTCTCTGGTTTATATTCCTGAGGGTCATTGCTGATATGCTTAAGAACATAAAAACAACAACACCAGGTCAGAACAAAGAGCAATCTCTTCCAGTATCCTGGCTTTGACAGTAGTCAAAAATAGAGGCCTGCAGGACAGCTCAAGAGTAGAGCAAGCGAGAAACGATCCTTTCCCAGACTATTCTTCCAGGCTTGAATATAGGGAGGCTCAGGGACTACCTGACCCAAAAGGAAATGTTTTTGTGGTTATAGCCTTTGATAGATTTCTTCTCCATGAAGATCTCCAGTCTTCCCTTGAAAACACATACATTTTTAGCATCAACATCCTGTGTTGAGGAATTTCACAGCTTAACCGTACAATGTGTGAAGAACCATCTCCCTTTGTTTGCTTTAAACCTGCACCACTTGAACTTCACTTGACTCCTCCTAACCCTTGTATTGGAAGGCGTGCTGGACAGCTGATCTCTACTTCCCCTTTCCACCCAACTTCTTTTATATGCCTATATCATACCTCCTCTCAGCTGTATCTTTTGCAGGCTGAAGACTCCTAGCCTAAGTAGTTCTCTCTACAAAATTATTTCCCTACCTCTGATCATCCTCACCACCCCTGTGCCATTTCCATTCTACTATATTTCTTCCAATACAGGCCAACCAGAACCACAAAGAGCATTCATAAGGCAGGTGCAACATGCATCAGTGGCACACCGATGTTCTCAGCATCTACAAAATGATGCAAGGTCTTGGCTGCAGCAAGTCTTCAGGACAGGACTCAGGGAGGAGGAGAGGAACAGCACAGTGCCAGAACCTGGCTTTGGTTGCTAGAGCACAGTCAGCCTTCAATTTTGCCAACAGGCAATGTAAAGAAGGCATAAACTTCCAGCCGGCAAGCAACTACATCGCTGTGTTATGAACAACCTTCAAATGATGAAGAGTCAAGAAAATGTGAGTAAAACAGAAAGACAAGGTTCAAGCATTGTTAGAGGAAGCCATGTGTTACGGTTGCAAGGTCAAAACCAGTTAAGCAGAGGGTTCAAAGTAGTAATGAAAAGAAACATAAGAGGCCTCTCTGCTAGGTTTTTTCTATCTAACCTAAACCTAGACTGATCACAAGGTTACTTTTTTGGCAAAGCCAGACTGCTGTCTTAAAAAGTGTTAACTGATCAGTGCCGCTTCTGGTCTGTGGTTGTAAACTAAGATTTCCATCTAGGTCACAGAGGAACTGCAGCCAGATACAGCAATAAAGAACAACTGCTGAAAGCGACAGCACGCTTCCTAGAGTAAGAAAAATCACTCCTGCCCAGAGGTACAATTGCTGCATAGTAGGGTGAATTTTACTGAACAGTATTAGGACCTGTAAAGCAAATATTCCCTCCCTTAGGAGAAGGAGACTGTATSATTTCAAGGCTGCAACGCCTTTAAAACTCAGTAAGGACCATTTATTGACAGGCAGACTCTGATAAAATAATAATTAAAAAAATATATATATCGTATTTTGTTTTGCCACTCCAGAAATGAAAAGGGGACAGATGCCAGGCRCAGACTGACAGCTCCCAGGAGAAGGAGAGATGCTGAAGGAGATTGGAAACAAGCCAGAGCAAGCGACACTAAGTCAGCAGATGTTCTGATGGAGGGGGGACAGGGGACATCAGCTGGAGTCAGGCAGGACTTTCCTCAGACTTCAGAGATCMCGGGGAGGAGAAACCTCAGCCTAGCACAGTTAAATCTTGTTGGAAAACGAAACATCTAGCAGAACGGAGAAAGTTCCTCCCTCCCTCCCTGAATTTCAAGGGACTCCTGCCAATAAAAGGTTTGAAACTAACAGGCATCATGGGTAATTTATTGGCACACTATTTACTGGCTTTATTCTGAGGTGCTCCATGGTGAAGCAGAAAGATAAATTGAATTAAGTGTACTGCTATTAGCAGAGGAAAGCAGCACACAATTTTATAAACTAGTATCAAAACAGAAAGAGATGGAAGTGGTAGAATGCAGGACATTTTGTCTTTTGATAAAAAGCCTTCTGATGAGTAGGTTTAAATGCAAGATTTTTAAAAAGCAAATAAACTCATGGGTTCAGCACACTCTTTGAAAGAGCAAACTCCACTCACATCTGCTTGCTTTTCAGGACACTACTGAGCAGGTTTAAGGAGGCTGAGAAATAAATGAACTGGGAAAACAGTATTGCCATTTGGGTGACCAGATGTGATTTTGGCTAGCCATGACTATTCCCGAAAACCTCAATTTTCTCATTGCATAATGAGGCTAGTAATCCCACTGGGTGAGTTASATGGTTCAGATAGCTATCTAGTCTTTTAAATGAATGGAACTAAGTGATAAATTTAAGTGAAGGGAAAATAAAGTGTGAAATATTAATTAATTATCACTATATCAGGAAGCATGTTCCATCTGGCTCTGCAGAGTACCTCAACTTTCTTATGGGAATACACTGATTAGTCTTCATTGTTTCAGTTTACCCACCTGGGAACCAGAGTGTCTGAGGCAGACTTCTTTGCAATTATGTATTAAATATTGAGACCAAAATGGATTTTGCATGGTTACATAGCTGCTACACATATTTCCTTATACTGCAAGAATTTCCTTCTCTCCTCTCTGGCCCCGTAAAAGTCAAGAGTCAAGCCCCATCTTTGTGCCAAGCCAAACCTTCAAGCAGGAAAACTTTGACTAAGAGCAAAGAATTGTGTCAAATCAAGTTAACTTCTGTTTCTGTTAGGAGCTTTGAACGCACACAAGTAAATGCTCTGCCATACCATCTTCTCTTCCTCATGCTGATCAAGCAGAATTCAAGTTCTTTAAGAGATGTGATCAATCAGGTGACCTGAATTTTCACGACGTGGTAGAAAAATACTGCCTCTTGCAAAACCAGGGGGGAAGAACGCTGCCAAGAAACATTTTAGCCACACTGTTGATCATTTTTCCTGCAGGTACCTTTATGGAYAAGATCCACAGGGTAAAAATGAAAGAAAGGGATAGAGTGAAATTATTGTAGGGGAATTGAGAGAAATTACTCTAAAAATTCACTGGTTTGAATGGTAAGAGATGGTCCAATAGTATAGCTGAATATAAATTCAGCTTACACTTTAAAAAAAAAAAGCCAAACCCAAAAAACCCCAAATCCAACAAAACAACTGGATATCTACTTCTACAATTTAACACAAAAGACTCATTCAGTTCTAAACTTCCCACATTCGTTAGCAGGACTGCTGTTCTGCACTCGGCTGTATTGGATGGTTTAAACAACAAAATCCAGAACAGCACAACCCTATGGAAACGTTCTCACTCTCCTGAATTTTCCAAGACTTTTACTAACAAAGAACATTTCCACTCTCATGCAGTCTCCCCTTTCACTGCTGATAGAGATTGGTGTATGCACATTTGGCCTCCAGACAGCAGTTAAATCCCGYTCAAGCTCACAATTACCTTCAGGAGTGCCACATCCAAAGTAAGTTCATACCCAGCACTGAACTCAATATGTAAAGACATGCAGCCAGCCCGTATTACCTACTTGAAATATAATTGCATTGGCTAATTGTGAAGAAAAAAAAAATAAAATAAACCAGTGACAATTTCTACTTGAACTTTGCAAGTCAGGCAAAGCATTAAAATCTCTCTCCAGCAGCCACCGCCAAATCAAGCCCTGCCGGTGCCGTTGCCGCAGCGCCGTCACGTCGAGTTGCAGCCGCCAGCGAGCCGCCCGGGCGCTGCCAGCCCACTCAGTCCACCGCCATTGGAGAGGTGCAGTTAAGTAACCCCAACCCACAGCTCCCTCTTTGTACAGATAATTCTAGCTCTGAATAAACTGTCAATCACATCAGGCAATCGTTCCCCTTTCTTAAGGAGAGGAAAATTAACGGTTGCTGAATCAAGAGAGGTGAATAACATTAACTGATGTGTGTAAAGCACTCCAACGCTGAAAAGMCTTGCAAAGGTGCCAACTATTGTTCCTGCTGGTGATGGCTTGTCAGTGCCCTGATGCCATCAAGAWGCAGCCCTTCTTCCCTTCCCAGTCCTGAAGCATTACAAAAACAGTAATAAATCCCCAAACCCCACACCATCACACACGAACTTTAGGCTAGAATTATTTTCACCTGTAAGCTGACATATCTTTACAGAGCTCAGACAGGCTGCAGCGGGACGCAATTCTTGACGAAGCTTGCGCTCAGACAAGCAGCAGCTGACAGTTGTCTCCTGGCCTCTAATTCCATGGGCCCAGTGAGAAAATTAAACAGCTTTAGAAATGTCTCAGCAGTGAGTGTGCTTGTTCAGCAGCCTTTCTGCTAAGGGTATCAAGCTGGATCAGCCACTGCGTGCAGGATTTATTTCACATGAATGAAAAAAATCCCCTTACAGCCTTTCTTCCCCGATGATAATTCTCCATTTAACATCTTTAAGTCTAGAGCTGGATTTGCATTTGCAGCTTCCACGTGGGGGATTAGGTGCACTGAAACAGCCCATCCAGGAGGGAAAGACTTCCACTCCCACGGACATGTGGCCTGACCCAGGCAACCCACTCCAGCTTTCCAATACCTCATTTTATGTCCCCAAGTGGCTACAACACCCCCTAACTGCACTGGGAAACCCAGTGCTTTTAAGAAAGCTTAGAAGCCTTGGATAAACAGTGAGAACAATTTGTATATTGTATTATCTTATTATCCTTAAAGGCAGGCTAGTGCTAAATAGCTCTTAAAAAGAAACTGGTAGTGTTTGGGGAAATGGGAACATAGCATTTAAATGCTCATGAGATATAAAACTATGTTCGTACCAGACATGGTTGTGAATTAAAAAAGGTAAGATATCCTTGCAGTGTTTAGATTCCTGGATTTAGTTCTAAAATATATTGTTTTTATTACACAACTTCAAATTACATAGCACTTGGAGAGGTATCAGTTCCATTGTGGTTACCTAAAAACATGTTATTAACAAACATGCCTGTCACGAAAGTTCTATTATACAAAGTGACATCCAATTTTGAAAAAAAAAAAAAAATGCAGGAACTTGAATATTCATTCTTTCCAACAGAAATATTAATTTAAGGAAAAYCTTCTGCACTGAGAACCCAATAGAGAAGTTACTAGCTATCCACACAGTGACTGGAGCAATTTTTTTTTTTCCCCTGCCTCTTCAATTTCCTCCATAGTAGTTGCTTCCTTTTTTTCGGGAAAGTTCAGCACCATCATTAAATTTATTTAGATTAATGCCAATTCTAGGGCATTGACACAAATGTTACATAAGACAATAATTTCCATTTGTTSTACTATTTGCAATTTTTTCTAAAGCTTGAGCAAAGCTATTTATAGACCAAACCCAAACACCAATCTTCAGGTTAGTCAAAACCCAGATAATGATTTTTTTGGTTTTGGTATTATGGGACTTAGTGTGGCTTGACTATGAGGAAGTTTGAGCTGAGAAGATAGAAGTAGAAAAGAAAAGGAAAAAAAAGCACCAAGATAAATTAATCTTTTATSACCTAGATAAGGGAGACTCAATTAAGTGAGAATGTGGCAATACAGAGTAGGCAGAAGTTACATCCCTTTGAAAAAGAGACTGTTTAATATTAACGTGAAGAGTAGTCAGGTAGGCAATATAGTTAGCAATAGGACTGACTAATATGACCAGGATATAGGCTGGGATCCATCACGATGGATTGCAGGATTTACATTACATTGCTAATCATATTTAATTTAAGAACTTCAACTGTAAGTGTGGGATGTAAGTTTGTAGTCTATAGGGGTAACAAAAACAAATTTCAAGGTCATAACTGTAACAGGGGTACAAAAGCATAGGRAATGTTCAGAAAATAAAAGGTGATGGGSTAGCAATGTTTGTTAACCACCAAGATGGTATTAAATAGYAAAAAAAAAGTCATTATGTTAAAAWATCATTTTCTTAATGTTAATTAGTGAAATTAGGAAAGGCAGTCTCAGGATCTGTTACAGACCCAGGTCAAAGTCAGAGAGGGTCGGAGGTCTCTGTAACATCACTGGGGAAGAGATGTACTACTGCCTCCGGAATAATAGAAGACACTTCCACAGGCCTTCGAATTTGCTAGCAGAAGTGGTAAGAGACAAGTGTTCCTGGTTAATGTTACAGCTAATATTTTTCTTCATCATTTAGAGTTATTAATATTGCCTTTTAAAAACATAACTAATTTTTAGCTTGAAAAAGAAAAAGYGTACTAAAAATGCAATCATTCAACCTGTTCCTTCCTCCTTAGGTGACTTCCACCCTTCAGAGAGGSCACACAAAGAGTCAGCTTGACACCATGCGCAAAAGGGAGGAGGGATGAGCAAGAGGAAGCTCCCTCTGTGGCAGAGAGATCCTCTCGAGCGTCAGTGTATCAGCTGGATTACAGGGCTGCTGCTGGAAGCCAGCCCCATTTCTTGGTGCCACTACAGGGTTTTCCACAAAATTGGTTGTTTCTGAGYTTGACCTTACCACAGCAGCAGAAACATCTCCTGGGGCTGGTTAGTGACAATAAGGTGGGTAAACCTACTAAGCCACAGTAAAACAGATTGTTTAACCAAGCAAAAGTTGCTTGTCACTAGTTCTCCAGTGAGTCTTTTGTCTTTCCTGAGTGGTCAGAGCTAGGTCTAAACCTAGCTGTCAAGTGTAAAGGTACTTCAGCTTGTACTTCATCTACAATTTTGCCACCAATTCATCAAGCTTAGTTTTGCCCTAATGATGCTTTCCAGGGTCCAGGCTACTCCTAACAAGCCTAGACGCAAACAGAAATCTTCATGTTTTGACCTTGGTGTTAAATTATTTTTTCCCAGGTTATTACTACATACATTAACAAGAGCAGTCTTTCCAGGGATCTTTGGGGCTGCCCTGTCCTACTCTCTTTGTTTCCCCTTGACTGATGCTCAGTGTCAGCCCGAGAGTCCTGCAGGAGGCTGTAATAGCTGCCCACGTTGTGCTCATCCACTCCTGCGGAGTTCAATAGCTGGAGTTCAGCACAGCCACGGAAGCGTAACAGAGTGACATCTGAGAACAGTAAATATCTGAAAAGGGTTTGTATAATAGTTTTAASCCTATGAAAGTACAGTAATTTAGCTAGAAGATTTCTATAAATAAGGAGACAGGCTATTAGTTCTGAAAGGAGTGGAAGACGAAAAAATGCGATTTTTGTAGTGGAAAGAAAAATGACAGAAAACAGGGCACAGTGTGGCATGCCAAAGTCTTACCTGTTTCTGCTGTGCCAGACCAAGAGGAAGATACCAGACCTCTCTGCACTCAAATACACACTTTTTCCCCCATAGTAACTGATGCAGAGTAAGATGAAGGTAAAGGACGTCAAAAAGGAACTGATTAGAGTAAGTGACATAAATATGGCGAGGAAGTGCAGCCTTATGTTTGAAGCAGAGCTCTAGCAGCACAGATCCTTGGGGTATCTTTACCCCATGGTCACACAATGTGTTGCAACAATACTAGTGTTACCTCTGAACAAGCTGGTGGTGCACTAAAAGCCAACAAACTTGGGTAATCTAGGGCTCAATCCAGGTTGGTGTACCTTGGTTCTCTCTAAGGTGGTGCTTGCTCAGGTAACTCTCCTCTGCATTGTATCATGCTTACAGAGACAGGTTCATTTTCACTGACCTTAGTTGCCACTTTTTTTTTTTTTTAAGTTTTTTTAAATTTCAGAAGTCCCATCTATTTAATGGGGTACATTCTATTTGATTCTTTGCAATAAGGATTGGAGATGTGAGAAAATTAGTGTCTGTGAAGTGTTTTTGAGACTACAGTTAGGTGTTGTATCTGCAAGATGTTACAGTTATACTACTGTCATTCCTCAACAGGTGGGCAAAAAGACACTGARACAAGCCTACATGACATGATTAAACTACTAATCAGAAAACCAGATGAACAGGCTAAATTTATTAATGAGATAGACAACAAGTTGGTTATGTTTCYGTTGTCCTCTGTGCTATTTAATGTGGCTCCTGGAGAGAACGAAGGACCAACACTTGCTTGTGGCATATGACAAAAGCRGTCGACAAGTACACAAACCAAAGGTGTAGAATATCTTGTTATGAAATGGCTACTGAGTCCACTAAGTCCAGTAGAAACATTATCAGGTGACGTTTTATAAACTCCTAAAGACTTCAGTGGTTACTTCTTTGAATCCATATACGAGCTAGGATTCCTTTCATCCCCAATTGCAGGTTTAGGGAGACAAAATAATACGCCTCTTACACTGTCACAGGCAGCACCGATTCCAACTACATCCCAATAGCAGCACAGCCCGCTTTTTCCAAGATTGTAGTATAGTTTGGGGTACARTGAAAACATGCCTTGAGTTCACCAGCATTGCAAGCTCAAACCATGTTTTCACTGATCTAGAATACCTCTGTGGCTTTTTCCTTTATGGATGAGCCCATACACTGCCAGCTGAGACACTCACCATAGAATCATTGTGTTCCTCCTTTCCCAAACRGATCTTCAGCATCTCCCAAAATAGGTTGCAATAAACAGTGCTGAAGGACCATCAGAAGATGAAAATATGGATAACAAGCTTATGCCCTAACTGAGATTGTTCACATAATTATTTGTGGTTAACTACTTGGCCAGAGTACAAATGTTTTTTTGTGGGTGTACGCACTGTGCATCTTYTGCTGGCATTGAATAGCTCTTACTGCAATAACATGCTGAGAAGGCTCCAGGGAGCTTCTCTATAGACTGCTAATAACTGGAACTTTTAAAATTACTTCTGAGCTAACAAAAAAGTGCCAATACTTATTTATRTGTTATATGTACACATGTATGCAGGATTACGTGGTAAATCCATAGACACATTTTAAGTTCAAGATAGTTTTTCTACACCCTATGAAATTGTTTGTACTTTCTCCCTCCTCTGCATTTCTGATCAAATAAATCATTTTACTGTTCTGAAAATGGAACTTCAAAACCACAAAGTTTGGCACTTGCATTCTCTGTTTCAAAATTTTCACTGCAAAATCATCTCCTGCTCATGACTTTCTTCAAGAAAGAGTTTTGGTCTAAATAGCAAATTGAAAGAGAGAAACTCCTTTATTCCTCATTCTTCTGTTTGGGAATATACCTAGTCTCAGTGTTTTACGTCTCTCTCAGACCTGCACAGAGACCCATAATAAAATATGGAGAGTACACGACAACAAATAAATGAGAACAAGATCTTGGCCCATTAAGGAGCTGTTAAGCAGTTCCCAYCCACTGTTTTACAAGATACTATAATCTGATGGCCAATAATCAGTTGGACTGTATGTGCTCACACTCAAAATTTCTTCTTGCTATATTTTAAATTAGAAAAAAGGAATAGTTGACAGATAGTTTTAATTGGGTGTCTCCCCTGCAGCTGTTTAATTTCCTTTCTTGAAGCTTTGTGAATAGCAAAAGCTCTTTCTTCTTTTTGTGACTGTATTAATAATTTACCAGATTAAATAACACTCTGCCASTGGACAAATGTCAGAGCAAGTTCCCTTCAGTGCCTGAAAAAGTAAAAGTCTAGGTTCTCCTCCATACAAGATAAAAGTCACTTGAAAGCATTTGTTCTGTATACAAAAGATTCCCTTGTGTCCCTTCCAAAATTTCCTACAAGTGAAAGACATGGATAGAAACACAGATAAAACTCAAAGTGGCCACCTGTATTTCACATTTCAAAGTGAAAGAGCTAGGTTCACTGTTTGTGCCTAGGCCTGAAACTTTCCTGAAGAGGCTTAAGCACTTTGCTTAACCTGTAATTCCCATCCAGCTGTTACAAACACAAAATAAAAGTGTGCTTTATCTACTATGCTACGCAAACAGTGCTAACCCTTGTACAGCCACAAGTTGCACGACAACCTTACACAGAAGCAAGTTCTTGAGCCCCCCAGATTAAGCTGGATATGTTATAAACTCTGGCTGTTTACAAGGACAGCTTTTCCTGGAGCATTTCAGTTTTTCCACTTTATTAAAAAAAATAAAAAGCAGAAAATTATGGAGACACTGATAATAAAGCATCAGGAATACTACGAACTCAGATAGCAATGAAGCACATTTTTCATACCTTTATACGAAGCACTTATTTGCCAAGAAAACCTTAGTGGCTGTCTTAAACTTGTTTTCATCACAGACTAAATATGAATAACCTCACAGAGAGACAGGATAACACCTTCTCTGTTACAGAGCCAAGGAGGGCGTAAATAGATGTATTTTACATAGAAGTAACCTTTTTAAMATCTCATTACTTGGATAACGTGAATGATTGGGGATACTAATAGTTACGCCAGTAAACYTGACACATGGAAAATGATTTTTACTCATACCATAAACCTGAGGAACCACAAAACAGAGTCAATTCTGCTCATATCGATCACAGATAAGAATTTGAACACTGTCAAGGAGCCAAGTAAAACAGAGCATTAACTTTGCTATTTCAGACAGACTGAACCAGTGCATTCCTCTCCTTGAAGTTAACAAGGCATTTTGTAATTAAGGGCTACAGAGCTGGATCTACACTAATTTTAAAAAATGAAACTGCAGGAAATGAGAGTATTTTCCTGTTATAAGAAAAACCACAAAGATTCAGAAAACCAACCTCCACTTGGGGTTGGGAGGGGGGGGGGAAGGGTTTGCTTTTTTTTGTTTGGTTTTTTTTTTTTTTTTTTTAAAAATGCTACAACTCCACCATAGAGGTTACATACACGTACATTTCCCTTTGGGTTGATGAAAACACATTCTGTTCTCTGTATCAAGCTTAAGGCTTAAGAAATCTTTCATTACAAACCTGAAGAAACCCTCTTCCATTACACAAATTGTAACTTGCTAGTAGATCTAGGAGAGTAAGTTGCAGTCTCACCAGCTTTGCAGTTTTAATAAACAAGAAAAATACGGCAACTTTTACTCCAATGACTTTTCAGGTAAAGAAGGAAAAAAAGAAAGAGAAATCTGTTGTCAGAAACCTTAGCTGGCCAGGACAGCAGTCAAGCATATGATTTAAGGAAAAGATTAAGCTCATTAGAACCAGTGGAAAACAAATGGGACTATAGAATAAGAGATGATAAGAAAACACTCCTAAGGAAATGATCTTAAGAATATGCATAAATGGGAGCTATTTCTTGCTCTGCAAAATACTTCCTCAATGGCCTCCAAGAAGTCACTCAAGACAATAGGGTTCAAAGTATCAAATAACCAGGATGTGAGTCAGAGACTTGGTTTCACTTCTTGCTCTGCCATTAACCCACTCTGTCATCTTGGCAAGCCATGTTGCTTCTCTAGACCTTAGTTACCTCACCACTGAAGCTAGGAGAGTGGTATTTTTATCATTAAATAGTTAGATAAAAAGTCAATCCTTTTCTTAAAGTATGGATCTCTCCTATTAGCTTCCATAGAGGTTTCACTCATTTAAGAGCATATTTTGTTTCAGGGTCCCTCTACAGTGGAGACAATATCATTTGGCCACTACACAAGGTGAGAGAATACACTAATGACAGTCTGTTGCATATAAATTCCTCAAGGAGAGAAAATGGGAGGGATAAGGTGGGATTGTAGAGGTCATCTATTATGATTCAATCAATCAATTGGCTCTTGAATCATCAACTCATAAATGTTAAAGCCATTTCAAAAAAAAAAAAAAAAAAAATTGGCTCCAGAATAGACATTTCCATGTTTTCAACTGAGAGGTAGAAAGCTTAACGAATAGACTAAAAAATTGAAAACATCCTGTTATTTGTCTGAAAGTTAAGGAATGGGAGAGTAAACTTTTCAGGATAGATGGCTGAGAAATATTAAGTTTTAGGCTTGCTTATTCTTCAATAAATCCTCTAGTACCATGCACCTTAGGCTAACATGAAATGCTGTTGGTCCAGAACACCTAGCATGGCAAGGTGTGGTGTTCATCAATGCAATAACAACTAGAGGGGTAGACCTTGTTAGTCAAACTTTGAAAGCAACAAAAATCTTTAAATACAGTTTAAAAACCAAAATAAGCTATTTCTGAGCAAGAAGGATGACCTAAAACTTTATTGCAATATAGCACCTGAAGTCCTTAGCCAGGCTAGTATGTTCTACATGCTTGGGACCACCTGCAGAAGTGACTCAACAAACATCCTATGCTGGAAAAGAAAGACACTCACACATGCATACAACGCATGAACTCCAAATATGTAAGTTTACATCTAAAATAAGCCCACAAGTTTGTATATTAGTGCAGTCCAGTGGGCAGCCCTGGAGCCAGATCTGGCAGGCAGCTTGCTTCCATCCAGTCCACTGCCTTTGCCCCAGGAGCAGGCAACCATGKCCAAACGGCTGAATGCCTCCTCCTTTCTGAGCTGGCTTTGAGCATGCGAAGCTGAGCTGGAAATGCTCCTGTCTCTATGCTAGGAGTTTACTCCTCATCCTTCTCTTGCAGAAACCTGGATCTCATCCCCAGCTGCAGTAGATGAGATGTCCATCCCTCTCCACAGCGCCAGCAGGGTCTGCCCAGCTCTCTGTGTCAGACTGCAACAAGCCCTTTCAGCAGCTAACGCATCGATGGAAAGAGAAAAGAGAAGAAACTAGCTGCTGCTTCAGGGCGTAAGTGGAAACTGCCCATCCTGGGAAGGTGGGAAGGTGGGGCCTGTGGTGTGGTCCTCCAACCATAGCTACTGATGTTTGAACATCTTGGGCAAATAATACAACAGCAGCACATGCATACAGGTAATATTGAACACAAAAACACTTGCACTGTTCAAGCTACTCAGTTGAGTAAAATCTGTGCAAGCCTGTGCTATCTTTCTTTCTCTACTAATTTTTAAATCTTTCTACTATGCTACCGTTGAGCGATAAACAGTAGCAAGAGAGTGTTTCCTCAGTGTTCTCCTCTAAACCAAACATAGTCTCCCAGGTCTATTCTGAGATCATTGAAATGCTTGACATATGCAGGTTCCCCCGCCCCCCAGCAGATGCATTATTTCCTTTATTTTAAAAAAATTAAAATAAAAATTCTATAAGAGAACAGTGTTAAGTTTACATACACACAATAGAAATATTTCAACATTTTTTTTGCAGTACTGGGGATGTTCTGCCCTAAGGATTGAATGATTTTACCTATGAAATGACAAAAGTTAAAAATTCATTAGGGAAAGTTAACCCATTTATATTAGAGTAGATAAAGCGGTCATATTTCATGTCCAATGTTGCCAAAGTAACTTTATAATGGGAAGCATTTGAATTTCCTAACTTGTGTTTTGTGACAGGTTACGTTAACATCACATTAAGGAGATATTTCTCACCCTCTCCTTACAACTTCTTCACACCTTGAACAAAAAAAAAAAAAAAAAAAAAAAATTGAAGTCTGGAGACAGAAAGACAACATCTGATGATAGAATAAAAAAGGCAGCAAGTGTGGGCTTTGGTGTTCACACCAAAGAGACTCTTAAAGTTGAAAGGGAGTGGAGAAGAGCACAGATGTGCTGAGGCCATGACAGCAAAAACCTTCTCACTTGCTGACCCAAGGCACTACAGTACAATTACAAAGAGGTAGACGGCATGTGAGCATACATATCCTTCAGGACATTGCCTGACAAGGTCTCAAACAAAGCCAGGGCCTGCTACCTACAGGAGTAAATGCTTTCAAAGCAGCGTCAGTTCGAAGTCAATCTGCCGGGTTATAGGCAGCATAGGTCTAATATGATTACAGCTGTTCCAGCCAGTGAGCAATTGTACTGCTTCATCCAAAACAAGCTAAAAGTAATGGTAAATACCACTGGCATTCTTGCAGTGCCACAGGGCATAGCTTCCATCATCATGATGGCCTGCATCTTATGTTTTCAAGGATATCATGGACTGCCTAAGAGAGAACGTTCGTAGGTTTAAAGAAAAAATTAAATACAAGTTGTTTGAAGTCTAGATGAGCTTCATTTSTGCAAACACATAAACAGAACTGTAAGATTCTGTCTGTTAGAGTGGTGCTCTGAAAGCCACAACAGGCCATCTACGCTACCTAGAAAAACCCATGTCKAGAGTGTGTACAATCAGTCTTAAAATCAGTTCAACTGAAATGGAATTAAAAAGAAGGAAACTGCTGACCTAACATCACCCTTCCAAGTGAATTTGTTGCCAGTTCATCAGAAAACAGAAAAAACTGTTCCCTGAGCAATGTTAGCTTGAAGTCCTGACAAGTAAGAGCTTTCTGGGACTTAGAATGAAGTTGCTTTGATTGACTGTCAATTGAATGGACCAAAAAAGACAAACCAAATCAATCCCAGGATTCCTGAGATAAGAGACAGACACTTACTTAACAATACACTACATTTAGGAGTGATATCAGCAAGAAGTATCATTACATATTGGGATGCCACATATAGCAAGCAGAAGAGCAGAGAAAATAGGTCCTGGAACAGTGCTACACAAAAACTCTCACTAATGACACAGTYGCATTTGATGCCACTCCAAATGACTAATTCCGATCTTCTATAAATAACTGAAGTTAGGGTAAGACAGGAACACTGTCTTTGTCACTAGCAGTTGTCAATGAAACAGTTGCCTGCTGCTTCTCTCTCCAACTGAAGGGGTACAGAGGGAAGATGACTGCTTATGAGGAGAGATCTTTGATGTGACATCTATGATAGTGGTTGGACTTGATGACCGAAAGTGTCCTCTCAAGCCTGTGTTCCTGAAAGAAGTCTGATCAGGTCTGCTGAGCTCAGACTCAAACCATGCAGATATTTTTTTTGACAATTAAAAAAACAAAAAACCACCAAAAACCCAACAACAAAATTCTCTTAAGAAAGAAAACCCAGACATAACCATTCAGACAACAGTATCAGTGCTCCCTGTCATATTATCCCTACACCAAACATGCCTGTTAATCTCCAAATGCTGTAGTTTCATCACATAGTAGTCTCTGAACTATTCTACTAAACCATAGTACTTCAGAAGTGTTTGTAGTGAGTGACAATCACAGCCTTAAGAGCACAAGAACGTGCCACAATCTTGAAGTGTCAAGCCATCACAGAATCGCAGAAGGTTTGAGGCTAGAACAGACCTCCAGAGGTCATCTGGTCCAACCCCCCTTCTCAAGCAGGGCCACCTCGAGCCGGTTGCCTAGGACCATGTCCAGTTGGGTTTTGAATATCTCCAAGGATGGAGACTCCACAACCTTTCTSGTCACTCTCACAGTGAAAAAGTGTTTCCTGATGTTCAGAGGGAACCTTCTGTCTTTCAGTTTGTGCCTGTTGCTTCTGGTCCCGTCACTGGGCACCACTGAAAACAGCCAGGCTCCATCTTCTTTACGCCCTCCGTTCAGGTATTTATATACATTGATGAGATCCCCCCTGAGCCTTCTCTTCTCCAGGCTGAACAGTCCCAGCTTTCTCAGCCTTTCCTCACAGGAGGAGAGATGCTCTAGTCTCTTAATCATTTTCAAGGCCCTTCGTTGGACTCCCTCCAGTATGTCCATGTCTCTTTTGTAGTCAGACACCACCATATCATGCCTTTAATGCATTGTCCAGTAGGAAAATGTCTGTAAAGCTAGAAACTAAGTATCATCCTAAAAGAAAGCCTGAGCAGGCGTTACAGGATTTATCAATAAGAAAATAAATACAAAATAAGGACAATTATATTTTATTTTTAAAAAAGCTGCAGCAAACTGTTAGAAACTTCTCAGAAAGACAGCCTCAGGGATAAAGATATTCAGGAGAACTGCAGTTATTGGAAGGGAACATAATAAAAGCACAGCAAACAACTACACTAATAAGGAGCAAGAGACACTTTAAAGACTTAAAAAACAGAAGGAAATCATAGAAAACATGGAGACAAACCCACATAGCTCACCATTCATATGAAGGAAAAAACAGGTAGAGATAAAGTCAGAAAGGTGAAGAGGCAAAATAACTTACAACTAGTGAGGATTCTCTATGTACACCAGGAAGACCATTATCTCAGTTAATTAACAGGGGAAGGAGAGCCTACAAAGAGACTAAAGTATTCAAAACCTCCACCATAAAAAAGTTAGTTATAACTAAGTACTTTAATTAGCTTTAACAATGGAGGAGGAATACAGGTCAAAATACAGAAAGAACAGGTCAAGAAATATTTAGTTAAGTTAGTTAGTTTTATTCACATCAACAGGATGATAATATTCACCCCAGTATTATTTAGGAACAAGCTGGAAAAAAATCAAGGAAAAACCAGCAAGTGTTATTTCGGGGGGGAAGAGTGTCTAGTCTTTAAAAAGGGGGAAGAAAAAGACTTACAGGCACGTTAACTTGATCGCCTGGAATGATACTAAATTATGAAACAAACAGCTGCATGCCACCTTTCCTTCACCCCAACCCCCAAACGTCACAGACTTGTCAAGAACAAGGTTAAGTCTAATCAATTTAATTTCCTTCTTGACCTCATGGGTTGGAGGGAAGGGCAGAAAGAAAGGAGAATGGGAGCAGAAGAGGTGACGTCAAGTGTTGTGTTCCATTAAGCCTGTTGACATTGTTTCCTTAAATCGCTGTTGGATTGATCAATTGGTTGAGAACATCTATGTAAAAAAGTAGCTATTAATCATGCAGCACAAACCAAGAACATGTTTTAAGTAGGATCCCTGTGGAGAAGTCTTTCCTGGGCTTGGGTGCATTCAGTATTTTCAGCTGTTACTCTGACAGAATCAGAAAAGGCATCTAAAATTTGTGCATGGCTTTGGATTGGAGGAGCAGCAAGCAGTTTAGAGAAYGAGATTAGAATTAGAAATGAGCTTGATAAATTTATGAAACAGCCCCATATTAATAACACAAAATGAAGACAAGCAAAAGCACTACACTGCAGAACATGAACATTGAGTAACTGATGAAATTGTGAAAAATAAATATCTAATAGACATTTGAAATTATATTCCTATTGCAACAAGTCATGTATGTGTGAACACGACCTAGGCAATAGTGCATGCCGAATCAGGGACAGTATTTTCTAACAGGTACTTTTTACGAAAGGAACCATCTCCCAGTGAAAGAAAAAAAAATCTCACTTTGATCAATATTTCTGTAAGGTCCCACTGAAATCTAACGAATGTCCACTAATAAATATGTAGGTACTGAATATACAAAAAATGCTTTAACATTTAATTTAAAAATACTAAAATCACATATTCAAGTGATAAACAAGTCTCAGTGACTGTTTTCATCTTCCTTCGTGTTTTCAATGCTCCAGCACCATCAAAACTGTTTTTCATTACTGAAATAATGAAGCTTTACAACATGTTAGGAAAATAAATAATTCCCATCCATTAATTATTAAATCTGCCTCTGCTGCAGTTCCTCAGCAATACTCATGCATATTCCAAATAGTTTCTCATCAATAGTCTTAACAGGGGTGGGACTAGGAGGGGGGTGTTAAAAGAGTTTTTCTCCCTCACTTACAGCAATTAACATATATTTTGCTTTTGTTTTTAAAATGGAAATAATTTAAAACAGGACATCAAACGTAAGAGAAGTCCTTGGTTTTATCCTCATGTTTCATGTAAATAACTGCTGTGCTATCTTGTAGAACAAGTTGCAGTGCCTGTTAAAATTATGTGAAATATTCACATTGAGATGATATTGGAATAAAACACATAATTTGAAGTTCAAAATAAACTGATTTGATTCAATGAAACGCTTGCAAAATTCTTTAGGCTTTCTTCTCTCTTCTGTCTTAAACACCAACAGCTGAATCAAAGGGGCTCCCTTTTATGCAGATATTGTAGGTTTTTAATCAAGAGAGTCTTTGAACATACATCAATGCTGACATTAAAAGACTACAAAATTATCTAGAATGACATTACTGATCTCACTTCCATTTCACAGAAGTACATCACCTTTGCATAGCTGTAGCATATGTGTACTGGCTTGTGTCTTTGTCCTTATCTTTGGACAAATACTCCTGTATTATACCAGATCAAAGAAATCTAGTTTGTTAACAAAATACATAACTGATATAAATCAGTCTATACGACTAAACATTCAAGTGATGAGTTAGATGTAAATTCAACAACTAAACCAAAATGACAAAAAAAAAAGCACGATGACATTACATCAACTTAGTGTGCAACATTGTCTCCAGGTGCTGACAATGTCATCGAAGATGTACTACAAGAACTCTTAAACACAAACCAAAAAAGCTGACTTTCTCATCAACCAACCGTTCTCACAGTGAATTCAACCTAGAGTGTAGTAAAAAGCCCACAAAAAAAACCCATTCCTCTACCCCCCCAACCCAAAACCAGCTCAACAGAAATCTTTGAGCCACTTCAGTGGAACCAGGCAGGAAACAAGCTTGTGTTCTACCAATGCTTGGAGGGAGGGTGGAAGCCACCTGTGAAACTTCCTCAGGCCACATGGAGACAAATTCAAAACTTTTAAAGGCTTTATCATAGGWAAATAAATAAGTAAAAAAAAAAGACTGTCCTCACCATATAATGACATTTACTTTCCACCAGGATAGAGACCATGGTTCAAGAATTTGTTCTCAGGACCAGCTTGAATGCTCATCTCTGTATCTAAGGGCTGTTTTCGCCACTGGGGTTTCCCCACACAAGTCGGAAAAAAAAAAAATATTCCATGTCTACAGATACTCCCCTCCTCTTGCACGTGCTCCCCATCCCACCCCCCGAATCTTCTTCTCCACATATCCAAACAGGTACTTCCAAAAAGTCCTCAACTTTTTGATTCCAGCTTTTTTCCCCAACCTCCTTTTTTTCATTTTTAATCAATGCTTACAGATCTATGAAAGAAAAATTGTCACTCATGCCTCAATGCAAATGAAGTACTGTGCCTCAATATCAGTATAGATGTTTTCTTCCCTTCAGATTTCAGCATTGTGGTTAAACCTGACACACAGAAAAGTCAATTAAGCATCCTAATAACATTAGCTAAAGCCACTGCATAAGAAATTGCTCACAATTTATTTAAAGTATTTGTATAGCAATTACTCACGAGATACTGCACTTAGTTGGGATTTCCTGTTCAACTTGATCTGATTACAAGAAGTATTTTGCAATCAGGGCAATCTGAAAGCATTTCATAGAAGTAATGATGTGTACATGTTAATCTAATTTGGGAACCTGAAAAGCTACATTTGTTAACTGTCTCTTGGACCAGAAATCTTGTATATAGGGCAGCCATTTTGAGAAAAGGAGAGTTCCCACCATGTTCCTCTCAAAATATTTGCAATGTAGTTGCAAAAACTAATTCTGATCCTCCACCAGCAGCAGTAATTATTTTATTTAGCCTTCAATATTTATCTGCTCCAGAGAATGCTGAAGCGTGGATACACTATGGGGAAAAACCAAAGAACACTATTGGTCAGTGAAATGGAAAAAGCACACCACTGGAAATTCAGATATCTGTGATTCTGGGAACAAGCTTGACAATACCAGATGAGATACCAGGGACACTGGAAGTTTTCCTGTGACTTGTGCTAAATGTCACTCAGATGCAAGAGTCAGCATGCTTTGTAGAGATGCTCTCCACTCTGAATCTTCACAATGTGACTAYAGACGATACCAATGCAGAAACTCCAAAACAAACACCACAGAAGTCTGTACCGCAGAAATACATATACCGGTTCTTTTCTGTAACCATTCAGACTAAACCCAGGACAGGAGCATGACAGATGCAGCATGCGCCTCTGAAAGCAAACAGAAGTGACACGACTATCGGAGCCCAGAAGGGAAAGGTCAGCTAAATCGTCAGTAAACATGCTTACGTTGTGAAGAACTGCTTGCTGAGGAAGTAATCCGCATACCTAAGTGCTTAAGTAAGATAGATCATATAAGATGATGATATTTCTAATTTTAGAGACAGGTGCCCAACATAATTAAGTGGCTATGGGAAGGAAGGCGATAAAGGAACAATTTTAAGAGTTTTATTAATCTGTGTTTGAAAACGATTGCTCAGTTTAGCAAAATGGTATGCCCTGGGGATCAAGTATCGTCACAGGCATGAGACGTACAGTGTCCTTCATTGCATTATACTTCAGTGATCTCAATGTCTGCCTTTCACAAAAAAGTCAGCACTCTCTCCTGTTCTGCTCTCCATACCCAGAAATACCTTCTATGCCCCTGTACTCCATCCACACTCCTCTGGCCTCTTTCAAATCTCCTCTGAAGACCCCAGTAAGAACAGCCCCTAATGGGGGGAGCATGTTAGATACTCCTAGAGTATCTAAACCCTTTGGTTTAATTTAATCTGAGATGAACCCAGCACCCAGGATCATGGACCAGGGCGCTCAGAGCTTTGTCTAGCTGGGTCCTGAAAGCTTCCAATGATGGAGACTGCACAGCTTTTCTGGGCAATCTGATCCAGAAGGCAACCCGCCTTGACTGCAGTCTCGGTGACAGATTTTATTTTTATGTTTAATTTTCCTACCCTTTGGCAAATCGGGCCTTCCCCTGTTTCAGTTCATGACCATTGTCTCTCGTCCTGCCTCTGTGCAYCTCCACACAGAGCCTGGCTCTGCCTTCTCAGTAACCTCCCCCCAGGCACGGGACATCTGGACTTTCCAMGGCTGCCACGTGAGACCAGCCAGCTCACGGCAAGTGGGGAACAGCAGGAGATCTGTTTCAAAACTGCCTTCCTCATCTACACCAGCACTGATACACCTGCTAATTATGGCCTAATTATGGGTGTGATTTTATACCTGGATAGACATTACATTGGAGGAACTAAACGGTATAATTTTACACCAGTAGAATTAAACTAGTTCAAAATCCTGCAAGGATACCCAGCTGAGTTCAGATATATATTCTTCAGACTAGCCTATGTTTGCTAGTTTACAGGACACAGTCTGGTTTAAAATTAGATGATATATTCATGTAGGAAGCTTTAAACAGGTTTAAATATTGCCACTTTTGTGTGATCTAAAGAGTATTCCAGCAAAAAGAGGTTGTGCTTTGAGGGGAGGGAAAAAAACAAACAAACAAAACACCCAAACCCACAACAAAAAAACCCTACCRCCACATTTTTGCTCTGTTCCAAATATTAAATATTCTTCACGCTGTAAATACCAACTCTTCTGTACTAGTACGCATCATTTTTTGCACTAGTTTTCCCAGAAAATGAACATATTTTTTACAAAGTATAGCTTGTTCTGAACTTTGTGGAAGACACAAACAAAATCACAAGTAAATTTATGTTGAACACTTCTTCCCCAACATTGCTGCCAGCAGGGCAACTCTCGGTGTGAGTTGAGACAGACAAGGTTTCAGGCACTAGCTGACACTTCAACTAATGTTTAATACCTTCTGTAGCAGGCCTAAATGGCATAGTGGTTAAAATACCACGGCTTGCTGTGCCACGCCAACACTTCCAGAAGCATCGCCACTTCCCAGCACAGCCAGGACTTAGATCAGAGGCTTGCCAACCCCTAGATGCATGGCCAAGGGAGGGGGCTGCAAGCACTGCCAAAGCAGCGCTGGTGGCTGGAAGCGCGGCCCTTYGGACTCAAAAGCATCGCCAGCACAGGAGGGTCACGGAAACACCAGCAAGCGTGGCCAGCTCCGCACACCTCCCGCCTGAGGCTGGCCGAGTGCCATGAGCCCCTCGCCTCTGCTTGCAAGAACACGGTCGTGGGTGGAAACCTCGGTGAGAGCTTGCTCCGGTGAGTCCCCAAGAAGAAGCAGTCATCTGCTTCACGTGGACCATACTCACGCACAGGAGAAAAGGAATGGGAAACACCGATCAATTTATAAAAGGTGCAAAATTCAAACTGGACAGGCGGCTCCAGTTGGAAGGCGAAATACAACWGTAAGAGCCATATGCTTCAAAGACCGCAGACTCAATGCCTCACACTCACTGAGCTCATTCCTTCGCTTCACATCGTACTGCTTCAAAATACGCCGCCTTCTACAATTAAAATTGGCAGAATTTGAGCAATACAGTTTCCAGATACTGTTTTTCTTTCCTTTTTGGGGGGTTTAACTGAAAAAATCTCTCTGTTTTCTTTGTGTTTAGATGAATACTGGAGATCCAACACAGGCCAGGGAAATCCTGTTATTTTCTTATTTCCAAAGGACTACCCTTAAACTGGACAAGAAACAAAAGACTGGTATCTTGCCCATTTGCACCATTTAGCTACTGCTGATTCCTGGAAAGTTTCCAGTGCTCAATGTCACCTCTCAGATCTGGAGCATTCAATATGATATGATTTATTATGTGGACTGAATGCACAGTACTGCGATTTCTTGTTTTTCCAGTTTAAAGGAAATTGCTTTTATATCTTATGCTRACTTAAATACTACTTTTTTTTTTTAAAGTCCCCCCATAGTTCCATTTACAAAACAAACCATAGCAATGCTYATGTAATTAGATTACAAAGGACCATATTACATTAAATTCAGTATCTGTATCTAATTTCTATGGCATCTTTTACAAKGGTATCTAAGAATCGGGCAGCTTTTTTTCCCTTTTTCTTTTTGTGCTTAATTTTGCCATACTTTCTCCTTATTTAATAAAATATATGTGCATGTTTGAATTAGTAACACTCTGAGAAATGCATCCAATTCAATTCCTGATATTACCACAAAAACGTACGGGGCCGAGCAGGTGTAGCTTATCACAAAATCTAAACACGGTCTACTTGCTTCTGGTCAGAATATACAGCCATGCAGATCTGGAGGCCCCCTTTACTCCACTCAAATTTCAGTTGTATCCTCTACTAGATCTCATTTCTGCGGAAGAGCAACCAAGGCAGAGCATCAACATCTGAAACATGGGCCAACACATTCAGGTCTCAGCGCACAGAAACATGGACAGAGTTATCAATGGTAAGCTCCTCAGTATATCACTCTTGCGTTTCAGTTTCAWCTATGGAGTATCAAGTAGCAATGAAAAACAATGTAAAAGAGAAGGTGGTATGGTATTTTAAGTTTATTTGCTCAAAATGGTAACAGCTGTTTTACAGCTAATGGCAGTTTTTTTGAACTACAGAACAAGTGCTTTGCTCTTGCCTCCCAAGCCTCTGTCCCCAGGCCACGCTCACTGTGAGAGCACTGCAACRTGTACTTTTGCAGTGCCGTTGTATTAATCTAAAAGCATCTGTAACTGAAATGGAAAACAGGTTTATAAACCTGTACGCTCAGATTTTGCACATTTAAGGTTACTCATGGGTTGGAGAGTTGTGGGGGGTGGAATTAAAGCACAAGAATGTTAATTACTCATTAAAACCAAACMAAAAAACTACTTTCATTGAGCATAAACCAGGCTTTCGGACATGAAAGTGCAGAGGACTCAACCTTTGCACATACGTAACACAACCCAACCCCGTTCCAAGCCATGTCCCGCACCTAATCCCTCCAGTCCTCCCGGTTAGGCGGGTGAATTACAGAGCAGTTTTCCACCACTGCAAATTAAGTTTAGCAGTTTTTTGGTTATCCATATTGGCAAAAAAACCAAACAAACAGGCAAACCAAAATTGAACATAAAGTACACGTTCTCAAAGAAGGGGTAAATAGGGAGACAAGCTTTTTTTATTTAAATATAGTGTTCATTACAGCTCTCTTGGGCAGGCTGAGAATGAACCCCAAGCAGTAGCTGCTCACAAAAATGCTGGAAGAACCCAAACACCAGAAAAACATAAATTCTTCCTTGAACTAAAATATGTTAATTCCTATTTTTTTCCTATAGAAATAAAGAAAAAAGCCTATTGCAYTGACAAGGAGAAAAAATAAGAAAAGCAAGTATTGGATACCAAGCTGTACCTTCTGAACCTGCCTACCTGATGACCACGGGCAGGTAACRTTGCTAGGGCTGAGCTAGAAGACATCTGTAGAAGATCCCTAAGAAAGAGATAAAACTACTAATATACAAATTATTCCTTTTTAGCCAAGTAGTAACTTGATTGCTGCAATGTGGAGTTACAGAGGTAAATGAAGCCCCGTTTTCTTATTTTGACTGGAAAATGAGGAGGCCAGCACAACTTACTGGCTGCCTGGGCAGGAGGACAGGGACAAGCTCAGAAGACTGTTTCCTCTCGTCCTTCTTTAACATATCAGACAGAACAGAGGACACATACTTTTTCAAATATAAAATACATCCTATGCTCAGAGTGTGACACTTCCTCCGCGCGGCCTTTGTTTGGCTGTATCCCACACATACACACTCCATCTTCACAGTTTTCTCCCACTTTGACTACGCATAGCATAGGGGGACCCCCAGCAAAAGAAACAAGAGCACCACCACGGTGGGTCTTCCTGCCAGAAGGGGCATTTTTAGAGACAGAGGAATTACATCTCCTCTTGCACTGCAGCACATCTAAGGATGCTTCTGACACGTGACCTTGAGCGCAAGATGATTTGCTCCTTGCTGTGCATCACCTCGGGCATTAGCACCGAAATAAACTCTCGTGTAAAATCACCTTCCATTGCCCTACTCATAGGGGTTGTGGTAAACCTGCAAMATAATCTTGGAAAAGGTATGTAGACGTACTAAAATCTTAAAGTAAGTTAAAGTATGTACTGTGTTTCAGGAAAACGTTTYGTGCCAAATTCATAGGATCAGTTACTTCAACTGAGACCACTGATCTCAGCTTTAGATCAGTCAGGTCTGTGCGCAACAATAGCAATGGCACRCAAAAACCCTATTATGCCACTGACAATCACGCATCTCGATCACCAGCAAAGATAACGCCATTGCTATCAAGAAACTGACAGTTCCTCGAATTGTTCAAGAACGGATTTTATGATAAGGATGCYTGCAGCTTTTCTAACATTAGTGGAAGAACTATGTAACATTTAAACTAGGGTTTAAGTATGGTCGTCCATGAAAATTCAGACTCGGACAGAAACTGCYGAAATCTGGATCTAAAGAGATCTGCACTGAATTCAGATGCTACTGTAATCAAATTAATGCTCAAAATTATTCAAATTATTATTCTGATTACCATTTCATGCACATTCTTATTGTTCACAGTGGGATTGCTCTTTTTTACAGTTGCAGCAGAGGAGAAATATTGTAAACTATGACAGCAGGGAAAACCATTAAACTATGAAGCCCCAACCCTTTCCTCAGCACCTCCTGCAGCCTTGCTTAGGCTACCTTCAGACCAGTTTGTGGCTCTGTGTGAATCCTGTTCTTGGGCACTCAGCTATACAGTAAGGCCATGCATCAAGATTCAGGTATTAGGACTCCTGTTCAAAGCAGATTGCATGAAACGTCCCTTTGCAAAGGTATCAGGAAGAGCTCCAATACCTATGCAGTACTGAATGGCTTTATTAATACATATTTTTACTCTTTTTACTTCTATGAACTTCTCCCAATGCATTGTTGAAACCTCTGAAACTTTTTGCCTTTGTACTAAAGGCCCCAAAGTTTATGTGGGAGCATGTTGTAACTCTTGGTAGACCTGAACTAGATGCTCTCCATTTCACTCCAAATTAAATCTCTATATATGGTTATCATGGGACTTGAAACTTGTGAACTGCTTCAGGAGTTGAGCTAGTTGTCCCTCCTGCCCTATGCTCCAAGGCAGTGGCAATGTACTTAGGATGAAGAGGAGAAGGATCAAAGATGAATCTGTTGACTCCTGCTGATGCAGGATACACTCACGTTAGCAATACAATTCTTAACGAACTTTTTCTGAGTATGTTGAAGGACACTTGGAAAAACATTACCAAGTCCTGCCACAGGGCAATTTACCTGAAACTTCACTCTAAATACACCTTTAGGCCTCCCTCTCTCAAAACCAAGGATTACTCAAACCAACAACCTTCACAGCATTCAACGCTCCCATTTTATTTTGCTTGTTTTATGAGGAGTTGGCACTTATCTCCTTTGGCCCCCCACATCCTGCTAAATGCATGCAGGGTAATGACACTGGGAATATGCTGCCCCTCCTTGGTAGGGCCCCCCAGTATCATACCCTAAAAGCATTGCCTGGTAAACAGACACCTTACCCTCCCTTTCATACAGAAAGTCAGG
>JASVER010000026.1:6439723-6450814 GCA_030449065.1 Oceanodroma leucorhoa | reverse complement strand
AAAAAAAAAAAAAAAGCATGTCAAGACAAGGAAAAAACCCAAAATAACTGACAGTAATAGGAATAAATGAAGACAACTGCCAGCAATAGAAAGAGCCTGTCAAAAGGCTGCAGTTACACTTTACAGTAGTTTTACAGTACCTCTGAAGGCTTACTGAGCCATTATGTCTCTGAGAAGCGCCAGAGCAGCAACCGCAGAGATTGAAGCTCGCTTTCTTCCTCATCCCTAAATACCATGGGGGCATAAGCYCAAATCCACATCAACAGGCCCAGCTGATACACCTTAAAAAGATATACTTCTAGGACAGAGGGCATTTAGAGTCCCCTACTCCCTTGATGGCTGGTACCAATAGCTATATACCCTGCACCTGATGATGGTTGCTTCCTCAGCAAATGCAGTTAAGAGAAAAAGGTTTTCTTCTGTGCTCCTACACCTGCCTGCAAACCTGAGTGACCTGTCACTTGGACTCCCCCTTGGCTGAACGATCTTAGCCTCTTCACCTCTTTGCTCCCAACATCTGTGTGGTGTTACACAAAACAAAGAAAATAAGAGACAGTCTCACCGTACAAAAAAATTACAGGGGAGAAATATTTACTTTCCAAAAGTTATCATATCTTTGTGAAAATTTGAAAAGTATGTTAATTTGGGGGGAGGGGTACTCATGCTAACAGCTTGAGGCTGATTTTTTACTTTCACTTGAAAGCACTCTTAAAAATCAAATACCAATTCAGAAAAAGAAAAAAAAAAAGTCAGTGATTGGTTCCTCTCTATAAGACTTTAAACAAAGTTTTCAATTTGTGTAATTATAAATGGCATAAATTACAAGTTTTTGTAAGTCAAGGTTCATTTTCAAAGATGTACCCTATCAAATTTAGTTGTAATTAAACAGCATTGTTTTCATATGCCAGAGAGAAATAAATTAAAATTTGGCATGAAATTACAACTTTCCACAGGGAAAAAAAAAATGACAGTGTTTGAGCCTCCAACTTTTCCCTAATGAAAGCTGTATTACATCATCTTTAAATCTAGACAGAGACAATCGTGTATTTCCCTGGCACTTTTAATGTCATTCACATGATGTTTTTACTTCTCCCATATTATGTAAGACATGCAGAGAATCCTTCAGTCTCTGAGGAGATCCGGGCTGGTGTTTCTGCTCCAGTATTTTGGCTCAAATGATCATTTACCTTTCGATAATTCTCATTCTCAAGTGTTCCTTTCACATTTGTAGCAGACCTCAAGGTAGTAAAGGACTGGTCCCAGCAGAGATATATTGGTGTCCAAATGTGGTTGGTTTGTTTTTTTAAAAGAGCTCAACCTCCCACTTCAAGGACAGCCCTTGGGGCTGCTCTTGAGCTCTTCAGAAAAGGCAGCACAAATATTTGTCACGGCATCCAGAGAAAATTGCCGAGCTGATGGACAAGGGTTGCAGGGAAATTCCCTCTCAACTACTCATCTGTATGCAACACCCATCTAAGAACACCATGCTAATGAGGAGGTGGAAACCACCAGTACTTCTAAAGTGATAGAGGGGACAGGTAGAGAAACTCGGAGTGATACTTCCTCCTTGCAATTGGGCTCCAAAGTATAAGCCCATCTTTTTGAGACAATTTCTGTGTACCAAAAAGCAGTGTCCCTATGCATCCAAGCAATTAGAAACAATAGTTATGCTATAGGATATCCTGCTAGAGGGCAGCACATACACATACTCCTAAAAGCCAGAAAGAAAATGCCATGGAAAAGGTAAAACTTGGTTATTAAAAATCATCTCAGCTTTATTTAGTTTTTAATCACCTTTGCTGGAGATTGCACCAGGAATACAAACTGTTTCTTCATTAACATGCCATATGTGGCTGGACTGTACTAAGACCCTGATATGGTGGATWCGGTGTGAGAATCCAAGATGAGCAGATGAGCACTGAAAGGAAGACAGATTATAGCAGCCAGCTCTCTCAGAACATGACATTATGAAGAGCAAGCAATTTTTGTCACAGGTAGCAAAAACATTAACTCTCAGGGGTAGGGGAACAGACGATGAAAATATTAAGTTCCAAAAATAAACCCAGCATGAAATAAACCAAAGAGATATTGCCAAGAAGTATCTAGCTTCTTTTTCGCTTTACAGAACACTTTGATTTTTCCTAATTTGCTTAAGTTTCTCAAATATCCTGAGCAAACAACTTCCAGCATATCAATCGTCTTGAGAGCTGCTTAGCTATGTGATTCGGKTTTTTGTAGTGCTTCTCTGCTCCCTTGATGAAACTTTTTATAAAAACAGCAGGAAAATCTAAAGATTTATTTGTATTATAAATGATTATTGTATTGAAAAGACTATTGAAGAATTGCCAGTGAGGTGGAGTTCTGCAAACATTCTTGCAGACAAAATGTCACTTCTGTCACTGCTCATGAAAAACGAATGAAAGGATTCACGAATACCAGCAAATTGTTCCGRCTCCTGTTTTCATGATGATTTTGTACGTGTTCCGTTCTAGGTTCAACCCTGTTTCCCCAAATTTTTTCTGACTAGTAGAGGTCCATACAGTTCTACATATATTATTTTTTTCTCAAAAAAGTGAATATGTATAGAGCCAACTCTGCCTGGAAGCAAATCTTACATTTCCAGAAAGTCTGGGTTATTCAAGGCAATAATTGATTCTCTGCATTTTATGCAATACCACTGTTCACGTCATTTACTTGAAATAAGTAGAACTTTGGTATAGTCTGTTTGGTCTTTTTTGAAGCRTCACAGAACAGACATTGTGAAACTGTAAAATATCAAGGAAACACAGTTTCTGAAATAATTTTGTATCTCTTTTTTTGGGGGGGGGGGCTAGGGTGAATAACGAGAACAAGACRGACAGATACCACCTCAAGAATGACTACAGAGCTTGGAGAGGAGAGGTAGAGGAGATGAGAGCCCAGGCGATGAGCTCCTTGACCCTGCAGGTGAAGGGGAAGGCCCAGATAGGAGTGGAGGCATGGTGAGAATTAACAACTGGCTCTGCAGCCGKCATTGCAAGCAGTGCTTTGGCTTTCACAGCCAAGGATCCCTCTTTGAGGAAGAAGAGCTGAGAGACGGGCTCCATATGACAAAGTAGGGTAAAAGTACCTTTGCCAAAAAAGCTTGCCCACCCAGTGCAGAGGATTGTAAACAAGGTACATGTGGGGACAGCGAAAACAGTCCAGTGAGAGAATGGAGGTAATGGGGAGTTAAGTACACAGGGCAGGGTGATGGGAGCAAGAGAGCCCTCAGGAAGGATAAAACAGGTTGAAAGGGGCCGTCTCACATGCCGGTACACAACTGCACACAGCCTGCGTGCCACAGCTCTGCGAACGACGGATGCAGGCAAATGAATACAGCAAATGAATCCCAACCTCCTGCAGTCTTATTGCATATTCAAAGAGAAAAACCCCATCTTGAAGTATCAAAATGAGTAAGTTGGAAAGCGCACCTAGTGCTGTGCCTTTGCRATATATTCAAATTTGCACTCAGATATCTTGATACAGGCTCTCTTAATATGCAGATCTTTGCAGCCAAATATTTCTTCTTCCACTATTTCCTCATATCTAATTCACCTTAGCAGTCACGAAAGCTCATCCCTAAGCTTGACTTCATGCTGAACAGTTATCTTTTCTCCATTACTCACTAGATTTTTGCCTTCAGGAGAGTGGGCTAATATACATGAATTTGCAAAGGCGTGCTATCCCCAACTTCTGATTCAGACTAAAGAGGTGTTACTTCTGTGTTCATTAAACCACATTTTTTTTATTTTTAGAAATTTTAACTAATGTACACATGGTCTTCTGCTTTGGAATCCAACTGCCAGAATAGAAATTGTATCAAAATTTTGGTACAAGTGCTACTGGTAATGAAACACAAACAAAATCTAATGCCATAAGAAAAAAATGTCTGACATTTTACCCTGAAGGGATCCAAGCAAAGCAAGATCCTAATGAGAGAACTCTGTATTCTTTCTTCTTGGAGAATACAATTCTCRGCACACTTTGATGAATTAGTGAGAGTTTATGCATGGTGAAGGTATGGAGATGAGTTTAGAAACTGGATTAATAATCCTCTGCAAAGGGAAAGCTCAGACATCCTGAAAGTTTTACCATGTCAGTCAGGGAGGAAGCACAGTATCACACTGTACATGTAATTCACACCCTTTYTGCTCAAACCCATATTGGCAGTTGCAGCAAAAATTTTCTAGAACTGAAATTAGCAACTCAGTAGGCTTTGCTGGCAGGTATTATACCAGCTCCGAGATGCCACCTGAGGTTCTTTGTTCCCCTGAACAGAAATGCAAGTACCATTTTTTGGTTGTTGTTTTTTTTTTTTTTTTCTTGCAAAGGAATACTGGAAGCATGAGAGAAAGCATCACTCAGAATTAGCACAGGAAATAATTCCAAAGCATTAGGAAATGCCTAACTTTTCAAGGTTCACTTTTTTGGGGGGTGGGGGGCGGAGCAGGAGAAAAAACGGGAAGAGGAACATGCTTACGTTTCAAGCTTAAAAATTACTGATTCAATGGAATATCTAAATTTGGGGATTCTGAAGCATACTGTACAGACATATGCGCTGTCAGCTGCAAACTACTCCTACGGCACTAAGAGTTGAACGCAGCGCCATATGTTATGCCAAGATTACTGATTTTCATTAGATATGAACAAGATTTCCAATTTTAATCTTCATTTTCAATCATTATTTTATTTGGCAGTCTAAACACAATGATGACAGACAGTATCTTGATCCGATCTCTGAGCACCTGCTGCAGGTACATTCCCTTTCACTTTCTCCCTCTTCCTTTCAAGTTTGAAGGGCAAAAAAAGAGAAACCTTGAGACCGAGCAAGCCCTAAGGATTTTGCTGGGCAAGAACACCAAGCTCATCAGTCCCTCTGCTTCCCTACAAGAAAGCTATGATGGATAGTAGGTTGTGACTTGTGGCCTTTAAAGAAAGAGGTCAGTCTTCATAGTAAAGTTGGGACTGTGTTAGCACAGATCATTTCCTGTATAAAACAGGGCAATTCTATGAAGGAGCTCACTTCCCCATCCCTTCTCACATTCTCACTTTGGCAACAGAATGAGAGGGGAATGGGAAAACTGTGAACGTTCATTGCTCTCCTTGTATCTCCCCAGGGATGGGTAGAGAGGTGAGGAGGAACATGTAAGAGAAGAGTGCAATGTCCCAACTCCATGTCCACGTTGGCTGACTAAAGTAACACCCTATGTGCCGGCCCCATGAAATGTGACAAAAATCACTTAATCCCATCCTTGAACAAATGGCAAAGAATGTGAAACAATGGTCGGAGTTTACTCTCCTCCTGATGTAGCACAGTGGGATGCTCTCCTTGGTTTGAACAGTGTGAGAAGTCGCAATCCCACTTAATTTTCAGAGACCAGACTGGTGTCACCAGTCATATTTTCTACTTTTTACTTAAGGGGGATTGACTTCCCTAAACTGTTAAAATAAGGAACAAAAATTATCACAGCAGGTGAAGCCTTCATAACGACTTACCTTGCTWCAGCAAGGGGCTTACAATGAAAAAAGCAAACACACAAAGGAGGAGTACCTAAGGCCACAGCAAAAGGGTTACCCTGCCAGAAAGAGGCAGCTGTGTAGAGACTAAGCAGCAATGGTGTATCAATGGAAGCAGTGCAAGCAAGTAATGTTCCACTAAGAAACAAATGTGAAACACAGCTGTAAAAAAAAACCAGGAGTTTTCCTGGGGTGCTAATTTTTTGGTTGCATCGAGCTGTATAAGCAAAGAGGATATCATTCTCCAGGGATGGCTGTACAGCGACTTCATGAACACTACAGTTCCTCCCACAGAAAAATGCCAAGCTATCCATTACTGTCCACAAGTACATATTCTGTACTTGCATGAAGCCTTTTAGACCTACTTCCACATCTTCTGTGAGTCTATTTTTTTTTTTTTAAGTGAAAGACCCCAAAAGTTTTTAGTTTGCATTACAGAAAATGGCTCCCAGGTGCACAGAAAACAGCTGGGAATGACTTTGTATGTATGTAACAGAGCAGCCGGCAGCACAGGTCACAGAATGCCAAGGCAAGGGTCATGTAGGCCCTGGCTCTGATAAAGCTATTCCCTACCCCTACTTCAGTAACCACTGTCCTCCATGTTCCCCCCATCTTTGATGTCTAAAGGAACCTCAAGCAACCGGCCATACCTAATTACATTTTGGTTTGTAACCAGCCCAGATAATTCATGTAGTCTTCTAATGCTAGCAGACTAATGGCTTTCACTTTCCCATTTCTTTGTACTTCAAGGTGAATAGTTTCCGTACTTGGATGACCTGTCTCCCTAGTATAATTTTTCCTTCATTTAACACAAGATTTAATAYATTCTCCATCTAGAATTTATTATAAAATGTTCTTTCAATTTAAATAAAATAGTCTGCATTTCAGAATGTCAAGAASAGCAGCAAAAGAGTACATTTTCCTTATGGAAATTACTCATGTAACACCTGCTAGTAACAGTGGACGCAAGAGAACATATATATATATATGTGGACTTCTTATTTCTTGATTTTCGTTCCAACTCCTCAGGGTGCTTCAGGTAATAATACCCTGACAGAACAGCACCAGGTTATAAAACATAATTGTACATCCCAGTCTACCTTTCGAATCAAAACTYGCTTTGTAATATGGCTGGGACATAACTCTATTGTAACTGGGGTCACTACTGGGGTCCTGTTTATAGTATAGCCAGGGTACTGTCAGCCAACACACCACAGCTGGCAGTGCAAGGACAAATACAGAGAGCACTGGGCTGTGAAGAGGCATTTATTCCATTTGCTTAGCGCCATGCTGAGCTTCTGGTACCTACTGGAAAGTGGCATCCCCTTTTCAGTACAGCTTGTGCTAGCTCTACCACTGTGCAACTTAATTAGAGAGTAATTTCGCATGAAATAGCTCTTGCGGCTTAGGCAGGGCTGGAGCACGGGTAGGTCAGTAGCTGCTGTGGCACCTGGAAAACCAGCAATGACACAGCTATCGTCAACCCAAAAATAACACTGCTGGGGCAGCTCTACACTTTCTGGTGGGAGTTGAATCATTCCATACTATTATTTTACTTGTCATCAAGCAAAGCAGGACAAATATTTCTATTCAGCATGTCTCTGACATTAAGGTGCCTGCACAYGCTTGATGTCTCAGATACATGTCATTTCTAAGAAAGGTGCCATTTTACACACAAATATATGACGTCTGTGTATGTGTACGTACACAGGCAAAATGTAACCCAAGGCACACGTGGTAAAGCTCCTCCTGCTTTCTCAGAGCAGTGAGAAAACTCAATGTTTTCTCAAAGCCTGACCAGCCCAGAGCAAATTCCCAGGAGATTGTTCACTGTTTTAAAACTGATAAYCTAGCTGGACTGTTTTGTTGGGTTCTCCAGGGCAAGGTTGTGTGAAGAGACTAACAGCTCGTTCAGTGGCCTGGAAAGACTGTATGGAGCCTTTGAGCTCTGGGAGCCCAATTCAGATACAGGCCACTTTGGTGGTGGTGACTAAAAGGCATTACTTTGCAACAGCTAATCAGTAGCCTGTGTGAAAAGGGTTGGTGGCCATAGTCTACCTGCAAGCCTGAGGGACGGCTGCATCATGAAATCCATAACGATCACAAGAGAGACTCCACAAACGGAACGGGCAAAGGAATGGAACAACCCGACAGGCAATTTCTTCAGGTTGGAACTGAGACATCCCAGCAAGGAATTATACTGCTACTTCCCTGGTCTGCTGAGAAAGAAAGTTTCCTTTTCTAGGTCTGTGTTTTYGAACAACCACTCTGGTTTTGTGTTTTTGGKKTTTTTTCTGTTTGTTTTAAATAARGCACACACTGTATGCTACTTCCTGATTTCTTCCAGGCATAAAAGCAGTCCAGTGGGATCAGATGCAGTMATTTTAAGTATGTTAAAATCTTCTGGGAAGAACATGACTGGAATATTCATTTTAAGTAACAATTATACGCACAGTTTCTAGCAGAGGTGACTGTAGGAGCAGACAACAAAAGCATTCCTGATTCTCTCAACAGCATCTGTTTGTTGGGTCACACATGCAGGGGGAAGGCTGTCAGATGTGTTTTTAAGTAAACTATCACTGTGAGAAGGACTAAAAGTATGATAATAATAATAATAACAACAACAACAACAACAACAGCAGTAACAACAAAAAGAAGATGGGTTGACCCGTAGGTTTTTATGCCTGGCTGTAGTCATAGAGGCTTGAGCTCTGAAGGGTCTGGTGAGTGATATGCTAAATATTTGTGCAGTAGAGATGTGATCATTTGGTTTCTGTACCAAAGCACTGAGTGCTTTGATTTTAGCAGCTGGAGACAAATTGCGAAAGACACTAACACCCAGTGTATCTTTCTAGTAAGATCTTCAAAGGACTCCAGCAGGTTAGGTCTGGCTTTTCTCCATTCAGCTTAATTCTAGCATTTTTTTTTTTAATCAGTCTATGCTTTTCTGCATGGCTTCCCAGCACATCAGTTAAAGACAGATGCAAAAATGCTTTTCAAACAGGCTGGCCTACATGCAGAACACAGGCTATGGCTCTTGATAGTGCTCCTCAGATCAGATTTTGACCAATTTAAAAAGAATGGAGCCTTATCCCAAACTTTCAATAATCCCTCCAAACTAGAGCAGTATGTTGAATAAATCCGAAGGATGAATCTACTCTCTTCCCACCACCACATTTCGCTCATTTCCTATTGACAGTCTCAGATTACGGTTATCCAGCCCAAAGGCCTCTGCTCCCTACACAACTGAAGCTTTTTACCTTCAGCTGGGGTATTGTCCTACCAGTCGGCTCATTTTCACAGACTGTGTTTACTCTGTAGCATCAGATGGATGACACCCACATTTCCTCATTCCTATTTYTAATCATATTTACTGCCACTTCAAGGTAAAACAGTGATCCAGGAGGAAACACTTAGACTGYCAGAAGAACAGCAGATGTTACGCTTGTACCTGGTGTGTTCTGTGTAACGCTTTGCAAAAAGTCAAAATTCATGGCAATAATTTGTTCTATGGCTTCTCAATTATCACTGCAATCTGCTGGTGTTCTTGCCTAATCACTTTTCAATTAAAGTAGATGACTCTCACTTAACTTTCTCTTTGACAATCAGACACCGATTCCTGTCCACTTTGAGTTCCAAGATGATGGTTCCTCACTTGGGTCAAGCGAGAGCAGCCTCAGGACTGCCCTGACTTGGACTGAATGTAGTCATGTATGATCAGGGATGCACCCTCCATCTGGAMGTCATTTTAGCAAGCTCTGCTCTGCTCCTGCAGGGAGGTAATCAGCATAAATACCTTCAAAACATGCACTAGCTGGGACTTGGCACAGCAAAACTATGTTTTCTGTAGGTGAAAGCTTTAACTGACTGAGAATTGCAATCAAAGATTGGCTGCTTCTCTGCACTATCCCAGTGGCATAGAGGTCAGCACATATTTATAAACTGATCGTTTAATATATAATAGTTATACCACTATTTGATAGCAGGAGTGAGGAAGGAAAAAAAGAGAGAGAGGGGGAGACTGTATGTCTTCTGGAAATAGTCAGTTCCTTGCCGTACATGATGCATTGAACTACCACCACTTCTGTTCCTATACAAAAAMATCCCCTCTGATTTGTCTTCCTGAGTAACCATTACTCCTTCTCAAGAGTTCAAAAATACTCTGCTCCTGCGAAAAGTAAAATACAAGCATATTAAGCAATTCATTCCTCAGGGTTTGTGGTATTCTGTGGCTACTATTTAAATCACAAGCTCTTTATATCTTGTTTAGTAACAACCGTACACTAACCAATAACAAATGTCATTGTACCCTCTTCAGACCTGCTCCTGATGYTAAGGAAAGGGAATTTGGCAGCCAGCAGCACTGCGTTCATTCAGGCAGGATCAAGTATCAAGTTCCCTGGGGTTCCCTTGTCYGACTCGCTGCTTCTTCCATCTTCTGCTTATATACGCAGCATTTTTTCCGTCCTACACAGGATCACTCTGTGCTAGTACCTTACATGATTATAATCATGAGTTATAAAAAAAACAAACAGCATTTATTAAATGAACAAAGTTCATTTCCTTATACAGTGTGTTTCTTATTCTGCAATCTGCTGYGTTTATTCACTTGTTCACTGATGCATATTTCATTGCTTCAGAACAGGCTTCCTAGTCATTGTTTCAGACTAAGCTCCAGGCCAGAAAAACAYATAAGCAAGTGCAGGATGGAATTTTAGGAGTGTGGATAATCCTACCAAGAGAACTGAAGCAGAATCAGCTGCACTAGCAACCACTGCCCCCAGTGCAGAGTAAGAATGAAATAGGAAAAAGTTCATTCTCTACCCTCAAACATCCGCAAAACACAGCCTGTTTTTGCAATACTTAACAATCACACTTTTTCCCAGCAAAGGAGGTTGCGCATTAATTGCCAGAAACTGTATGCCTAAAAATAAAAGACACAAAAAAAGGAGTCTTACGATACTGATGAAGTGAGAAGAATCTCAGAGCTTTGAGCTAGATTCTTGACGGCAATAGGGAGCGCGCTAAGAATAGCAAACGAGTAGGAGTAGTCAAGGCTGAAAAGTTTCTGAAGTGCTTTGATTGCGAATTTCTTCACAGAAGCTCTTATTCAGGCTACCTGTTATGTGAGAAGGTTAAATATTTAGTGGAGCTTCAGTGCCTTGAAAGGTAGCTGGGAAATGTCTATTTTTTATTTGCACACCATTCAGTGGAGTAGCCAAAACATCAGTAAGAAGAGTATTTGTCTTAGATTTGTCGACAGAGAATTGCTCTGGCTRTAGCAACTAAGTTAACAAAAGGACATAGTGACATGTTAGAGCCAAAATCAAAAGACACCTGGGGAGTGTCTCTCCCCCCATGCGTAGCAATCCACAGTTACATAAGTGAATAACAGAAGGATTGAAATACAAACAAAACCCAAAAAAACTCAACCTTCACTAGGCAGGTGAAAAAAGGATGGTTGGGAAGAGTCAAAACCTCTTCTGGCACAGCTCAACCTGAATCTCTGTTCTCCAGAAGAATATACATATTATTCTAGAGAGAAGAGAAGAG
>JASVER010000026.1:6409940-6439528 GCA_030449065.1 Oceanodroma leucorhoa | reverse complement strand
ATAATATACATATTATCCTATTCTAGCCAGCCAAATTCTTGACATGACAAAGTCACCAATAAACTTGCTCATGAAACGCTGGAGTAAGCAGATCTCAGAATTGGCCCTAAGAATTTATGTAGGCCAGAGAGAACGACATCAGAGCTTCATACTCTTGGCTTTTTTAAAAACAAGCCAATGCTAACACTATGGGCACCAGGACTCTCACACTACCTAAAGTCTAGTGCCTCACCCTCTTTTGAGAAGGCACATTTTTACCTGACCTCTGCATAAGACTTGGTTTTGGATGTATTGAAGGGAGCTGGGATTCCATGGTGATAGGAGGTTTGGGGGGAAAACAAACAAACGGACTTGATATAAGGACCATGGCAATTGCATAAGTAAGAATGCTAAGGAGTCACTTGTTCTTTGTAAGAAATGGGCATTTGTATGTACAAGGGCTGCAAAAATAAGCTTGCAGGGACAGTTTACATAGCTGTATTGAGATTGTGGTCTTGAATAGCTCTTAGGTCAGTGGGAGTAATCACTTGATAGTCAATAACATTAGAAAGGTCATAAAATTGTTTTATTTTAAAACTAGTACCCTAAACACCAGCAATTTTCCATCTGAAATAGATATCCTCCTCTTACGTTCTTTTCTGCGGCTGAAATTTGCATTTGAAGTTAAATATGTTATAATATTATGGCTACTATTCGAAGACCTTTGTGCAGCTTCATCACCATAGGACTGTCATACAGCAACATCCRTGCTCCCTGAAGGCACGCGAATGCATTTTCTACGTTATCCTGTCTCACACAAGCCAGGAATGAAGAATCACGTTGAGGGACCCAGACCCTGCATGCCATACAGCTGACTGCTGAACAGAGCSTGTTCACCTGTTCAGAGATTTCAACAGAACACAAGAAAGGTAATTTTGTGGGGATTATTATTTTAGATTGGCAGCATCAACAAAAGCTGGAGTARGCAGGGATTTCACTTTCTTTTCATTCTGTCTGGGTCACTAGTTTACAGCTTTCCACAGCCTTCCATTCATGCACCAGTCCAAATTACCTTCTGGTACTCTATTGAAAATGCCCAGTCACAAGGGCTGTTTTCTTTCCCTTTCATGCCCTCACCTTTCCTTTATTTAAACAACTGATTCCCCTGTCCACAAGAAACAAAATATTGCAAGAACTCAACAGGCCTGTAGACTTTCCAGCTGTACTTTCGCTCTGAACTGTTGTTACTTGGAAGCACRATGGCACCACTGATATCCCTCAGACCTTCTGCTCCCAAAACATAAAATGACCTTTGGGTGCAGGAACCATGACACTCCACTGAGCAGCTCTCATTTCGTGCCAGGCATACCCTGGCTTCCAGGCTAGTTCTCAAGTATATTCATTAAAGTCTTCATCATAGCAAGGCTGATACCTGGTCCTATGTTTAAAGAAAGTTAAATCATTTATATAAACAACTGAGTACAATCAGAAGTACTGTATTAAACATCACTCTCCTTACTCCTATCCTTACTGACAGCATTACATGCGAAGATTTAGTAACATATTCCTATACGATGTTCCAAGGCTGTGAAACTGGACAACTGGCAAAAGTCTTATTGTTCCCAGTGTATCCCAATGTAATCTTAAATGTCACTTCATCTTACTGCTAATATTTAATAAGCTCCTGTCTTGCCACCTAGAGATTTGCAGCACTGCCGCTGTRGGAGCTCATCATTTAACATTTCTCACAGAATTCATAGCAACAACTTGAGTCATCCCCATTCTGGTGACTCACTCCTGCCACTTGGTATACATCTCTTTAATTTTAAGTCACACAAAATCATCTGACTGACAGCCAGCAGCAGCCCTATGATTTTCTGGCTTCTGCATCATTACATCTCTCTTCTTAGCACTTCTTAGTGCTCACATGTCTTCACTATGAGAAAAATGTAATTAAAAAAAGTCATTTCTATTAACATTGCAAAAAAACCCAGATCCTTTACATGCATACAGAAGAAAAAAACCTTTCCACCTGATGGTATCAAAGAACTGCATAAATGCTCACACGAAGTTCCCATTGTCATCATAAGGGATCTAAAGCTGATGCTTGAGATCAGTTTTCAGAGACCGACAACAACCTAAGCCCTGCAGGGGCACTTTAAAATATCGCAAAGGAGCGTTGTAAGCTCTCCRCTTATGACAAGTCCTACTGCCTCCTTGTTTGATATCTGCAGGGCCAAACAGGGAAAGAAGTAAATATGTGGAACTAACAGCTAAGCTCCTTTGCTTCCACGTCAGGGAGAGGGTAGCCCCTTCCCAACTTTCAGCGTGTACCAAAGGTTTGTCTTTGGTGATACCATGTCTTTTCTCCTACCTGAAACCAAGATAAGCAAATTAAGTACTCCTTCCCCTGATGGCAGAGAGGTTCTTTAATCAGCAGAGGCTGAAAGACACATCAAAGTGGCTGGGAGGTGGAGCCAGGCATCCTTCTGCCTCCATCCAGCTCTGTAGGAGGAAGGCACGAGCGCAAGGCATGGCAGTTCTCACACATGCCCAGCGTAACGGCAGGAGCGGGTGCTTAGATCAACCCAGATGGGCTGGCCTGAGGAGCYGGCTGCCAGGCTCAGGGTGGCCACCCAGAAACAAGCAGTGAAYGAACTAGGTGGAGGGGCAGCTATGCGCATTCAGGAGATGCATGTGCTTTTAGTACCCTGAAACCTACTTCCATGCATCTTTGTGGTCTCTGGCCAATATTCATGCACTGGACAACACCACATATACTCAGTCATAACTCCATTTTATTCCTYGCTGTATTCCAGCACAGAGATTTATGGCCTAGTGTTGCTTTCCCTCTGAGGATAATTTTGGCTCCTGGTACAAGGCTCCTGGGAATARACATCTTGCTCTGTCACCATGCCAAGAGGTGACAGGGGAAACTGGACATGAACAGATGAGGACTGTCTGCTATGGGRTTCTAGAAGATGGCAGGAGTTACATTTAAGGGGAAGGGAAACGTGATGGACTGGGATGCCTCATGCTTGCAATAGGAAAAGATAGTTATGAGGGAATGTGGCATGCTTGAACCAGTACTGATATGGCGGCCACCTGCTCCTTATGCATTAACATAGCACTCAAACCAAAGGCCTTGAGTTTCAGCACACAGATGATGAAGGTAGGAGACCATATCTGAAGAGCTGTGTCCAGTTCAAGGGTTCCAAAGTTCTGGGCTCCTGAAGAAAAACATGGACATGCTGGAGTGAGACCAGCAAAACAAAGACGATTAATGGCTTCGAGCATCTTCAATTTGAAGAGAGGTTGAGATAGCTGGGACCATTCAGCCTGGAGAAGAGAAAGCTCGGGGGAATCTCATCAATGGATATAAAGATCTGATGGCAGGGTGCAGAGAAGGTGGAGCCAGGCTCTCGTCAGCAGTAGTCAGTGAACGGATAAGAGGGAATGGGAACAAACTGAAATAAAAGAAATTCCACTTCAACTAAGAAAAAAAACCCTCTTTCTCAGTGAGAGCAGTCAAACACTGGAACAGGTTGCCTGTAGAGGCTGTGGAGTCTCCACCCAGGAGATATTCAAAATCCAACTGGACACAGTCCTGAGCAACCTGCGGTAGTTGACCCTGCATTGAACAGAGCTAGACAATCTCCAGAGGACCCTTTCCATCCCAACTATTCTGTCTGCATAACTTCTTTAGTTCACAGTAGATCATTGTCCCCTGAGTACCAGTGACTGGAGAATATGTCACACAAGCACATTACGCAGTCTTCAGAAGTGGTACTTACACATCAAACATATCAGTCACCACTGTCAGCTCCTCAGCAGGAATCTTCCAGCTCCTGACAAATAGCCAATGTCAGTCCTTAGCTGGACAGCCCCCAGTAAATCATAATTTTCAGTTCTTACAATCTCAATGCTTGACTCAGGATTTCTCAAATTCCAGACACAAACACACAAATATTTAAATGAAACATTGAGGAATCATTTGGTTTTGGTCATTAGCTGGCACTGCAGACTGGATTTGAATGCTATTGGACATATTTTGTGATATATTTCAAAACAGGCTGGCAAGATGAGACTTTCAGTAGACAGAGGATGTGTCTGCCTTTGGTCCTGTGGTTCTTCTCTTGGGCAAAAATGAACAATCGCTGACTTCAATGGACAGTTTATCCTTTCTAGAGATTTCTCCCTTAGCTTAAGATTGTCATAAGAACACAGTAACACCCAAAGTGTTTCCTTTCTCTTACTTGCTGCTCAAATCTAAACAGTGACGGTGATGTTTGGGGGCTGGGGAGCTAATGGTTCCTATTTCTAAGTTATTAACTCTACTACCCAGTGAGAACTTCCAAAAGTTTCCCATAATCCTCTCATGGTTGTTTTGACTGTGGTGTTAAAAGACAAATTTAACAAAGTGCAACGTGGGCAATGGTGCACAGCTAACATTTGCATGGACAAGCAATGAAGAACATGCAAATAAACATTTGCAAGATTAATTTCAAAACTTGGCTTTGTGACCTAAAAACAGACTTGGAGGGAGATTATCATTTTCAAACGCTGGCAAGCCTGGGTCAGAACGTATCTGTGTGCATGCGTAAGAAGGAAGAAATGTGCCCAGAGGAAGAAAAAGCAACAGTTGAGGAACGAGGAGAGAGGGATAGTTTATAGCTGCAGTTTTCAATCTGGTGGTGCCCGTATCATTAGCAAAGCACTAATTACTTTACAGAACTACTTCAATGGCTCTAGAACAGCAGAATACTACCTCATGTGTGTGTAGCCAGAGGCGATTACTCCCATCACTGGCAATAACTGGGCAAAATGAATTTAGGGACCTCTGCCAATGGCAAAGGGAATGGATGTTTCTTATCCTTTCCTTTCTTGCCCTCAACAGAGAGGAGGAAGCGGTACATAGCGTTGTAGGAGGCTCCTCTGCACATACAAGCACGAGCTTTGGTCTTCTGCCCAGTCTCCACACCGCAGACTACTTATATAAAATCCCAGTGAATTTTTTTTTTTAAATCCCCTAATCTTACAACTCTGACATACCAAGGAATAGCTCCTACTACACCATCTTTTGAGGATTTTCTAAAGCACTAATCATCGACCTAGCTGACACTACTGAAGTCAATAGAAGTTTTGTATGGCAGGCTCGTGCCTACCATTGAAAACCATGAATTTTAAAAACCCATCCCTTAAGTAATATGAAGTAAGTAATGGTATACATTCAACAGCACATTGCTACAATAAAGAATAGCCAGGAGCCAAAATTACGGTTGGATGGGTACTGTAAAACATATGGAAGTGACAGTTTGTTGAGCAAATGAATTGATGAATGCCTTAAGAGCTGATTTTCAGAATTTCCATTGCACGCTTATTGTTTTAACTTGTATTTGCGCGGGAGAAATTGTTATGGCGGTTGAAACCCTGCTGCTGAAATCCTTAACCAAGTTGCTTTTGCAGGCCAGAACACCCACAGTTAACTGAAGTGAGGACTGTTGCAAGAGCACTCCCTGGGACTCAGTTCACCAAAATACTTAAGTACAGACAAGCTTTTAAGCTCACATTTAAGACTTCTATTGCTTTCACTAGGACAGACAGAATCAATGTTTAAAAGCAGCAAAATTCTCTGACTGAGGATATGGCTGTACTGGTATAAAAGCTGCAAGTACAGCTTGTTTCAGTTTTGGGAACCAATGTTTTTACAGCAATAACAGTGTCCCACCATATGATTCACGCTTTTACATATGTTTAGCAAAACAAATACATACAAACAAACAAAAACATACACCTTTATCCAATGTAATGCCTCTAGTAGCACTTCTGAAGTACAGAAGAGCTCAAAGCTCTTCAACCAGGCAGATAATGCACAGGTCAACCCTCAGACAAGCTACATAAGCAGAGTGTTGGACACAATGATCTCTTCGAAGCTCTTCCTAGTCCTGTTTAATGGTTCTTTGTTAATGCACACAAGCATGAACTTTGTTGATACTGACAACTCTTTGAAATAAGATGTCAGAGCAGCCATCCTCATCTTGTTAATCCTCCCTCCTGAATGGTAGGAAGGGAGAGTGTGCAAGGGCATTTGCCTTCTTCCCTCACCTGTTTAACAATAAGCAAGTCATCATAACCAAGAAATCATAGAGAAGTAAGGGAGAAGGCAATAACCTATTCTAGGAAAGTAAGAGATGTTGCGTCATTCCTCAAGGAAATACCTTAAGAAAGCAATGAGAGACTTAAAATCCCTCTTCTGCTTCCACACTACAACTGCTTACTGTGTCCTTGACTCAACTGTGAAGTTTAACCTTCAGCACAGGCTTAGCTAAAGAGAAGGCCCTCAAGTAAGTTTGAGATCTTTTTTGCAGAGTACAAGATGGAGACTCATTGAGTAAAACCCACAACATATAGCAAGTATTTGAAACCAGTACTATTTCTACTATTAGACATAAGACATAGATCCGCAATAATCGACAAAGGCTACATTTAGTAGCGCAAGTTATACAGCATGGCTCTGTGGCTTACCATTGTCATCAGAAATTTTTTATTTTCATAGAATCATAGAATCATTAAGGTTGGAAAAGATCTTTAAGATCATCGAGTGCAACTGTCAACCCAGTACCCATGCCCACTAAACCATGTCCCGAAGCGCCACATCCACGCGTTTTTTGAATGTCTCCAGGGATGGTGACTCCACCACTTCCCTGGGCAGCCTGTTCCAATGCCTGACTACCCTACATTTTCATGTACTGCGCTATATTTCTACCCATAAGATTAGTTAAAGGTATGACTTTTATTTAAGTCTGTCTTTTTAATGCACCAGTTTTACTTTAGACCTGCATGACTCAGTTGAGTGTATTCGAATTGCACCCTTTTGGCATAATTCTCTTGAAAACAATACTATTGCATAAAGGACACATTTGACTATTACTGCCCAATGCTCATCAGGTAATCAGGTTAAAACACAGCTAGGAAAAAAACAGATCAGTGATGTTGCAACACATTCAAATTACCACACGTGCCTAATACAGCTCCTACATCCAAATCTGTCAGACAAAGAGAAGAAGGTTCTGTATATGACATAGTTAAATTAGAGCAATAAATATTTCTAAATACTTYTGGTGCCAACAATAGCTTATGGAGGAAGCAGTTAATTTTCTGTACTTCCTATATATCCTGGGCCTGATTCTGCCTTTAGTTGCACCAATGTAAAAGTGTATTAYGTTCAACCAATTTAGTTTTAATCATTCTACACCATCACCCTACCCCAAAAGACAGAATCTTGTCTCTTTTTCTTCCTATAGGAAGGTACATTAACAACAAATGATTAACGCTATGAAGAGAGAATAGGGCAGTTCTGCTTCTCCCTGCTGCCCTTGCTGTGGCTTTAGGCATGGTTCCACAGTAAGGCAATCCACTTTAAATCCAAGCCGATACGGGATTTCTCCCTCCTAGCTGTAAACGCCTGTGCCCTCCCTTGAGCTGGCCACTGTAGCTGTGTGGAGAGCTGGTCCAGACAGCTGAATTGCCCAAAAACTTTTTTTGTGGGGGCCTATTCTTTTACCAGATGGTTTTCTGCACAAGCACTAGTTCCAGCTGAAGTGAGGAAATAGGTGGACAAGGCCAAGGATGGGACAGATAATGGCAGTTCGCACACAGATTAGCCTGAACTGCTATGAAACTATTTCCATATACATAAGAGTAACTCCCAGGTCTTCATGTGTGAAACAATTAAATGGTGTTTGACCACAGAACGCAATCATGTTTCTGAAACCTTCCTTCCACAATCTACAAAGCTCTGTTCCACAGACATCGCCGTCTCTCAAATAACAGCCTTTATCAGATATGAGCTTTTGGTCAGAGTACATCTTAAGCCACAAACAGCTTTCATTTTCAGTTAATCGGCACTCAAAGGCTTTTCATTACAGCCTCATCCTATTTTGGCTAGTCTGCTTTTTCTCCCATGTAGTAATGGAAGGTCTTATGGTTCTAAAATTTTCATAAATTTTAATCAAGCTGTGAAAGAGCAAAKTAATATTTTCCCAGATTTAGAAGCAGTACGGGGAAACCAGCTTCACAGAATTTAATTTTCTGAAAGTATAGAAAAATCATTTTTAAAGCTAGCCAACTTTGAGCCTTCCGTGTCAGCTAAAAATACMGATGTCTCACGCCCAGTGACGAAGCGCAGCAAAGCACTTGTGTAACACCATAATGAAAAAAGACACTGCAAGAGTAGCCACTTCCATCACCAAGAAGCTTTCAAAATATCTGGAAGTCAGACAGTCGGCAGAGGGAGAAGAGAAGATATCAAGTCCAGAAACTGATAACATTGGACTGCAAAGCATGTTGCTTTGATGAATCCAGAGCTGCCCAAGGCCTGCAAAACACAAGTTGACTGAAGAGATTTAACAGCTTTAACTGTCTAAGCAAACTTCTTTGATTAAGTACATTTCCAAAGCACGAATTCCCTGCCACTTCAACAGAAGATTAAGGAGTTTCTCTGCACAAAGGCTGGGATTCTGCTGAAGAAATCCAACAAACCATTAGGGAAAAGGTGACCTCTCCGCTGACCRTGGAAGCAGCCTCAGCTTTATTTTTCAGCTTCCATTGCTGGATCTTTTCCTTAGACATCAAGAACACTACTCTACTCACATTTATCCATTTATAAAAGAATTTGTATCTAGATTTGTGTTTACAGTGCTGGCAGCTGTAGGAGAAATACACACACTGAGAAAAGCTTCTTAAAAAAGACACTGGGGTAAATCAACACTTGGGGACATTTCCCCCCCTCCAGAACCTCCTTCCTGACAGATACCACATAAATGCACATAGTGCTAGATCTAAATTTGTGCAAATAAAAAATGAAAAAAAAACATGAGCAGTTTATGAATCAGTTCAAATCTTCTGTCAATAGCATGTCTGCCCATCCTATTAAATCTTGTGTTGCTTCTCTGGCTTATGCTTGGAAACATACTAAAATTACAGCTGTATGCTCCACTTGCTTGCAAATGCAAACCAACCTCCTTGGTTTATTCAGAAAAGAAAATCTTGATTTAAAAAAACCCAAAAACTGGTGAAATTAAAATTTTCAGCATAGTGTATGAAATACTTCTAAAATGTATTGTTTAAGGAAGAAAGGAACTGACTTAAGCGTATTCTCTTAGGCAAGAGGGAACCCAACTAATAGGAGGAGACTCATATATAAATAAAGCACAACTGATTTGTAGCAATTAAAATAACAGACAAAATGTAAGCTCTAGTCAGCATTTGAGTGCTTTTTATTTAAGCTTCCAAATGGAAAAAATTTTAATCGAAAGGGTGGTGAGTTTTTCCTGGGTATTTTTTTTGGTGGTGGTGGGCTTTTTTTGTTTCATGGGTTGGTTGGTTGGTTGGTTGGTTTGTTTGTTTTGAGATTTCCAGCAACCAGCAACCAAACAAAGAAACGTCTAGGAAATTTGACAAGTTGTTTTATTGAAAAGGTATGAAACACGCAACTACATTCATCACTACCCAGCAAGTGAAGAAGTTAAAGGACAACGGGAAAAGAACAGCAAAGTTACTCAAAAAAGCACAGAAACTCTTCTCTAGCTTCAGTGAGAACTGAGCCAATGAGAGCAAACATGATACAGATGGGCCATGTGAAACAACTCTGAAATATATCTTAAAAATAGGACAACAATGAACTCACACTCATCTATGGTCAGAAAACAGCTTCACAGCTGACATTCACCGCAGGTGAACTAGAGCTAGATGCAGCACCACTGGTGACTTMGACGGTTTTGGCAGGAAGGACACAGGATACCTAAGGAACATTTACTTTATCATCGCCTCTCCCTCTATCAATCTGTAGTCTACCTCAGGATTACYTATAGACTGAATTACCTTGAAAACTGAACTCTAAAACCCACCTGAAAGGAGAAAAGTGAGGAATGCATAGAAGCCAGCTGTATTCTATATTCTTTTAGAGTAAGAAAAAAATAAAGGGAAGGATTCAAARATATCCTTGGAGGTCCAACAAGTGTTAAAAAATAAAGAAATATAAGTATATCTAAGGCACTCAAAACTCATTTCACAAGAGATGCATCTGTCTTTTCTTTAGATGACTAGCCCATAAAATAGCACTATGCTTCAGGAAGCCACACAAGGACATCACATCAATTTTTAAATGACTACAGGCAAATTTATGGTTTGCCACATGGAAAGTTTTTTCAGAAAATATTCAGGTTGATATTTTCAGARCTTACTGTCAGTACGAATTATCAGCAATACGCATTACCACAAATGTTCCATTACACTAAATATATGACTAATTTCTTATTTGATTGGCCACACAGGCATTCCTTAATGCCAGATTTGGTACACCCACAACAGATGGTGGTACCTAAATTGTTTGGATTTGGTAACTTAGAAAAGTATTTCTTTTATAAAAAGAGGTTTTGTAAAGGGAAGTAGGTTTCCCCTTTGGATCGCTATAATAGTTCTCCAAAAATTACTCTCTCTTAGATTGCAGACACATCCAGGTCTGATTAATTCTACACAATCAAAATGATGAAAAAAAGGGCACCTGGCTCTAGTACTGACTTCCAGAATCCGGCCCTCGGAAAGAAAAAGAGTTTCCTGAAAGCTCATGTCCTGGTAGTGCTCTAAGTAAAACAAACCAAACCAAACCAAACYCSACAATAACAAAAAGGGAGGAAACCCCTCCACACTCCACCCAGATACCTCAAGCTCCTGCCATGATGCAAGGCTGAAACGTTGCAGTGAGCTGCAAGTGAACCCCGTCTAGCAAGGGCCCTTCAGAACAAACCCCGACCAGCTGGAGCAATGTCTCAMTGACTGCATCTCTCAAGAACKACAATTAAGGCTAGAAAAGGCATTTCAAGAATAGGGTCAAAGATTGGGGAGGTGAATGTATGAACAAGGGCATGGCTTTTCACCTACTCAGGATACACTTGTACAGCAAACCAGCAGATTAAATCCCAGTTTTAAGAGATTATTTCTGTGTTTCGTCACTTTCCCATGACAATGGACTGGAATCTAACGTGAGATATCTTACGAAGCAGCGTCAAAAGAAAAACATGAAATTAATAAAGTACAGGGATGGTTAGGTGATACTTTACCAAGTAGTAAAGACAGGTAGGAAACAGCACATGTTTTTGTTTTTGTTTTAGCTGAACCATACACGACCAAACCCCAAAAAAACCCCAAAAGCTAACATCCCCTTACCTACAAATGAATGCAGCATATCCCTAACCCTTCCAGKTTTTTTTAAGCTGCTCCTTAGGGCAAATGCTCATATTGCATTCACAAGGCTGCTGAAATATAGATAAAGGTAGCACTCTTAATTGGCAACGCTACTGGCCTGAGGGATGGTGAACTATGACTGGTTTGAACCTCCAATTTTTCACTCCTCACTTCAGATTATCCTTGACCAAATCATCAAAACCTAAATCTATGTATGCACACTGGGGGTCTCCCAGAAAGTCACCAATTTCTGCGGTCAGAAGAATCAACATGTTTTTCTGACCCTGTTGTTATGCTGACCTCTTCCAGCAGAGCAGCACCTGAATGGCTGTGATTGGGGTCTTCACCGCTTCAGCTTTCATGCCTTAGCCTCTAGGAAAAGGAGTTGAAAGGTGGCAGAGCAACATAAAACTACATGTGCACTCGCTGAGAACTAGCAAGTAGAAAGAACAGCATAGGGMTGGCCAGGGATTAGTATTCAAATGCAACACAGAATTTAAATGATGTTCATAAAGATCACYTAGTGGATTTTTCAGTCACTCTACTTGACAAGAGGAAAAACAAYTCCCTGAAGACTACTTAAGAACTGCACTTAGAAGAAAGCCAGAGCAGGATCCTGCTGATGCCAAAGTCTGTGGGGCTCAGAAGAGCCACTGATATGCWTTGGACAGTATTTACACCACGCTGCAAAATACATGACCTTCACCCTCTTTCAGCTTTGACTACAACCAATGCATTGCTATCCCCCATTCTGGATTACTCAGTAAAAGCCCAACCAGATCTRTTGACCACCTCACCCACTAACAAATCTTACCTATAGACCAGCAAGGCAGAGGGTGGAAAAAAACAGATAATTTTAACAAGATGGCTTACATTATTTACATCTCCTCCTCACTGGGTTTACAAAGGCTTAGCTCACAGGCGTTCCTTTTCATTGACACAGATCTAAACAAGAAAGGAAGTATTGGTGCCTTTCAGACAAATATTGAGGGACAAATATTCTTGTGTCTTCAAGGGATAACTCCACATTGGCAGCAGCACAGAATGGCATCACAGCAGGGAAGCCCTGAAGGGCAGATTTCTTCCCTGACACATGAGTAGAGCACGGCTGGCGCTGAGACACATAAGTGACCTTAATGCTCCTTGGGCTAGACATCTACCATGGCTGGACACACATCCCAGCAGGAGGACAACTGTTCAGTGGGGTCCAGGCTGACCGCATGGGGAAAACAGGTCTTCCCATCCCGTGGAGCAGAGAGATGGAACAGTGGCCTCCTGCTCTGGGARGCACATTGCTCAGCGCCTTTGCCTCCCACCTTCCCGAAGCCCGGACAGCCGTACCTCAGAGTTGGGTTTCAAGGTGGAGTTAGGTTCTGCAGCCCCTTCTCACCTGTGTAGWCCCACTGAAATAAACAGGGCTGCTCAAGAAGTAGCTGCTACTCAGAACCCGTCACCTTTGGACTCAGCATAAAGGTTCGAACTTTGAGGATTACCAGTTTTGTGATGATTCACGTAACAAACCAGCCTGTGCAGTAGTGATACACAAATTCCTCCTTTTTTTGGTTTTGGGGGGGGTTTTTTGTTTGTTTGTTTGTTTTTTGTTTGGTTTTTTTTTTTTTTTTAGGAATGCAGCAATGAAGCAAGCAAAAAGCCCTCAGTGTATGTATATCTCTAGGAGAGAGCTTCCTTCCTTCCCTCCCTCACCAGAAGCTTTTTTTAATTTTTTTTTTAATGTACATGTTACATTAAACCAAGGTAACTGTACATTATAAATCTGATCATAACAAGGTGATTTTTTTTTCTTCTTTTTGTTGCTGTATGGGGTCTAAGTTGTTTTATGAACACCACAGCAGGAGCACACTAAAACTTTAAAAGGTAGACAAAAAGAAACAAAGAATAAAAACAAGCTTGTAATGTATTAATTACCGATAATAACTTAAGTTTAGAATCTGTCATACTTCTTTAGATGGAATAYCACCTTACCCTTCACATCCCACCACTAACTCCAGTCTCCCTGCCTGTGAAAAAGGAGTTCCTGAGTAGGAAGGCAAAGCTTGGCCCTCCAGTTTCACCTTCATCTTTTTCCAGAATGCAGAGTATTTGTGACAAAATTTGGCTTTTTCATTTCTTGGCATTTAAGAATCTAGTACTAGGCTCTCTGCTACTCCATTAACCGCCAGATAATGCATCATCTGACAATCATTACTATTTTAAAGGAAACCTGTTGCAATCCTGACATCCACTATTTTATTTTATTTTATTTTTTATAATAAATATCTCTTTGGAAGTACGTTAATATTTGGAGCCTAAAAGCTTTGAAAGTACGGYTTGAACAGTGAAGAGGCTTAAGACAGAAGATATTCCGTATTTCATTGCCTGGGTTTTTCATCAAATCCTTCAGGGACACAACCATTTGGGCTAGATTCCTCCCTCATCCCTCCAAGTCCTTCTACCCACAAAGTTCACATCCCAGTAGCTATCCCAGTTCAGATCCATGGCAGCGATCCCAGTTCAGATCCATGGSAGCRAACAGACAAGAAGTGGATGTGAACAAGCCATGACTGTCACACTTTCTGCTGTTTTTCTTTCAAGTTCTGCCAAACAAACCAACAGTGGCCATGCCGAAAACCCCAAGACACTAGCGCGCTTCCATGAAAGCATGCAATTAATAAGACTACATGCAGGTCACCCAGTGAAGAGCGATGTTGAATTAGGGAGTAGAATGGGCTCTTTCATAAGGTTTTCAAAGGCCACATACCAAAGTAAGCTCTCTGCCACACTAAAGCTAGAACAGAGTTTCTAAGTACTGGGTAGCAAACCCAACTCGAAGCAACYGACCATCTATCAGGAGAACAACATTTTGCATTTCTTTCAAATAAGCTTCTTGCTAGGAGCTTACGGATTTTTTGACATCACATGAGTTACATTATTCTGAAAAATACAGAACCAGTGAAAACTAAATCCATCACTACTGCCACTGCCTGATCTAGGAGAATCCAAACCCTGTGCACACTCCTGTACAGATTTAAACTTCTAGGCTTTTGATATGCCCAATGAAATGGACCCACCTGCTAGCTGTTATATCCATTTCTCTCGCTTCCTTCCACAAATGCAGAAGACCCAATGTTTTGAAGATGTGAATCAACAATGAAATACTCACCCTGCACTCCAAATGACCAAAACGAAACTGCTTCCATGACTTCCATGAACAGAGATTATGTTCGTCTAAGTATATTATTTCTCTACCTTCCGACAAGTATCACCAATGTTTTCTGCAACGATTAAAGAACTGCAACAGTCACAAACCCTTGAATTGTCTGTCCTTTAGAYACTACAGAGAACAAGAGCTCAAGGCCTCCGAACTGAATCAGTACATCAGTTCCTCTATATTAACAGAGGATCCATCAAACTCAGCAGTGTCTACTAGTATTTCAATACGGTTGATTAATACTTATCTGCTAGCAGCTCTAGGATGAGAAACACAGGAAAGTTTCGTTTTTTTTCATCTTGATGGTGCACTAGTGTACTAATACAATGAAGTATGTAGCACATCAGTGTCCTCATCAGCCCAGAAAACTCTCCTCATGCAGGCACCWTGAAGTCAGCTGCAAATTACTTTCCAGAGGGCAACCTGAGGACAGCAGTAAGGCTGGGGTGGGTAGCTTCCCCTGGGATATAGTTTTTCCTAGATAGAAACATATACATTTCTAGGATGTGTCAGATTGGCCATGCATGCTCTGTGGAGATGCTCTCTGAATGTAGAGAAAAGTACATGGCCTTACAAGTATCCAGAGACAGGCTTATACTCCTGCTCTGACTGGGTTGCTTCAGGTCTGGAAATCCCTGGCAAATGTTTGGCAGATTTGGATTTTTTCTCCACAGAGAAACCGTGTTTGGGCAGAAACCGCAAGCAGCCCAGCACATAGGGCAACCATAAACCTGTCCAACTCAAGAGATGTTATGAGGCTGTGTGCCAGCAGCCCAAGCAGGATGGAAGAGGCTATGCAAAGATTAATGGTATACTATTATTAGGGACATGGGGAACACTCCTGTGYTCCTAAAACTGGGTGTCTGCCCCAGGTACATCCCAGCTACGTATTAGGGTGCACATCAGACAGACACATCTGTGGCCCTGATTTCTAAGCGGTTGGTCTAGCAAACCCAGTTTGGCCCAATTGGAACCGAGTGTGCAAGCAGGGAAAGCACGAGGCTGTAAAGTTATGAGTGAGAGCAGCAGGAACCGCTATTTGAGTTCATGCGGTGAAGCCTTCCCCCTTCTCTCCAACATCTCTTCCCTGCACTCTTCTGTGCATGGGCACAGCCTGGTTCTGAACACGATACTTCGCAGAACTGCAAACCGTTATGAAGAGGTGTGCCAGCACCTCAGGGTCTGTGCTGTGCCTCCCAAGACAATGCAAGACTCCTAATGGGAATATATGTGAAGAACTTCATCTGCTCCGCCTCCCGCCAACACTTATTTGGCACTAATGCTGGTTTATTATCTCTTTTCTGAAACCAACACAAAAAAAAAAAAAAAAAGAAGGTGCTGAGAAGATGATGATCATCAGAGAGCAGATTTTCATTTGCAACTCAGAGACTGATTCAGGAACATTCTTCTGATGTCTGTTAATGATGAACCTAGGTTCMTCAGTGCTTTCCTGAACGGAGTCCTTCCACAGTCACAATAAGCCAAAGCAGAAGAGGGCTGGGGAAATCAGTACATTCATGAGACAGCATTTCTTTCTTTTCCATGGCTAATTACAGAACTGTAATAGAATRTGTATTTATTTATTTGAAGAAGGATGCTGTAATAGTGATCTATCAGAAGCTGTGTTATCTGTGTAATAGAAGCTCACTTTGCAGCAAATTTAAATACTAACCACACTGATCATCACACCAAAGCTCCTGTAAGACATATTTCATTATCTTCCTCAAAGGGCATTTCGAATATGATGCAGCAATTCTATCCTACAGAGAGACTAATTAAATATAGCTATCTAGTTACCGTTGTAYCAGTGAACCTTAATTACCCTGAAACCCTTTAAAGGTTGTTTTGGGAGACTCATTCTGATACAGTGCAAAAAGTAAGCAGAGCTTCAGATAACTATTTCCTACGCACTGGGGACTAAAAATCATATTATCTAAGAGGGCCTCTGGATAGACGCATAATTTAAATGAACAGGAAATCAGTCAGATCTATTTTTCTGAACGTTTTTCATTTGTTTTCAAGCCACTCTGAACTACTCCAAAACTGCATTAGAAGGAAACTTACTTGCTCATATTTTGTGTCYTTTTCCTGAGGGGAGAGGGAGGACAAAGAAACCTGAAAAAATTTACAAACACATCGCTTTTACTTGATTTTGAAGCTACCAGAAAAGGTTTCTAAGGTGAGGTGCGCGTTACAGCGAACACATCACCATAATCCTCACAGGATAAATCATGGAAGTGCAGCAACAAAATTAAGAAGCAGTGACATAAGAAGCTTCTCTGCATGAGATGTATGCTTAATCCTTTGCTCTGAGGYCAATGTGGTTTCAGGATACTGTTGAGTCAGTAGACAAATGGTTGAAAAAGAACCTTTATTGGTTTTTATAGTCACTTCTTTAGTCAACATGAAGAACAATACAGGGAAGCTCTGTTACAAATAACTGCTAGTTCTCCAATCTCAAAAGATGACTGTGAGGCAGACTTCAGAAGGGGGGACAAGTCCTTCAGAGAGAGCATCCTCCTTACCACACCAAATGRCACAGAATTAAGGAAGGGGGTTCCTAAGGGAAAACATCAGAGGACTTYGTCAGAAGAAAGAGGTTAGCACTCMAGGTGTTAGTTTACAGATGAGAATAAAAACTTTTAAGGATACACATAAATAYCTGTGCAGTTGTGCCACAAGGTACAAAAGATCTAGCAAGAAAAAATACCTTTGGCTCACATAAAACACTCTGTGCACAGAGATTTATAGAAACTGTTTYGGTAATGTTCTATGGGAAGTAATGTGAGATATTAAATTAAAAAAAACCAGTCCTCTAAAACCCAATAAGCAGAAAAAAAACCCCCAGCATATTCAATTCTAGCACAGAGGAACATCTTTCTTCAGTCCAACCATCTTCTTTTCAGGGAAAGAAATACATCTTAATGATTGAATTCACTTTGGATTCTCCTCCTTACTCTACACATACCAGTTCTTCCCAGAAAATGTCTTGATCCCTCCCAAAATTTGGAGAGGGAAAATTGCTAGCAAATACAATTATAAAGCTCACTAAAGCCACTGTGATTGGAGAAAGACACAATACAGGTCCTCTCTCCACCACTCTAATCCTTTCTTTCTAGGTCTTCTGAGCTTCCTCCTCATGGAAAGGACATACATGGAGCTTGGAGATGACTTATCCTGGAGTCTTCAGGGCACACTTGAAGACAGATACATTCCTGTGTTCATTGAATGACATACTAGTTAAGGGGCCACACAGCAGCAATAATACCCCTCCTGCCCAATAAAACAAATAGTTGAGGGGCACCTTTATATACAGTCCTGGATCTTTTCCTAAGATAGCAACACCAGCTAACCCAAAATATGAAAGTTGATCTAAACTACTGAGAATACCTTCCTCAAGATCCAACCTACATTTCCTTGCTTAATCCACTTTAAAACTCTGCCTTCAATTCAGTGTAAAATTCTAAAAGGGGTAAAACACTCTGKTCCCAAAGGCAAACCACCCACAATATACCATTCAACAAGGGAAGTTGGATGTACGCTAGTGGCTATGGTACACTAAAGCTCTATTGCACCCTTGAACCCATAGTTTCACACAAGTGAACAAACAAGACCAAATGTGTTCCAATGTAGTGACAAAAAGATATATGGGAGGTCAGATGTTTTGAATGACGTTTTGCTAAAACAACTCTGGATTTTACTATGCCTAATACTGTCACCATGTCCACTTCCTCAGTACGTCCCGCTATCCCCTGCCAACAGTAATCTTTTTCTTTCCGTTATGAGCTTTAATGAAAGCTAAGTGCCTCCTTATTCACCACACTTACATATAGCTGATATGATGTTTTATTTTAGCAAACAGAGGGAAAGAAGTTTAAAAGCAGGATGTATCTCTGAAAGGAGATAAGCAAGCAGGTCCTACATTTTGCTCCCTCYCAACACTAGGCACTTCTTTAAATTGCAGTTGGCTACAAATCTCAGTAAGAATTGCCAAAAGCCACAGAGAGAAACATAACCTGAAACAGCTATGATGAAGGAACACCCACCACTGCTCCTGACCTGTCTACCAGCCAGTGACTTGGGTAACTGAAAGAAYAAGTGCACATCTTTCGGAGCGATCCCTCTGCTGCCCACTTTAAGCCTTTTAAACTCATGCTGGTTAACAGATGGTCCCTGCATGCTCCTAAGGCTGCTGACACATAACTCTAGGTATATATACAGCCACTTAGATGGGTACCTGCTAAGATCATGTTTCTGCTGCCTAGGGCAGCGTTAACTGTGAGCAGCTAAGTTTAGAAAGCCCTGCCAATTTTTAATGACATCGCATGCCCTACGTTGCCTTCATCTTGGTGACTCTTTCCCCTGGTTTCCTATCATTATGTCATGAAGCCCGTTAACAAAAAGCTATATTCCATCTGTGTAAAGATACTTCCCGACCAAACATTTTTGCCTCTCTTCCCTTAGGGCTCCCTTAACACTGACAGAGCTGTTACACGCACTGCTTGCAGAGGGGAAAGCTGGCAAGGTTAGACCCCAAGGTTATTCAGTGATGCCTATCTTGTTTTCTTTAAAAAATAAACATTATTTATAAATTAATTTCTCCTGAAAATTATTATTTCAAGCAATCTTATCAAATTCATCTCACAGAATGGTTTGTGCTTCTGAGCCTTGAGATAAGACTAAGTTACAAATCGAGCTTTATTGAWTTCTTTTTGCCTTTTAATTATAGGCTATTATTTTGTAGGTTACTAGTTAACCCCAGTTAATTTTTTATTATTAGCTTTGAAATGCTCCAAGATTTTGCCATGCTTCCACACAGACAAAATTAAAACAATCAATTGCTTTCCATTTATTTTTGGCTATTTCAAACTAGGACGTAATTGTGATAATTCTGAAACACACTTTTAAAGTTTTCTGGAAAGCATTCATCACATTAGTGAAATCTAAAAAGAGCCTTCAGCTGTAGTGTAAGTCATAAGGAATGATGAACAAAGAAGGTGATAAGACAAAATTAAATTGTTCGTGAATGGATGAACATGCCAAATTGCTTTAAATATAAACAATGACCACTCATTAGCAGCTCAATGCAGTTTATTCCTAACTCTCCACCTCAGTATTTTCCATAAACCACCTTTACCCAACAACGACCCGAAGAGCACTCACTAAGCAGAGAGCAGGAGCGATCATCGCTCTGGGGAAAGATTGCCTTAACTGGGTTCATGGAAGCACCGTGTAGATTACATGGCTCTTTATCAGAGGTCCTAAGGATACAGGGTGATCATTTAAAGCCATAGCTCCCAACTTATGGCTTTAAATGCATGTATGGCAACTCTCCCAACGCAGTAGGGACAGCCTTCAAGAAACTGCAGGCCAACATATTGCTGCTGCCAGCATATGTAGCCCGGACTGATAAACACAGGAGAATGGAAAAGGCAGCAGGAAAAGAGAGATGCCAATAACAACAATAACAACACAACCCCACAGAAGGCAGAAGCCGAGAGCATCGCGTGAGATACTCAACTACAGACTCTTCACCAGCAGTCTGCACAACACAACCTTTACGCCCACATGCTCCCGCAACTGAGGCTGAGCACGGGGAAGAGCCATTCTCCTCCAAGCGTTACAGCTGCCTCGTGCATCAAGCATAGCCACATCAAGGTCTCTGCATTTGTTTCTAGCACTTCTCTAGCGCAAGAAAACAGAGAATTAAGTAGAAGAAAAAAAATTATGTATGAAAACTGTACTATTATGATCTCAGCAAGGAAAACAAAGGACCATTACAGATGTCAAGATGTCAGATAGAAGTAATCTCTTTCTCAATGAATACTGCAATATAATATTAAATTTATCGTTTCATCCTAATTGGGGGCATATTTTCTGTTCTGAGAGAGATTCCTACGGCTTAGTGCAAAGCTGTAGTGAAAAGGGACTAGCTTGAGACATACTCTTTTAACTTAAGGCTGTTTCCGATGGCTTAACGCTGTTGTAACACTTGACTGACTTAGGTTTTGACTGACTGAGGGAACATAAGAACATTTTTCCCAAGGACATGCACCCCAGTCAGTCCTCAAATCTAACCATCAGTAGACTCCTCACCCTTTTATCCACAGAACAGAAATAAGGACACACAAGCAGACAAGTGCCACATTCAAAACAGGTCCTCCTCAGTTTGGGGCATCAAGCTTGCGGTAGGCTTTAACTTTTTCCAACACTCTAGCAAAGAATTAGATTTAGCCTTGATAACATTTCTCTTCCATTTTAATAATGCATCGAGTATTTAATTTGCTTATAAACTATTAACCAGATGTCTGTCTGTCCAAGTACTGTAAGCACTAACCGTAAAAATGATATTGCACTATAAATTATGCATAGCAAGGATTTTCTGATTAACTGAAATATGTGCTGCAGTTGTTATCCRTCGTAGTTAAAATGGCATGTGTCCATACAGTATATCAGCATGCAAACACTTGTCACATACTTCCCCTATCTTACGTACTTCATAACCAGAACGAAACCACAGCGAGCCTGCAGAAGAAAAACAGGCATTTCATTTTTCCACTCTGCCTCCCTATTTTCTTGCTGAATTTCCTACTCATTAAAGTTCTTGTTTGGACATCATCTTCATTTTGTTTCTTATAGATTGAATTGTAATTTCAAGATACAAAAATTATTATGATGCCCCTACACAAAGTCTGCAGTAAAGGCAGTAATTACCTTCTTTCAAATATTCAGTAACATTGGTTCCCCAACAAAACCTAGGGAAGGCAGCCATGTACTGAGGGTCAAGCTATAGCCTCAGCGTATCAATATAAAACAAGACCACCAATGCATTCTAAATGAAAGCAACAGAATTGCATGATTATAAATGGTTATTGCATGATTATAAATAATTTTACCCTAAAAGTATTCTGAATGAAGAAAACATTTTAGTTGACTATATCAACAAACTGTATTACCATGTAAAATGCATTAAATTAATATAATTATAATCTATAATGTGCACCTTATCCACAAGAGAGACATTGTCATGAATATTYGTCACCAAGAAAGCGTGAGTACAGCCAAGTTTTATTTTGCAACAGAAGTATAATAGTCCACGCTGATCCTATGGTTTAAAGTCGAAGCACAAGAAACAACTACTAATAACACAATATTTCATTAGCATTGACATTTTATATTATCTGAAAGCAGACATCCCGGGACATTGTTTCTGCATTAATGACTTTTGTCATAGTGCAAAAACTTACAAACTTTAAGACTGATTCTGAAGGCACTTACATGCCTAGCTGTGAGTATTACTGTGAGTAGTCCCAATGAAACCAATTAGTTGACTCAGAGTAATTAAGCATTACAGCTAATTATACCTGTTACTGAGAGTTAGGCCCTTTCTTTTTACTAAATTTTACAGCTAATAATTCTGAACAGGGTTGCCAGTTCTGACAATTTTATCTGAAGTTTTGGAAAAATGTGTTTTCCTTAAAGACCTAGTTCCAAGAAGAAAACTGTGGTTCCTGATGAAACAAGGAGAATAAAAGGATTTTGCAGGAATAAATTTGGTTGTGTTAGCCCAACAAGCTCATCGAGCAAAAGACAAATATAGAGATAATTTCTTACTCAGACAAATTCTGCCACATCAATTTTCTTGAAGAACCAGGTTAGCAACAAAGCACTACAGCAGCCTTAAAATCACATGTACTGCAGACAGTTGTAAGAGGCATCAGGTCTGCATATTCTGATATAAAAACAAATATCTTCCTTTCTTCTATCTCCCGTCATGGTTGTTCCACAGCAACGTCAGTGTCATTGACTGCACGGGAACCAGCTGCCCCCGACACAGAAAGGTGATGCACATGTGCAGTGCCACAAGAATGGTTAAAATATCAAAGCTTTTTTTTTTTTTTTTTTTAGCCAATTCCACCAACACATTCAGCATTCAGAGAAATGGATCTTCTACCATTTTCCTCTTGCCAGTTCCACCATTTTGACTAACTATGCTTTTCCCTTCGGATTGTCCCCAGTTACATTTGTCAACTAAAGCCTGCATTAACAATTCCTTTTGGATGACAGCTGGTGAAGCAAGGGCATCTCTCCCCTTTACAGGAGCTGGAGAACCTCTAAACTTATTTCCATCTGGGACTCACAGAAGGTCATAGGCTTAAACCAAAGGTCTCCAAAGCCAAGCACAAAACCTCAGTTGCTTTAAGACCTCTTCCCTCAAAACAGACTGTTTACCTGCTGCATACAATGTTGATACAGAGGTGCTTTCAGCCACTCCACTYAGCCCTGGCAAGGGCCTCCTACCTCAAATGGTGGATTCTTGCCACACGGTGGGCGACGTTCAATTTGGAGGCTCATTTTCCCTGGTGTGTGCACTCGTGCTTCCGGGGCTGGAACGCAGCCACGAAACGAGTGACGGGCACACACCTGATGCCTACCTATCCTCCAAATTAAGCAGCATTAAGACTAACAGTCATCATTCGATTAAAGCGCAGGCGCAAGTTTTGGTAACGCAAAGCCTGATGGCAAAGGAGGCCAGTTCTTCAGGCCCTTTTATAAAGGTATTAAGAAATGCTTTGCCAAAACCGGTGATTTGGCTTCCTAACTACAAGAGGATCTTCATGACAATAATCTGAGGGAGTGATTACAGCAGAGAGAGAAAATGGAATTTTTCCAAGCATGCGTTTTTACTAATCTTTCTCCAGAAAGAAATAAAACCACCCACACATATTAGAAAGCCTACTACTGCATATTTCTCTCTCCCCTGTTCTCCCGAGCCCAACCTTTTCTACCTGAAATCTTAAAGCCACCATAATTTGAAAGTATTTTTAAAAATACAAATAAGCCCTTTAGATGACCCCTTCAACACCATTTCTAATCTGTGAACTCCGTAAATCCAAAGTAGTTTAAATTCTTACATAATTTTAGGGATTATTTATTCTAGATCATGAAACCATACAGAATATTTTATTATGGATATACGCAAACATACGCTGGGTAARCAGGAAAGAAAAAACACAACTCCAAATGTGATAACATTCCAAATGACTGCAGAGATGATTAATTGGGTTAGTGTACTAAATCATATGTAAGGATGACCAGGGGCAAACTCAGAAACTTCAAAACAGATTTTTAAATCAAATGGTGGGTTTTAGAGAAAATGAAAAATGGATGGGATGGAGATTTCCTGCAGAAAATCCAGTCAAGTAATTTCATTTTATTTTCACCTATTTAGAATTTACCCACCTCAGTGAGCTGTATAAATATTCTTTCTTATTTTACACAGTGATAAAATAAAGTGCACAACCTCCTCCTTGATCACTGCAGAAAAATGTATCATATCCTTCTAGACAAATCAACATGTATGAGGCTAATACACATGACATTATCTTTCCATCAGAAAGGAAAATCATACATCATTTTACTCTCTGAAAAGTACCCAGCGCAGCTCTAAAGCTATATAATGGAATGAATACAGTGATACAAATAATAACAGTAAGGCAGCCTACCATGAAGGCTGTAAGAAGCATTAGGGCCCGAAAAGACTGTGGAAGGTGCCAGGACAGTGAAAATGGAAGAAGCTTTTGATTTTAGCTTTGTGCCTGGTTCAGGCCAGGAAAGTTCCCGCGTATAAAATGAACAGTCACCCTTTGTGTCCTGGCTTTCCCCCACCAGCTCTGCATCACAGAAACAGCAGACTACGAACATTTCCCAGCTCACTAACATTTGTCTCAGCCATTCAGCAGTTTCTGCCAGCATCCTCCTCCCTCTTTACTCCCTGTGAATTAATTCTGCTTGCAGCAGCACTAACACAGGCTGCCGCGGGTTTTTTTCCTCTCCCCAATGTGAGTTACTCGTCACTGCTTAAGAACAGTAAATGGTACCGYGTTCACTTGCCTTTCTAGACACAAGGACCTTTCTTCCGTACACATGGCAAAATTGTGCAGAGCCACTCGGTCCTCTCCCTCTCAGCTTTGCTTTCCCAGAACACATTCCAGAAGAACATGTGGCTCCATACCACAAAGAGATAAAACAGACCTTTCATCATCGAAGGGAAGCAGAGATGTATATWTCTACAGTCTGGCTCAGATCCCCAGCTGAAGTCAACAAATGACTTACATCACTTGATGATCCAGCCACTTCAGTRAGATTACTGAGTGACTTCAATACACTTAAAATCTGTGCTGTGCTTCAGGGCYGAGCGAGCCAGCTGGGCTCCATAGCTGGCACAGGCTGCACCATCCCTACCGGGTCCACTCTGTCACTACCTCTCTCTCCCCACCTTCAGAGCCCAGCCCCTGCATCCCTCTGGCCACAGGCTTCTGTTCAGTTGCACCACTGGTGCATGCTTTTAAGTTGGGGTGGGGAGGATATATTCACATTCAAATGCTCCCCTCCCCTCATTTCACAGCRTGGAAGCTATATATATTGTTTCTGAAGGAACACCCCCTCTTTGCTGACCCCTACCACAGCTACTGCAGTCATCCTGGCCTTACACCTTCTTCAAGACGTTGGCTTGCTTTCTCCCCGAGTCTCCATTCCCAGGTTAAATTCTAAGTAGACAAYCAACCTTGTGGAAACAAAGATGGACATTTGGTGAATTCCCCAAACCATCTCAGAAAGGTCCCATGGCAGCGGAGATCAAGCCGGCTTCTTGCACCATTTAACAAGAACCCAGTCTGCTAGACTTTGCAAAGGATTGCAGTACAAAGGTTACTCTTTCAGCTCGGAAGGAGTAAGAGTATCTGTCTGTATATAGAAGCAGCTTTCAATTGTGACTGACACTTGAAGGGCTAAAAGACAACCTGATCAGATCAACTCAGCGTGGTAGTCCCCCCTCCCCTAACAAACATCGATAAAATTCTGACAGGGATTCCCCAAGCAGCTGCATAAAGAGGGAGGCAGAAAAAAAGCTCACACATCTTGTATCATTTAGTGAGTGTTTTAAGTGGTCTATTTCCTTATCAGTCATCACCTCTGCTAATTTATCAAACTTGAAAGCTACCTACCATGCGCTGCCATTTTAAAAGTAACATATTTTGCAAAAGGAAGAATAGAAATTGGTCAAAAACTGTAATAGGTCAAAACCTGTAAAAAACACATGAACTTGTCAGATGGCACAGGACCAAGAAAGGGATTATGCTGTTGGACAATTGTCACGGATGGAGGCCCAAGTTTTAGAAGCAATTTGGGACTAGCTTTTAGGTGCCTGAATAAGAAAGTTAGAAAGACAATTTGAAAACTGCTTTTAAGAAGATGTGTACGAAAAGCCAAAGACAGATGTTAAGAGATGGAGCCACACCAGATTGCTAATCATAATAAAGAAAACAAAAGATCACCACCTGAAAGTGAGAGCACATTCCACATTCCTCTAGTGCCGCACTGGAGGAAGTCTTTCAGAAAATTAAAAAATTAATTTCTGTATGTGGACTGATTCAGTATCAAATATGCAAAAGGAATTCATATCTGTCTATAGTTTTATGGTGTTATGTAGCTACATTAATTTTGGCAGAAGAGGTAATTTAAATCCTTCGGGAAACATTATCCTCTTGATATGAGCACATAACTCAGATTAATAGGATTTGCATATGTATAACAGTAGGGAGAATAACCCTGAGATTGGAAAACAGCTTTGTATTTTAATCAGTTTGGGAACACCAGCAAAAAACCCATACCCGGGACTACTAATTGAACAGCATTTGTTAACTCATGCTAGGTAATAATTGTGAGTTAATTGATCAATATTTAGAAACAAACATAATAAACCAGGATATTCTGGAAAATCAAACAAAGCAGAACTGTTAGTATAATCGAAAGAGATGGGCAGGTAGAAGTTGCACTGTTAACCACTTATCAGTTGTGGGTTTTTTACAATCCAGACCAAATCTGCACTATAGCCAAATTGTATAATTGACTCTGTGTATGCAATCTCTCAGTTGTTCAACAATACAGATAACAGCAGTAATGGTATAATTATAACTTACAGCTGAAGTAGATAAAAACCTTCTAGTTCTTAACTAGTGGTTGTAATTAAGAGTGGGGAAGAGCAGTATTCACTGCATCTGGTTATGTTTCATTAATAAAACTGGATTTTAAGTTCCAATACAGCAAAGCAGCTGCACGCTGCATCCCTGCCCTGACCATGTCCTGACAGAAGACAATGACTGGGGAACGCAGCTCAACTTGTAGCAGCCGTAAGAAAAAGAGCTCTGTAAGCAGTGGTTGAGCAACGGCTGTAGATATGGAACACACTAAAYGGAAAGCAAGCGATAAGCATGTAAGGAAGAGGTTATTTCCTGCGCCCCACATGTCACTTTAGTTTCGATTGCATCAATGGGTTGAGGAAACAGCATTACTTCCTTTCTACCACCTTCCCCCTGCACAGGCAAAGAAATACACATACCCTTGTGCACACAGGGCCCACGGACAGCGARGGAGAAGAAGACAAGGCGGGACATACAGTTTCCACCCCCTGCGGAGCTGTCAGCTCCCGCGGCCAGCCCGGGGCGCGCCGGCCGGCGCTTCAGCACCAGGGGCGGCGGACAGCGCCCGCGGGCTCCCCGCCYGCCCGGCCCGGCCCGGCCCGGCCCCTCCGCCCGCGGGACAGGCAGCACCCCCGCGACACCCGGAGCGGCCCGGCACCCTCCACGGCACATCAGCAACATCACCGGCAACGAAACTGCGTAGGAAAACCAGGTCAGTTTAGAAACAGGGGTGKTTTTTTTTTTCCCCACACACATACCCAAAAAAATAAATTCAAGAACACTGCTCCTCGTACCTAAGTTCCAAAAGCAAACCCTGCGCCATGCAGCATTATCAAGTACGAGCAAAAGTGGCTAAACAAATTTCCCAACAGCTGTTTCCTTGGAATACGAAGTTCCCAAGCCCAGGCTGCCTGGTTTGTGCTTTCTGAGGAAACAGAAGAGTAAAACCAACAGCTCAGAAATGAAGTGGGAACCAGTGGCACGTTTCACTCGCTTTTTGGCTCACTCACTCAATACTGGTTGCTAAGCAATTTTTCTTTTTTTTTTAAAGCTCAAAACTACTCACTGCCAGATGGATTAATGAAAACACACACTTACACTACTTACAACATTTTTCATTTATATTTCCTGATACCCTAGTACTGCTTCYTTTAATTATTTCTTTTAAAGGAATTCCATTCCCAGGTTTGAAAGTAAAGACATAAACTAAAGGGAGCAGAGGAGAGGGCAGGAACAGAAAGAAGCTAAGTGTAATGATCATTTTTTTCAGTGGATTAAAGGAAAGAGGTACCTAGAGACCTGCACATCCTCTGGGACCTGTAGTAAAGACAGCATGTCTAGCTCAGCATAGAGATGTGAGGCACCAGGTGACCTGAAGGTGCCTTGCTCTTAGCTGGTTTATCTGTTTATAACACGACATAACATTACCTGTGACAGCACAAGTCAACGCAGGGCTATTTCAGCAGTCAAATAACCATACACACCCTCTTTTTATTTACACCTTACAGCGATGCTCTATTTTCACTCCCAGTTCTTTAGAGCTGAAACCTGGCATCTGGCACTGTCTTGCAGCCTGTGCCCTGAAATGCCACCCAACTTACCTATGGCTTRGAAATTTTTAAGAAGTCATGATCAGAAAGAAATAATGACCCACCATATGATGTAACCGACGGTTCTGTCAATGGTAAAACCAAACTGSATATTAGCCATTACCAAGGGTGTAATTACAGCGGGGATAATGGGAGGGGGARGGGAATCTGTTCCATCCCCAAACGGAGGAGAAAACGCATCTCTGCCATCTCCAACTTTCTGCAACGCACCTCTGCCAATCTCCAACTTTCTGCCAGCTGAAAGGGGAGGAGGAGGGATGGGGGGGACTGCAGCATGGCACACAGCAACTCTGAAGCAGCTCTTTTCCCTTTACAGCTGGCAGCRAGCCGACAGGCTCAGCATCAGAAACTGTTACACAGTTGGGTCATTCTGTGCGCTGCTGCTGGGACATGAGCGAGGCTGCAGATCCTCCCTCACACACACAGACCCCTCCACCAGCCCCGGACAGAGGAAGTCTGGTTTGGTGCAGAGAACCAACAGAAAGAMCTTTCTTTTCCTTTGTTTTTGAGAGCAAGTAACCTCTGGTGTAGGTTACTGTTGACGGAGCCCATAAGGAAAGAAAAGGTCAGGGAAGGAGGGAAAACCACAGGCCTAGAAGGAAAGAAACAGGATAGTCACCATGTGCAGGATGAACTGAAGGGGACAGCTGAAATCTCAAGGGAGCCATGAGGAAGAGGTGGCAGGGAGGAAAGCGCAGCAGTGGAGAAGGGGGACGGAAAGGTCAGGTAGACACTTGCGGGAGGCTCATCCCGGTAACAGGCAGGAGGAGGTGAATGTGGGGAGCTGGAGGTGTGTTGGTAGAAAGCATCAGGCTGTACACCCGAGAGTCACAAAAAGCAACACTGAGACAACAGGGGACCTCAGGAGACTGAGAAAAAGTGGACAACGCAGGCGCAAGCTTCCTTGCACTTTTGAGGCACAAACCCATCAGGCGAAGGCGRCAAAGAGTGAGAGGGGGAGACACTGGCAAAACGCTAAGGGCAGCATCTCCAGCAGGGATGCCAGTAGAACCTGGCGAGGAGGGAGAGACCAGAAGCCTTGTGGGGGAAGTGGTACCATGCTCTGCGGGGTGAGAGCGTTGGGAGAGGAGGCTTTGAGGGGCCGAACAGCGAAGGGAAGCCGGCACCCGGCGGGGCGGGTGAGAGGTGCGGGGGTAAGAGGAGCCGGTCAGCGGGCCAGGGCCGGAGGAGGCCGGGGAGGTGCGAGGACGCGGGCGCCAGGGCAGGGCCGGGCGGYGGCGCCCGGGGAGCCCGCCGGAGCTGGCGGGGGAGGAGGCCGCGGTGCCGGGGGCGGCCCCTTCCCTCCCTGCCTCCCCCGCCGCCGGGGCAGCCGCCGCCGGTCCACGAGCGGCCGTGGGCGAGGCGGGCCGTCCCCCCACGCCGTGCCGGGCCGCCTCTCACCTGTCTCGAGGTTGAAGGAGATGCGGGCCTCAGCGAGGTAGGGGGTGTCGCTCTTGGAGCGGACGCGGCGGATGGGTCTGCGGTCGATGTCCTCCTCGGAAGATGCCGCCATTAATGTGGGCACGGTGAGCAGCGTGGCCCGGCGAGCTGGCGAGGGCGAGTGGC
>JASVER010000026.1:6328731-6409867 GCA_030449065.1 Oceanodroma leucorhoa | reverse complement strand
GGGAGGGAGAGAGGCGCGAGGGGGGGGAGGGAAGGACGGGGAAGGAGAGAGGGAAAGGGAGAAAGGAGCGGAGGGAGGGAGGGAGAGAAACAGGGAAAACCCGTCAAGGATCTACGGACGGGAGCGGCCGCGGCGGCCCTGACCGCCGGCAGCGCCTCCGCCGGTCAAGTGCCGCCGCCCCCCCGCGGCCGCTCGCCTCAGGACGGCGACCTTCGCTCCGGGGGGGGACGAAGCGGTGTCCTCCCCGCCCCGGCCCTGCCTGCCCGCCTGCCCAGGGGAGGCCCGGGCCGGGGGCCTGGCTGAGGTGGTTTCCCGCCCCCAGGGGAGGGTCCCGGCTGAGGTGACTCACGCCCCCCGCCGAGCACCTGGGCCTGGGTGGGGTTCGACAGGCCGCAGCAGGCCTGGCATCTCCTGCCCCTCTTGGGCACCCTGAATTGCTCTTTTCTAGCTTAGGGGTCCCAAAACTCAAAGCACAGCTGGATCGAGACTTGGTGGGAAGTCTAGGGGCTCATCCCTTCACCTCCTTCTCCTCTTTCCTTGGAAGAACCCATTAAGTGAACCACAACGGTGCACCAGGCCAAGCGCTTTAAAATGCCAAGGGGACTGAGGAGCCTACGCTCAAATATTTAAAACTGAGTGTCACTTAAACCTTGGGACTYGTATTCGTAAGTCGCTTTGGCAGGTCTTTGAAAAAAATGTGACCATAGGCAAAAATCAGTGACTTCATTCTCCAGCTGCAAACTGGGGACAATGTTTTGCTGCTTCTCCCCAATTCTGTCTTCTCTATTTAGTATTGGCTCTTTGTGCAGATGTTGTTTCTTATCCGGTGGTTATAGGCTGCCTGCCACATTAGGGCTCCAATTCTGGTTGGGACCTCTAGATGTTAGTGTAATAGAAATAATTAAAAATGCTATTTAAAAAAAAAAATCTAGGTAGCACAAAAGTACTACGTAAAGTGAGAGTTAAACAGTTAAAATATGTGCCAGGGAGTATACTAGATCATCCCATTTAATTCAGAATTTTTAAAGAAAACCCAGTCTACTTAAAGTCACTAAGTTGTCAGTACTTTCAAAATCTTTTGKTTTGGTCAACCTCACTGAGGAAAAGGACCAGGGAATGCCAGGGCTCAGTAACTCTGAAGGCAGCAATGGTGACATTAGCTAGTCTGAATTTTGAGGGACAGCTCTCTTGCTCATTCCTGCAGAATCAAGAGTTTACTGTTACACTTTTGCCAATTAAACCTACAGAGTTTTTGGGGCATGCTGGAAGTTCTTCTATGGTTCTAATGTTGGGTGTAGCTGAAGTCTGCTGTTAGCTCTAATCCCTTCATAAATGTTCAGGAGAACTTTCATGTTTCTGGATGCCTAGAGTGGGTAAGATATAAATATATCTTGTTTGCAAAGCCGTTCTCTTTTGCTCTGATCTCACTGGCTCACCCTAGGTACAACAGGGAAAATCTTTAGTTAGTACTTSCAGGAGAATTTTGAAAAGGACCCCTGTTCATACGTATGCAGGTGCTTGTAGTTAGACAGCCATGACATCCTGGGATGTCTGGTGAACCACCGTACAACTTGTGAACGAGGAGGTACCATCTGGTCCATCTGCATCTCAAAAAAAGTCTTTAATTACCATCATATGCTGTTTGGGGAAGGGGTGGTCTTACCATTATCAAGGTTGAAACAGATCCTAGCTTCTTCCAAGTAAGGGGTGTCACTCTTAGATCGGAGTCTTCTGATGGGTCTCCGGTCTATGTCATCCTCAGAAGACGCTGTCATCAGAGTGGGCACGGTGAGAAGAGTTGCCCGACGAGCTGGTAAGAAACAACAAAYGAAGAGGAGAATAGCAGGAGAAAGGAGAAGTGGAAAGGGGGAGGAAGAGGGAGAAAAAGAAAAAAAGAGRAGAAAAGAGAAAGAAAATCAGTCAATGGAAAAGAGGATCTGTAGCAGGTAGTAGAAGAGGCTGTTTGCTGTATGGTCCCTGCCTCACATGCTGCAGAATTTAAGGGCTGCAGTGAATGATGCCAAGAAGAGAAAAGATTGCTGTGTTGTGTGCCTCAAAGACACAGGTTATAGCTCTGTTCCTGCCACAGACTGCTTGCTCAAAGTCCCTAGTTTTGCCACTTAAACCACTCTTTTCACAACTTCTCAATAGCTGCAGTCCCTCTTTTTCTGAATACTGCTTTTGAGGCTGTGATGCCTGAGTAATGGAAGTATTTAAGCGTTTGCTTAGTTTGCAGAGATCAGTGGAAGCTGTGCTTGGGACGCATGACATGATGCCTACAGCAACTATTCCAAAACTCAGTTTCTTGTTGTCTTGATTTGGGCACTCAAAATTAACAGCTACTTTTTGCTCTTGATCACATTATGTCTTAGATTCTGAGTTGTGAAACAGGGAAAATCATAATTTTCTTTCAGTAGGGATTCCGTGAAGGTATAAATTCATTAATATTTGTGAAGTATTCATATACTTTAGTGAAGCACTGATGAAAAGCTCATGAGGAAATTAAGATTTCTATCTTCTGAACTGGGTTTAAATTGCTTGGGGCCATGCCTTCAAGAAGGAGAAAGCAAAATATTTAATACTGGCTCATTAAGTGAGCACTGCCCACTCCATGCACTGATCAAGCAAATGGTAGGATAGTAAAAAATTACTGTGTCATCATGCAATTAGAAACTGTACTATAATACATATGTATTAGGAGACTGAATTAATGTTGCAGAGGCAACCTTCATTCTGGCATTGCCTAAGTATTTAGCACTTGACCTTACAGCCTTGATCATGTCCCTTTAATGTAGGTGTTTTTTATGTGAAATGTAATTATGAGTGGCTGTTGAATGCTTTGGGTGCTGAGCCTATGAATCACAAACAGAAGAGCCTCTATAAATATATCCACCTCAATTCTCTCTCTGAGTAGATAAAGATTATCACCGATGCTAGATGGGATCTGGCTGATCACTGAAAGTGTGAGCACCATGCACAAGTACCTTCTCAGTGTGTTTCTTTCCCCTCCACCTCATACATAGCTGGAAAGAGAATTTCAGCTTGAAAGTCCGTCCTTACCCTTAGTGTGGGACTATTAACATTAACTTTCACGTGGGACCCTGTAAGAGCCTAGGAGCCTAAACCCTGGATGTTTCTTGCTGTTTGGGCATTATCTGGCATAACAGTCTTTATCTTAGGGCTTTTGTAAGCCACCACACTTCAAATAACTAATAATGAACTATATTTTCCTGCTGGGACTGGAGAGCATGACTGATAGTAACTAAGATCATATTCTGCAGCCTGCTAACTGTGATTCTTTCTTTTAAAAGTTTTTTGGAGTTCCAAATAATACCTGTCAATCAGAAGCCTTCAGATGCCTAAAACCTGACTTAGGTGTTAGGTCTGATGGCATATAATCAGTATGAGTTAACAAAAGCTGTCACACTATTTTTCAATTTGCAGCATTATATAGTTTACTAAACAAGCAAATCTGCGCTGCTGGAGGTAGCAGTTATTTCTGGTCTAACTTGCTTGTTTTCTGGTTTAAAATAGATTTCTTTCAAGTTTTTGCTCATTTCTAACCTCGCATTTGAATTTGAAGTAAAAGCAAAGGGGAAGAGTTGAAATTGATTTTATGGGGTCAACTATTTAGATTAAGCTAAAGCAAACACTGCGACTAGTCTGTAAAGTATTACTCCCTTGTAATAGGGATGTACCGTAATGAAGATAAAAGAGAATGGAAAATTTCTACTATGGAGAATTTTGTGTACTGCATCATCAAATTTACACTTAAGGAAGATGTATCTGTATATTAACTCAGCATTGTAAAAATCATCTCATAAAACAACCATGTAAAAGATTTGTCTTTTAAAACTGGCATGAACTAGCTGTAGTTAGTGAAAGGGCACCCATGCATTTCAGGGCTGGCTGGATCACAGCATAGGAATCTATTTGAAAAAAAACCAACATCAAATTGCATACACATTTATGGTAAAGAGAATAAGAGTGGGTTTTTCTATATAATTGTTTATAAATCATTTTTACCTTTTGGGTCAAAATATTGGGATCTGGCTTGTATTCATTTTGACTAGAGGTAGGTGGATGCTGGAAAATATTTCCTAGAGTAATCATTATATATTACTTTGACAAGCATGATTATCTCCCCTTTGTGTATATTACCAAAAGGAGTTTTCAAGAATGACTAGAAATTTTAAGTAAACATTGGAAAAATTTCAGAGGAAGCTAATAACTATTAAAACATTTTGCAGTGAAAACCTAAGATCAATTCTTACGCAGCCATGGAACTGGAAAATACAGCTGATCACATTCTGATACCCATACAGTGACGCTGAATATTTATGCATGCCATGAATATACCTGTACACACTCTTTTCCTAACTGTAATCGATAGCACTCCTTATTACGAGAATGACTTGCTGTATATTTTTTAGTAAAGCGGTCAACATTTGCCCGATGTGACCATTGGGTCCCTCACAGATAACCCACCAGTATCTCTAGCTTCAGCTGCTCTCCACAAACCATCACAGTCTCTGGGATACGTTTTTAGGAGGTGGTTGTTCAGGAAAATTAGAAAGGTCTTGGAGTAAAGGAATGACATTACAATACACATTAAGGGACACGCTTACGCTGCAAATGGATTTGAGGTCAGTGTCCGAAAACTCACTTTAAGCAGCCACTCTAACAGCACRTGGAAGGCAAATCAGTCATTTTGGTTAAATTCTTTCATTCTGTTTGTATTGTTCCTCATAGGGTTATGCCACAATTGGCACATTGCGGCAACATCTTGTCTACTATTTGTTAGAAAGGGCAGTGGTTGCTTATGAAGAAAAAATACCTTACAAATAGAAGTGCCGTRATGTATGTAATGACACCTTAGATCTGATTATATATAATGTTACATTTGTGGTCTCAAAATACTGTATGTTACTGAAGTATGACACAAGTATGCGTTTGGGAGAAGGGAATGTGAAATACGTAAATTATTATATTCAGAGGCATTTTGAATATATAATTTCAATATATTTAGTTACATCTACAGGTGGTCCAATTTTTGAATGCTGTTTGAAATTACTGAAAACATGGGGGACGGTTTGCAAAAGAATTTTTGATGRCTTCCATTTTTTCCATTAAAATACATTTCCACATATTTTAATAAAAATATTAGTAGTAATTTTTGTTTGCCAAGAACAACCTTTATGTTTTGAAGAGTTATAATAATTGATTTTTTTAAGACTCGTGTTTTTTAGAAAAAATTTGGACATTCTTAATCGGAAAACTTTCAGAGGTGAAAAGCCATCCTCCTAAAAAGTAGTCAGAGAAAACGTGAAATATTCATCTAGATTTTTCCATCCACTTTTATCAATYGACTTTTATTAAAATGTTTTTAAAATTTCTCACTGGTGACACAAATACCCTTCATTTTTGGCCCAATAGGGTCTTCATCTAGAAGCCCTAATTTGCATAGCAGATTCTKACCTCGAAATGGCAAAAACTTTTGAGACCTGATGATTTTAATCKTAGTACAAGTGAAGTGCTAAAATGTTTCTGCTGGAGATATCTAGACCTAGATGCATTGGAAAGAGTACGTTTCTGACACATATCATCTCAAGCAACTTCAGATGACATGGAAACAGCCATAAAGGAATACTGTTTTACATCAGAAATCTTTGAGACTTTTTTGAGAAAAACCTCATTTCTCAGGGCAAATTTTGAACAACTTTGTGGGATACCTATGAAAATATTTTAATTCAGTGCTGCCGTTGCTGATTGAGTAGGATTCTTTCTTGCTACTTTTTTCTCGTTAGAGAAACATATGAGCTTCTTATTCAGTTCTCCTCCTTCATGCTTCTGTGGAAAGGCTCACCGTGGCCTAACATGTAGATAACGAACACAGAAATGTATTTTTGGCTAAATGTAAGCTTTAAAAACATTAGTTCAGGTACATTTTGATGCATCTAGAACATGATACTCCATCTGTGCTAAAAAAAATTACTAGATTGTGAATATTCTTCTTTAAAGACAGACCAAACAATGGGTCCAAATGGATGTTTACCAGGAAAAAAATCTTTTGGTCTGATTTAATGCCACTTCACTTTTRTCTTGTTTTAAATACAACTGATAAAGAACAACATTTGAAGGATTAGAGATGGAAAGTGGGGTATGACTGGCAGGAGAGGAAGAGAGTAGAAYATGTGTGCAAGCACTGGAGAGGACGTAATTTGTCATTTATGAAGAATGATTTATAGGCTTGTGTCTCCCGGATAAACACAGGAGCACATGCATATGGATTGCTCCATGTCTCTAAAGCAAAGCTGTTGACATCTTTGACACTGGTTTGATGGACATCAGTAATCTGAAAGAAAGTACTTAGATACATAGTATTCAAACACAGGCCTGAGGGTTGCCAACGATAGTACMCGTGCAAAAGGGTATCCACTTTTACGCACACACTCGTTATGCTAGTTTGTGATATTTGGTAAAGGTATGCACAATATGCCTAACTAGCATTTTTTGTACATTTTAGAGGAAACATACGTGTTCCTCTGCAGTTGTGTCCAAAGGCATAGGCTTCAGAAAACAGACTATTAAAAATAAATAAATAAATAAATAAATAAATAAATAAATGAAATAGCTATATTATTATGAAATAGGGGCAAGTAGAGGCTTTGTTATTTAAAATTAATTGTTAGAAAAAAAAATTAGATTTCGTTTTTAGAATCAAATTTTCTCAAGTGTTATCCATGCACAGGTTATCTAAAGTTTTCTGTATTTAGGGGTATAGAGAACTGGATCTCAGACATCCTAGTTTTATTCAGATATGCTGCTGAGAATTAGATGATCCTTATTTCTTCTGACTTTAATTTGGCTGACTGGATATTGAAATAAATGAACAAGTAGCTGAAGTACAGTTACTGCAATTCGTCGTGAGCTATTTTTATACAATTGGTGAAGCTAGGCTACCTGACTCTGCAAGCCAAAGACTCTGATCATGGGACTCAGTTGCCTGTTCCTAAATTCTCAATAACAGGGATATGCCAGAATAGGAAGTGGGAAAGGGAAAAAAAAAAGTTTAAAAAGGTTGATGGAAAAGGTTGATGTTGATCAGTTACTTCCTGGGRTTTAAAGGGAGGGAAATTACAACAGGAATGCACATTTGCTGTTACCAATTCTTCTGTTATTAATGCTATTAGTCTAAGAACTACTGACATCACATGAATAAAAAAAGAAAAAGACCTGCAAAATAACATAACTTTGAAAAGATGTTAATCTATAGCATGGATTAATCATAAAATTTTGGTGAATGGAGTATCCTTGTTCCTTACTTTACACAAGGAACATCTGCAGTGGAATCATTCTGGATTAGGATCTGGGGATACTGCAGCAATACGCTTTTGTAAGATACTGGACATAATTTAATATGCAAAAGCAGAAGGGAAGTAGCACTGAGTAGTCAGCAGTGATTAAATCAAACATCTAGAATGAGTCAGCACTGTAAGAATTAAAATAAATGAGCAAAAGTGGAGCACAGTGAAATAAATATATTGTGGAGACACAGTGCAAGAGGAAAATGTGGAATTAAAACTATACCTGGGAGTATTTTATTAAACMTGGAAAACTGATCAAGAAAAAGGTTTTCCTGAAATCTTTTGAGCAATCATCCCTTATGTATCTATACAATCTTATGCATCTGTTATCCCTTGGCTGTATGTACTGTATTTTTATTTCCATATTTTTTCTACTTTACATTTTTTATTCATTCCTTACATTCATCAAGTAGATTGCAGGAATGYTGCAACCAGTAAAAGCATACCTAATGTAAGTGGATCTGTAAATTATTTATAGATACAAAAGACAGTTTAAGATAAGCCTTCAAGAGAGTTTTGTTCAGTTATTTAAATATGCACAATGTATCCTGCCAAATGGACTGGCAAGCAACTTCAAGGTATGTAGGCGCATCTTGGAAATTCTCAATCAATGCAGCTAATTTTAAGCTTCATGCCCCCTGCTGGTGCGGAAGGAGATAAGACTGAAAAAGTGGATGCACAGGTCTCCAGGAAATTGGAAACGATTTTATCCTTGAGTCGAAGTTGCCTGAGAGCAGAACCCAGACTCCCAGCAGGGACCGGAGGGTCGGAGTGTAGCGCAAAGGTGGACTCATGCAGCCCAGAACGGCATCCTGACTGCATGGCGTCCAGCCTGTCCCGTCAGGTTGTGGTGTGGGGTTACTAGAGGCACYGAGAGAGGGGGTGAGTCTTAGGACCCCTTCCACCGGACTCACGGCTGCGGAAAAGTGCTACGYGCAGTCTGCGATGGGCGACTCTCCTTTATGATGGTACCTAAAGCCTTCATTTATAATGTACTGGGCAGAAGTCATTCTTCTCTCTTAGAGTTCATCCAAGRGGCTCCACCGCCTTGTATACAATGGAAGGGAGGGGTTCCTCATTTCTTAAACCTGCACAAGCCTAAGGTGAGAGCTAGGTACCAGCGGCCAGGGCCCTGTGTGCACTCCCTGCACACAGCTTAGTTGGCTGTGCTCAAGGCAGGCTCTCTGACGTGGCACAGTTGTTGGAGAGAGCGGCTTGAGAAGCCCTGACCAGCTTTGGAGCCATTTGAGAAAGCGGCAAAAAGCCTCAACAGCTGCTTCCTCCCTTCTTTTGGGAGCTACATTTACACTGAGGCCGTTGCCCACTCGCTGCGTGAGGCTGAGCCTGTGCCTGGCTACGTTCCAAATCCAGATGCTGACTTGATGTCCTGCTTGGCCTCATATCTCCCTCATCACCATGGTCTTGTCTGATGATCTGGACTCTTGGCTGAACCTGGTGACTGTCACCGGACCTGCCCTGCTCGTGTGCTGCAGTGCTTTACCTCACGTAGGCGAGGCCGCTGCCTCTGCCCATCTTGCTGACTCTTGGCTCACTTTCCCTGATGGAGCAGCCTGCTTCTGCTGCTCCTCAGTGCTGGCCTGCTCAGCTCTGCCAAATATGAGGTCTTTCTTTGCATGCCCCAAAGCATAGCTTCTTTCAAGTAGAACTTCAGGATCAAAACTGATGTCTCTCCAAAGTAGGCTACAGCCGAGATGGGATGTGCACATTTACAGCTTTGGAKTACAACTTGACCTGTTTTGGGGAAGTTACTCCCCTTTCCTGAATTAGGTCCTATCTTGCCCGTCAACACATGATTCCTCTATGCAAACAAATGCCATTAGCACAGGCTTCTTTAACTCAATTTAGCTGTCTAGGCTTTCATAATCAGTAGAGAGAATAAGGTAAGATTTATATTATCGCAAGGAAGATGCCTAAGATTAGGTGAACCCTGCTCTTAAAATGACTGTTTCTCTCTCCACTGATACGTGCCAGGCTGGTCAGGAGTCTTAGGTGGAAACGTCTTCACTGAGGACACCTACTGGATAAGTGAGCTGAATCCTATTCCAGGCCCCATTATATACTTTCATCCCTCGTGGCTGAAAGCTATGATAGATTTGTATTTAGAATACGTTTACATCCAAGAATGACTAGTATCTTCCACACACTTCAGAGAGAAAAGACTTTTTTGAAAATAAAAGTCCAGCTCCATGCTTAGATTTCAGATTCAGACTTCCCTAGGGCAAGGGGCTGGATCCAGGGGATCTCAGTCCCTTCTTTCCTGCTTCTGATTTGCAGGTGCGTCACCAAGCATTACGTAGTTGGCAAGGACACCCCCCATCTCCTCGATCCCAACATACGGCCACAGAAGAGACAGTCACAGGGAGGGCTGCGGGGCTTAGGATATTTCTGGCGTGTTTCTGAAGGCTACAGCCAGCTGGCTTCATTTACCAAGTTTTCTAAATCTAGATAATCCTACTGCCAGATCCAGCTTTTGTGACTTTTCCATCCATCCTGCTTCACTTTCCTTGGAGGAAACAGGGAACAGCTGGTTGAACAGCAGATGCAGCCCAAATGGCCAAACATCCTCTGTTCTGCGCTCAGCCCACAGGAGTGAGGTGATGGCTGCTTCTGCAGAAGGAGAGGATGGGAGAGGAGGCAGCTGATAAGGTAACACCTCCCTCCTCCTACCCTACAGCAGCAAAGGCAGTTCTGCAGCTTTCTGCAGGAGTAGGGATGAGGAGTGGGCGTTAGTGCAGGCAGCAAGGGATAGAGAACCGGTTAGTTGCTGGAGGCCAAACCCCTGTTTCAGTCTGTTTGCTGAGGTCAGAGCATTCTCCATTCAATTACACAAGACATGACGTCAGCTGGGATTTGATATCATCTGCTAGCAATGCCATCATAGCTCTTTGAGTTCCTTCCCAACATTTTGCAGTCCTATTCCTTCTCTTCCACCCACAAGGAGTGGGTACAGATGAGAATGAGTGTTTTACAGCTGCCATTTGTAACATTGTCATATCATTAATGTGAAAACATTGGAAAGGAGTTTTTTTCTTGATCTGGAGGATCAAAGGATTAAAAGGCAGAAATCTTCAAATCTCACAGAAAGAGTAAGTGGGTCATAAACCCCCATTCTACAGTCTGTAAACAGAGTATTTTGTAATGCAATAACTAATAATATAACTAAAGTAATAATAATACATATAATGTGTTCTGATGTTGTGTGCAATTAAATGGCAGAATACTGTAGTCTTCTTTCACTCAATTATGTCATAATGCAGATTTAATACATATACACATGCTGTTTGATAGCATGATTTGCTAATAGCATCATGTTATATTAACATCAAATAGTCACTTGCAATCCCATTAGGTAGGTCTTGTGACAATGCTTTCTTGCAGACCTTTTATTCAGTTCCAAACTAGCTACCTGAGCTATGCTATTTATGGCAGATGGGTGCCTCACATTAAGTGTATTTTTTTTGTTTTTTCAGAAAGTTATAGCAAATGGAGTTCAACTGTTTCTCAGAAGGCGGATAAGGAAAGAAATATGTTATTTTTGCCCATGTTTGAAGAAATCATGCCATTATGTCACATAGAAATGCCTGTTCTGCAGAAGACAGCCTTAAAATTTGGCACAAGGTACAAGGACGACAGGAGTTATCAGAGCTGTACAGGCAGCATCAATGCACACTCGACAGGGTTGAGTTCCTTGTTGTGTAGAGGGGGTAATGTAGCTCAGAGGAAGGGGATGCTACCATCAAGAAGTTTGGGGCTAAGGATGGTGATAAAGGCATTTGCTACAGGAAACCTTGATGATGAAACTCTTCCAGAGGTTTATCGTTTGGCCTGCTAAAGCCATCTCTGTCACCTCAGAGATGCTCAGTGCTAACTCAGACAGTGAAAGCTTCCCGAAACTTCTCTCTGCACAGGCCACATTTCATCTTACACACCTATTGCTAGTGGGGTTGTCCATCCATCCTTCCCCTCAAGCACCTCTCCTGTTGCCAGGGGGCTGCTGTGTTGCAGCGTTTGAGAACGTAGAGCAGAAATGTTGTCACTTCTGTGCTCAGAGTGATTTCCCTGCTGGCACCCAGCTTGTTGGAAAGCAGCTGACCTCAAACACAGAGAGGTGAASAGAAGGGAGAGTACTAGAGTTCAGGGAAGAGGTCTCACAAGCATGTGAGGTAAGAGATGCGAAGGACGGGAGCTGGGGAAAATGCAGTAAAAGGAGCAAAGAGAAAGGTGAAAAGTTGAAGGGGACAGAGCATAAGTGCAGCATGGCTCTTATATTAATGCACTGTTTCCAGTTGTGGAGGTAATTAGGGTTTGGGAGCCTCTGTACTATGCCATGGTGCACAGTGGAAGCATGGCATTGGCATCTTTCATAAAATGTTCACAGCAGGAGGACAAAAAATCCCCAAGTCTCAGTGCTGGTTTCTACTAGTTTTGGCCAAGGGATAGAAGCCCACATGACAAATTCTAAAGGTTAACCCCCTGCTGATGACTTTTGTATCAAGGAATACGATTCCGCATGACGGATTTTTTTCCTCATTTTGCATTTAAAAAGAAGCAAAATAACTGCATTAAAACAAAGAATCAATCAGGTGCTAAGGTTAAAATTTCAGTCATGCATCTAACTGATCAGTACAAGCATTTCTATATGTGCTAACGATATAATTTCTCCAAGTATGGGTAAGATAATGTTTTTTCCCTTGCCTTCTTGGAAGTACTTACAGTGAAGGTTGCCTGTGCAACCCTTATTAGTCACCTTGTGCACATTACTGTAATAGACTTTCATTGCAGGAATACGTATTCCTTCTTCCATAGTCCCCTCTGTACCTTGCAGTGCACAGGGATGCTGTTGATCAATTGCCTGAATTTTAGTTTCTAGGGAATAAAAAAGGGGGTTGTTCTCATAGGGATATCGAAGAGCGTATTTTAATATTACTGCTGTAGCAATGCTCAGGTGTCCATTGCATTTTAGAGATGGAGAAAAAGCCAGCAAAATCAGTCATTGCCCTGAGCCKATTTTTTCCCTGATGTTGAGGTGCTTAGCATTTGCTTTTGTTGTTCAGTGCAGAAGGCTGTGTTGTGACAAGAAAGGTTTTCTGTGACTTGTACAGATGAATATGTGTCACAACAACCGGGGCAGGAGCTGGGCAATGCAGCACGTGTTAGGCAGCAGCACCTCAGCTGAGCCAAAGGTTAAAAGTGGTACTGACCCCCCTGTATCATGGGACAGTGACATCCCCCGGGTGCATTAGGTCTTGCTCTGGGAGAATGGCCTCCAGAGGGAAGGCAGAACTCTGTTGGCCGGACTTTGAATTTGATTAGCAACTGATGAAATTAATGGTGGAAAAAAGCTGGATTGCATTTTCAGAAATCAGGCAGTATGTAAAACCAAAAAAGGCTGATAGAGCTACCTGGTTCTTACAGTTTTCTTCAATTTAATATGGTGTTTAAAGTTTAAGGAACAAAAAAMCCCTTCTCTCTGAAATTGCAAGTTTTCTCCAAAAATAGAGCTGGCGAGAAAAATGTGAACTGACTTTACCAAAAATATCATCTATGTCGTGAACAAGTCTTAACTACATTAAAGCAAAAAAGCCTGATTACTCTTTCCCTCTCTCGCACTGCTGCTGCTCGATGGGGGCCAGCATTTCACAGGAAAGGATGCAGACCGGCGAGAGCCTGCTGTTTGCATACAGTGTGCTGGGCTGTCTCAGGGCTTTCCCAAACCAGGTATTCCTGCAGCACYGAATAACATTATGAACCTGACAGTATTGATAAGCAAGGAGGAAGGGGAAGGACCCCACAGGCTTACACAGCAAGCAGCRGGCCATTACTGTCCCCTCTGACTTGTCCATTTGGGTTCTGCAACGCCAGAGTCTGGATCTTAGCAGTTCCTTTTGCTCCTGCTGAACACCCAACAGCTCTCATAGCTTTCCTTATCCTCTGAGAGGGCAGATCAACCCTATCATTACTCTTCTTGTAGTCCCTTTTACACCCCATGCGTTTTGAAGGCCTTTCCCTATGGCCTCTGTACACTTCAGTAGGTCAGTCACAAGGGTTGGCCCTTGTCTGGCCCTATACATCTYAACTGTACAGTTGAAATAGTCATTTTCTGAGTCAGTACCAGAGTTTCTTACCTTGAGCTCCTTGACTGTAAAACAGTCTGTGAGCAGACTCGACATCCAAAAAGTAGTCCATTTTGAAGGAACTTTATGTTTGTGTACAATACTCCGGTATGGATGATCAGTCAGATTCCTGGGAAAGATTACAGAGATGTCAGACAGAAAAAAGCTGGCGAGTTTCTTTGTGGAAAGAATTGTGTAGGCAGTCACTAAAGTACTTCATTTGGCATATTAGGGTCAAAGCATTTTCCAATCACTATTCATAGAACCGCATAAGTATCCTTTTCTATTTTGGGATGTTTGGTTTAAATCCTTGTCTAAAGACATAAAAGTCCTACTGCAGTACTAGCAAGATTCCTAGTACCTTCCTTGTACGATCACCTTTATTCTAGCCACAGTCTCCATTTCTTACAACACATACTTAGATTCACCTGCCTGTTACATTTGCTTTTAAAAAGAAGATCAGAAAAGCTTGAGGCAGGGACCTGCTTTAGCCAGATCCATGGCCAGCACCTCCGAGTAGGCACTACTGTAACAGACTACATTAAAGAGAGCRTTCATGCCGCTTATGCCAAAACACTGCACTACAAAGCAAGACACAATATTCTGGATATTTTATTCCACTGAAATGACCAGAAGCCAATCTTGTCTTTCCTCTCCCATCTTACTGACCAGAAGTAGCAACAGAACATCCCACCATCAGTTTTAAAAGATGTAATAAGAGTAATCATTAAGAAATGGTAGGCTACTCCTAGCACTGCTTCTTAGCTAAGGTTTATATTTTTGGCATTCTTCTGAACCTCAGATCTGTCTAGATCCTAGATTACAACTGTCCAAGATGTACACTGAATGAGGTTTGCCTCTGCCGGGCAGAGTTCCCGGGATTATGCACATTATCGTGACCCTTCTCCAGCCTTCTTGCTACCTTCTGCATTTTCTTCTACTCTGAACGACTCACATAAAAAAAYAGGATTTGCAGAAAACACACAATCCAGTTCTCTCCTCCACAYCTCAGTTAGCTACGGCATATAATCATAAGCATACAAACAGCTCTGCACAACGTTTATTTTAAGACAGACCGACAAAAATACCTCTAGTCCTTTTCCGTGCAAACCTAACAGAAAGGTTTGGGGCAGRGAGTCTGACCCTTGCTTCAAGCAATTCCTTTAATTATGTTGGCAAAAATCAGAAAACCAGGATTACAAAGCTTTCCCTTTTTCCTTCAATTTGGTTTTCATCGATCAACATGCAGTCCTTTCTAAAATTCAGAAGCCTATCCTGATGAGAAAACTTCTAAAATTCCTCAGCAATTCACTTTACTGTAGCACTCCCAAACCAGAAACGATACTTACTGCAGAGTATCAAGAGCTGCCTGGCAGTGGTGTAAGCTCCAGTAGTTTCAAGGAGGGTTTCTTTGATCTTACTAGATGTCCCCAGTATAAGCAAACAATTTTGATTGTTTGATTGGAACTCTGATGAATAATGCATCACGTCAACTGGACTTCCTTTATCAGATAAAAATGGCCAGGAGATGTTGTTACTTAGCAACAGGAGGTGACACTACGATCATCTCCCCCACTCCCCCTCACCCTTCATACTGAAAAATTAAGCCCCTGGTTTTGATTTGATAAAAACTTTCCCAAGGAAAAAAAAATCTACATCAAGTTTCCTTAAGAATTTGTTTTTCACTCTGATCTTCCTTGTTGCATCTCATATTATGAGATATTTTTAAGCGTTTCATCATGATTAACTGTAAAATTGTTTTGCCTAATAATTTGCTTTCAGTACGTAAAATACCTACTTTCTCCATCATTTACCACAAGGGTAATGAGATTGTTAAATGTTTTGATAAGAATATAATGCAAATAACATCTTGAAGAGATTAATTTCTTCTCTGGTACTGCTTTTTGGACAAGGCAGACAGAAAAAACAACACACAAAATGTTCCAGTGATGCTATGAAATATATAGATTATCCAGAAACCTTTCCTATTACAGAATTCCCACTTTAAGTAATTCATTCATTCTTGAAGGAGCTCTAACATCTGATACAAGCATTCTCGGGGAATCATTGCATTTCTGCTTAAGATACAGCCTTTTACAAAATACACGATGTAGCTTTTTTCAGGAAATACACATTGATAAAAAGCCAAAGCACTGTGAAAGATTTTAAAAATAAATAAATAAAATCAGATGCAGGAGATAAGTACTTACCAGTGTTACTGACCTCTTTCCATCCTACTGTCATGGAATAAGACTAAGCAAATGCAACCCAGTCTGTGAGCCAGAATGAACAGCTTCTAATTTTCACTTCAACCTCGAAATCAAGAGTACTGAACAGAGAAAGGTGACGGATCTGCTGTTTTATATTATGATGAAATGAAAGCTCTTAGCACAGATCTGAGCAGAACTGCCTTTTTTTTTATACTACATTAGCCTGCTAATTTGAGGAAAGTGAAAGGCTTTGTTTTACTGTCTTTTATCTGTTCTCTTTGCTACCCCCACAATTTAATTTGCATTTAAAATTATTCTTATGTCTCCACTGCACTCCAAGGTATGGAGCATTTTCTAATCACGATGAATGTTCAGTGTGGTTTTTGTGCAATGCCACTTTTATTCTGAGCCAGAAACATGGTGAGTAATTATAATTGCCAGCTATTTTCTAGAATGAAATACAGAGTGGTTGTCTGATGCAGTTTCTGATTTTTCCTCCATTTAGCAGTACATTGCAACAAACTACTCAGTCAAAGCATCAGTAAAAACATAAATCAAATAGCACAGTGTCATGGCATGATAGCTTAAACATGCATATCCATAGACCGTGAAAGCAGAATATGTTTCTACTGAGATCTTTTCAATTATAATTTGCCTTTCCGGAGTTTGAAAGTGGGCTTGGATGGTTAATACACTGAAATATAGCACAGTTATCTCTTGGTGGCTTCCACTTCATCTAGTTTAGCATTACTGGAGCTGCACGTTGTTTGGAACCCTGATGAAGCCAGGCACTAAGGGCTAACAAGGGCCATGCTATTAAGTTGCACGGGCATCCCTCACAAGAAGGCCAGGACCCTGCTTCTTCCAGCAGGTCTTAGTGTAGTTCCCCAAAGTCTGATTTTGGAAGTGGATCACAAATTGAAGAAGGTGGTGATAAAGTGATCCTTTGATAAATTCAGACTCAGAAGTTCTGGCCCAGAGAAGTGTCAGGAAGCAATCAGGCTTAGTCTTCCCATATTTGCAGATATTCTGCTCAAAAAATCAGGTATAAATGCCCTCTGAAATCCACTGCCACCAAATGTTACTGGTGCTCAAAACTGTTCTGAAAGGTTACATTTTCATTTCAGTCTCAGAAAACTRTATCAGGTAGCATAGGATTTTTTTGGCTTTTAAGGAGAAACCCAAGAAGATAAATAAACCCTCAGACTCCGTTTTTTTTGGTGCAGGTTAGAAAGTAAGAATCCCTGTGAGCAGATTACTCCATGGGTTTCCACTTTTAAGATTTCTTATATGCTTCTTCAAAGCACCCAGACAGTATCAAAGATAAGGGTGAACTCTATAAACTCCAGGTAGAATCTGGTATGGCTGTTCCTACACTGGCACCCCACTAAATAYGGTTGGATTGAGTAGGCATCTCACAGTGCCACCTTAATGGTRGATCTGGATTATGCAAACTGTGTTCCTGTTTTCAGAGGTGTGACAAACATTTTCRTTCCTAAACACAAATTAAAGCAAAAGCAAACAGCAAGAACACTGCAAGCCGCCTTCTTTGCATTTTGCAGAGTTGCTAGCACCTGCCTCTTTGCATTTTGGAGAGTTTGTATTTGCCATGATGACTACTGAACAATAGGTCCCTCCAAACTGGGCCAGTTGCCTGTTTAGCCCAGCTGACTTTCTTCAACAGAAAACCAGAAAAAAGAAGAAAGGCTGGCAACACAGAGACGCAGAAGGAAAAAATGGAAGACAGGAGAACACTATACCTCACTTGCTCCAAGGATCGTATCTGCTTGTTTGCAAGCAATCCGGAATACTATTTTTTTTTCCTAGGGGCGCTGGATCTCCCAGTCAGAAGGAGGCTGAAAAAATACAACCTCGCATGCTGGAGAAGGTTTTATAGCACCTGTCCTTTAGCCTTTGGTGTGTCCTTCTGATCCTCTTTGCCATCACCCTTTCAATCTGCATTGTCATCTTCCACTGTGACTGACAAGCATAGTCATTGAAATCACCGGCAGCCTCTCTACTGACCATTGCGAGATCATCCATCTTGATACCTTCATCCATCGCAGGGATTTACAGTTCACTTTAAAGTGCAGCAGTTCTGACAGCTGCTAAGAGCTTTCTCTGATTAGGGGGTACTTAGCAACAAGAAAGATAACAGTGCCTTTATATTTATATGCTTCTGTGGCATTCATCATCATGAGGGAAATCCTTGCYTGCCTGGTTACAAAGTCTTTAGGACGGTAGTGTGGGCTCAGATTTGACCGGCAGTCCACAGAGAGCTTTACCCTCAGAAAGGGAAATCCATTACCTCCAGTTCAGTTGAAAAGCCTACATGCCTAGAAAAATGTTCAGGTGAAACAGATCTGTTTTGAGTTAGGTATGATCCCCAGATCAGGCTTCACGTATCCTTGAGGCTCACTCTGAAAGTTTTGCACATCTCTTGAGCTAATGCACGGTGCACTGAGATGCACACGGTGCTCTGGCTTGGTTTCCAAAGAACAGCAGAGCACCTCAGGGTGCAGGACAGGGAAGGACAGCAGTAGCCAGAACCAGAAGCTGTACTCTCCAGCTCTCTGAACACTTCCCTGTGCTCTATCAAGCCCTGAAGCCAAACTTGCAAAACGCAAAACCTCTGCTATTGACTGGACCTCTTGTCAGCACAGATCCCTGTTCAGGAGAACGGGTGCAATGGTTTTGTAACGTACACARATACCCATGGAGGACTAGACTGAGACTGAACTCTTTGTGAGCTAGACCATAAAACCAATCAACCAACCACTGCTAAAGAAATACTTGGAAAAATACTGTCACGCTTTGGAAAAATTTGAAGCCGGCATTCCTCATCAAGAGCTTAAGTAACCTACTGCATCACATTTGACTTTTTCCCAAATTAAAAAAAGAAAACCAACCAAATAAAAAAAAMCTCAAGAAGAAAGTAATTGAACGCTTGGCATTTAAAAGGAGTGAGTAGCCTTCTGGTTTTCTAACAGTCAGATACATGTAGGCATAGGGCTGGGGTTTTTTTCCTACCCTGAACTCTCTATTGAGAACATAACTGTTACTGTAATGACTCAGAGCCTTGGAAAAAAAAGTCTGCTGCTGACAAACACTAATATTAACCTGAAAGAAAGTGGGAGAGAGAATGTAATGTGTGACTGAAGAAGTGTAGGCAAGGTGATTATTACAGAGAGTTGTTTCCTGAGGGATACATCCAGAATAAAGGAAGAATATAAAAGTTTAAGCCCCTAAGCTATGAAGAATGGGGGTTTTTGAAATTATAATTATCAGTCTTGTGCTTAGATATATTAAAAAGAGAGGATTGCTAGCAAAATTAGGGCACAAATATGTTCTCTATTTCTTATTTGTAATGCAAGACAAATATTATGATGCACACAACATACAATAAACACAAAAATATTCAAATGAGGGTTACAGATGCTTTACAGTGATAGAGACTAACATTGACGCTTTCAGAAGTTTCTACAAATTTTGTACAACTCCATCCTGGGGTCCTCAGACTGAAACCACTTAGGAATTTTGAGAGAGTTSTCCAGAAGAAGAGGCACTCCCAGTGCAGAGGTATTTATTTTTAATGCTTCTGTCATAAGAATTACTAATATCCAGCAACACTGAAGAGACCATAAAGGTAGCCCTGGCTCTTGAAATCAGTGGAAGGTTTGATTTGGGGTTTCATAGCATCAGGGACCCATTCTTRTTATTTAGCTCCAAAGCAAGAACTGCATGGATTCTAATGCAGAAGAGATGAGCTTGAAAAGAGGCAGCTCCAGCATCCTGTGTCATGCACAAGAAGTTCAAGAAGTTGCTAGTTAGAAAATCTTAAAAGTGCTGTCATGGAGAACAAAGGTTAGCTATCCTGCATAGAAAAAGTCTATTCTAAGATTATATATGGCAGTTTGATACGCCTTCGTTTGAGGGAGGAGAGGTTGAAGTCATAATTACATGATAAACATATTAGAGAGTTCTTGGGAGAGCACATATGTTAAAGCCTAATCCTTCAGTCCTTATACAGGCAGAAATTCTTCTCAATTAATAGACCTTCGTCATCCTCCTCCCATGACCAGATTTTTTTTTTTTTTTTCTGTAACAAACTACGCAGGAATGGAAGAAGAGGAACTTTCCCGAATTCATTCCCACGGGTGACTTGGTGGAAGTAGAGAAACGCAGAGCTATCTATGGCAGGGGAAGTGGATGAAGCCAGTAAAATAGATCTTCTGGGTAAGCCTTCCTCCATTGCTCCACCAGCAYGCAGCAGTCGTGGAGGCGGAGGCATCCCTTTCGGCTTCCTACTCACTTTTCAAGGTGTTCTGGCAAAGGAACTTTAAAAGGATTCRAAGGGGCAGCTGGAAACAATGACAGACAACAAAATCATCTGTCCTCTGTGCCTTCCTTGGACTGAGCAGTCACCAGAGCTTGAGCTATCCCCCATGCAAAGGACAGTGCGAGTGGCCAAAGATGTAATAGGGAATGCCTTTAATTTGCACTAACGCAGGTACCAATGATCTCAGTCTTAACCTTCATGGAAAGAAAGGGAAGACCAGCACAAGGAAACTGGAAACAAATGTATGCTTACAGACTCCTGATGGCTTTGCAATTGAGAGTGCAATTGAGAAACTGCACTGATAGTGGATCATTTAAATCTGGTTTCAGTTGGTTGCTGGTTTAAATGGGATAAACAGTTCTGAAGTAACTGAGCAGCTGGACATAAATACAGTAATGTGATTACGTTTGGTAAAAATCTAGGAATTGCAATCMGGTTAGAACAAAACCAAATGACTTCTTGCCAACTGACTTTATGTAAGGCAAAGACATAACKATGGAGTGTTAATGAAGTTACAAGGTGTAGTCCTCAAATAACATGATGAGATTTAATATTCATAGGGCACCGTGCATACATAGATAAATAATGCATGTGAATGCCAGTCTGAATAATTTAAATAAAAATCAATATCTCCTTTCCTCTTTCTACACTGTGCTATCCTCCAAAAACTGCATCAACTTCTGATACGGTTTTCAAAAGTGTTTGGCYTATGGTTTTTATGATTAACTTCCCTAGGAAGGCAGATCAACGAGAGCTTCAGAAAAAACATCCACCTGTCTTATGTTTCCTACCCTATGTTGCTCTGGAGCTACTGAGGAGCCACATCTTTTGCAGTGGGAATATTTATAGGGCTTGTAATGAAACAGGTGAATGTAATTGACAAAACCATCCAGATACCTTGAGTGTTCCTGGACACATATTATTGTATCTCACTACTGGAGTTATTCAAAAGTTTGCATGTACCTTTAACTTAGTTTGGAYACAGGTTTTTTTTATGTGCACAAATTGGATATTTTTGTGCATTTCAAATATGTAAGTATATGCAACTACATATTGCTGTGCTTCCCGTACTTTATTGAAGGGTTTGATCCTGCCTAATGCAGGTCTATGCAATGTCAAAAATGATGAGCAAGATAACAAGCCAGAAGAACCTAATTCTTTCTTAATGATGGTGAGACTGTAGAGCTCTCAAGTGCCTTCTGCCTGGTAGCAAAAGTATGTCCGAAAAGAGGAATATGTATTGCAGCTACACGTTCCATTAGCATGATGGGGGCTACACTAGTTCTCCTGTCTCCTCAGACATGCCTGCTTTCTGCTCACATCCTCCTCCTTTTTCACCATACACTGCAGGCTCAGGAGAGTACTTTAAACTCTTCATGCTGTTCGTGATTTCAAAGCATTTCTGCTTGCCTTTGAGCAAAACCTCTTCACACCTTCAGTAGGAATTTGTAGGACTAACACCAAATTTGCATTCCACCATGGAACAGCTAATGCAGATCCTCTCCTCCAGTTTCTTCAGCTTGACAGAAGATCAGGTCTTTTAACAGAACACCAGACTGGAGACGGTTTCTAAAAAAYATCAGCCAATGTCAGCCGAGGTCTAGTGTTTTATGTGGGTTGCACTTATTTTCAGTCAACCCCATTGAGAAGAAAAATAATGCATTTATTCTGTTGCCCAAGTTCCACTAATTATTAGAGACACATTAGTGAGGTATATCCCCATAAACTGACAGAACAGTGTGTACAGGCAGACTGCAAATAATTGCCCTGACAAACGACATTTCACAGTCTATGGGTGGTCTTCTCAAAATAACACTCAATGTTTGCTCARTGCCCCCCAGGCTGATAAGTAATTTTAATAAAACATTGTCTTTGGGAGAATGAAGAAAGAAAGGCACTTGTGGCACAGCCTAGAAGTTAGATTTTTTTTWWWAAAAAATTCATTTCACAGGTGCTTGTTTAAAAACTTACTAAAAATCAATGAAAAGTCCAGTAAATTTAGGTTAGACTCAGTAAGCACAGTGCCTCAGTTTCATTCCTTAGGTACAGATCCCTCTCTTATGGACTACCTTCAGAAACACTGAAAGTTATAACATTAAGCCTCCTGATTAACTCTCATTTGCATATTGTGTAGTAGTCATTTCTGAACCATTTTCATTTTTTAGTTATCAAAACCAGCAAGTGTCCCTTGTGTGGCAGACATACCATCCACACAAAATTTCCAGGGACCTGAATGCCAGCAAACCGCACAGCTGGCATCCTACTCCTGGTCATGCTTGGCATGAGTGATAGTTTTAACATCGGATGGCTGCAGGCTTAGATCACACGCTGAGATACACGACTCGCACCTCTTAGCTTTTTGACGTGATCGTGTGGGAGCTCATAGCGTAACTATAAATCCAGGGCTTGCTTTCTGTTGATTTCCAATATTCAAGCCAAGTGAACGTTAAAGCGAGCAGATGGAAAAGCCCGGTGTGACAACCAGGTCTCACCAGTTCTGTTGTAAGTGGGRTGTGCGCAGCAGTAATTGCAGGACGTGGTTTTCCTTGGGTTACTACTGCAGCAGATTTACAGATACTGCCCAGGAGGAGGGGTCGTGGTGATAGATCCCCTGTTGCATAACAGAAGAAAATGTGAAGCGCAGAGCAGCTGTGGAATTACAGCCCTGAAGCTACGAAGATGCGTGTTTTGTAGAGGTCAGCGTCTCCGCAGAGAGGTGAAGGTGATGCCTGGTCTGTTAATGTAGCCCCACTGCATTTTTTTTGAGAAATATGGCTTTAATATTTTCCCCTCCCCTATAATAGACTCCCACGGTAATAATAACAATAAAAAACCCTCCCTCCAATGTTTTCTTTTTAAACACATCAAACATCAGAAAAGCTGTCATTTCAGACCGACTTCTGCCCATCCCTATGGCAACTAATGGAAGCATTTAATACTATATATACAAAATGTAATTTGCTCCCCCGTCATCTCTAGTTATACTTTTCTTTTTATGCTAAAATTGCTCCATGACACCTACAATGTTTGGAAAATGCTTCTGAAGTGACATGCATCAGAGGTTCAACGTCACTGAAAAAAGCTCAAGTGACCAATTAAAAAATATTGATTTTGAAAAAAGCAGTTGAGGAAATTAGCAAAGGCCCAAAATATCTTGTCTGAACAGTCATATTTGTAGTCTTGGAATGCCCAGTATTAAAACTAACAATGTCTTTGGAAAAGAAGGGGGGAGAGGAGAAATCAGGCACTGATGATCAAACCAGCAGAAGTGACAGCATTTAATACCTTTGCAGGCTGCAATCAGCAGTCCCTGTCATAGAAAGAACTTTAAAAGCTACAAAGCAGTCTCTGGAAATCCTTCCCCTGCCTAGCCCCTTATAGCTTTAGAAATTACTCAGGGCTTAAAATATTAAAATAAAAATAATGAAAAAATAAAAGTAATATGGATTTTTTTTATCTCCTTTTTGGAAGGGAGAGATGTAGAGTATTCATTGCTTACAGCTCTGTGTTACGAAGCTTCGGTAACAGAGAACACACTTACAGTTATTATTTGGCTGTCCAGATCATCTGCCTTGCTGTTCTCTATTCCTTACATCTTTTATCTATACACGTTTCAAACAGAGCTGAGTACCATACAGTAAAAAGCATTATTAAATACAAGCATACCAGGAAATAACTTCTTCTTTCTGTTTACCCCCTTTGAAGTGGTCAAACATGCACAAAAAGCATCTCAGTTTCAAGTAGACCAGATTTAAAGAAATATAGAAAGGTATTTTTATAGTATGTAAACATAGAAATCCACATTTATATATATATATATATATATATATATATATATATATATATATAACAAGCAAAACAAGCAAGAAGAGAGCTGTTGTGTGACAAGACAACACCTTTGTCATTGTTATAACAATAACAGAAATTCCAAGGTTATTAGAATGTCTCCCAGGTATCTCAAGTAGGGATTTCAAGTGTGAAAGGGGTCCACTTCATTAAACTCAAGAGATAGTCTGCCACTGCCTGAATTCTTATATTCTTTATTAGAGTATGGTGCTCTGCGAACAAGAGATCTTGTAACAATCACCAGTCAGGAAGGACAGGTATCACCTACAAACTAAGCTTTATAGTAGGCTTAGAGAAAACATGAAAAGTTATGCAGAATTTTGTGCCTCTTAGAGATGCCCAGCATGGGCAAGAAAGAGAGAAGTACCAACTAACTTAGGAGAATGTTTTTTACAGTATTTCTTTTGGGGCGTACAAAGGAAACTCAGCTTTTGCAGTGGAGGTAAGCGGGCACAGCACCGTCACGATGGGGACTGAAGCCAGACAGTGCCAGCTCCTTCCTCTAAATCATCTTTCTTGCACCTTCCTTGTGCTAGTCCTCTAGCAGGCATAGACCATTGGCAAATACCTATAGCCTCCTAACATGGTTCAATGAGATGAAGGTCTAACCAGGTACCTTTCCAGCAAAGGAACCACATAGAAAACTAAAGTTAAGAGGAATTGACCATGCCTTTGCAAGGTCGTCCCTGAAATATTGTCTATCTGGGTCTAYGAGTGGTGGGTAGATGGAAATAGCAATGTGCCGAAAAGGAGTAGGACAGAGTCTAGGGGAAGGAGGAGACAATTGCTGTATGGAGTGAATATTGCAGCATGCTATAAAACAGCTGGCTGTAACCCTGTGAAATGGGGTATTTCACATATTTCTTATTTGGCTTGTATTTTTGGCTTGTGTAGGTACAGGAATATAAGCAGCTCAATCCAAGCTGTGTAATGCACACAAATAAAACCAGTCTCTATTTAAATCAGGTCCTAAACTGAAATTCACTGACTGTGGCAAGGATTTGGTATTCAAGATGTTTTAGTATTAGGATAAAAGGGTTTCTGCCAGCAAACCATGTAAGAAACACACTTTGTCAGAGTTCCGTGAACAACTTCCCACAAAATCACCCAACAACAAATTTCTCATTAGGGCTGGACCAGGGGGGACAACTGGAGCTTGAACTGGGCCACCAYCCCTCTTCCTGCTCCAGGTTCTCACACCTGAGGAGGTGCTTCAGCTGGGAAGCTATTTTCCTTGGCCTCTGTATGTAGTCAGCTGCCAACAAAAACCAATTACCCCGGAGGTTACTTCAGAGTAATCCTGCCTCGCTTTCCTCACTGCTTTTATGAAGAGCCCRCAGAAATGAGCTCTCTGTGAGAATCCTCCTTTTCCCCCTTCAAGCCCAAAGGGGCTCTTTGTTTGTTCCTGTGGTGGCTTAACATCCACGGTTCACAGGGAGGCTTCAGTGGGTCTCATAACGAATGAGAATGAGTTGTCTGGCTGTAGGAGTAAGGGAGAAAGCGCTGTACTTGGTTTAGCTTGAAAATGGGATATGGTGTATGACTAAAGTGTCCCTAACCAAASAGACTAGTTGGACAGTACCTGTAGCAGCTCTCTATTGTATATGACAGGCTCCTTTAGCCAAATGCTGGCACTGCTAAAATCAATCTGTGTTTTACACCCGTCTTCTGTAAGCCCACTGTTTGACCACATGGGAATAGTGCATATTGGGAGACGTTAACATTTTTTAGTTATGTGAACTTTCACTACTAGGCTGTAATTTTTCTCTCAATGCCTGGAGCCTATGAGAAAACACAATTTGCTGGAAACAATTGTAAAAGCCYGAGGAGGTGAGGACTGGAACACTAGTGTGTGTTTAATAAGAGAGAGATGTAGCATGCTCTCCAGGAAAAGGATTACTGKAGAAGCAAAAAGTCTTTGAAGGCARTACTTAATGCAGAGTTGCAGTCTAAATGACAAACAGCATAGTGGGATAGATCAATAAAAGGACAGCAAACAACAACGACAAAAGCACAGATTCACAGAAATACACGACAGAAGGGGACCTCGAGAAATTATCCAATCCCCGTGCACCGAGGCAATATTAACCTCACCAAGCTTATTCTTCTCTGAYGTTTCTCTAACCTACGCTTTGAAACCTCCCTTGAAAGACAGCACAACCTCCCTGGTAGGCCTTTCTAGCATTACAATACCTTTAGGGTTATAATTTCTTTTCTTAAACTCTCCTAATTTCTCTGCTGCAAATTGAACTTTTTTTTCCCCTTTTCCTCTGGTGCATATCATGAATAATTGAGCAAGATGGTGTAACTAGAATGTCTCATGTAGAAATAATGTATTCAGTTGCTTTGCTGAAGGGAGAATTATAGTCCTGTGTAGGTGACTAGAAAGCCACCGTGATATTCTGAAATGTGAGAACCTTTGAAGAACACAGTTGACCATTTTCTTCTTAATGAAGAAGCGCATTTGAGCTGCTTAAAATAAATACTTGTCTAGCCCCTCAAGCACTCTGCTGTTCAAGCCCTGTCTGTCTTCTGCAAAGGTTTTTTACTAAGTTTTGTCACCTCAGAAAAGGATGCTGTTTAGTTATTTATTTAATAATCCATTGGACTTCCCAATCATCTGGAGAATTGTGACAAAGCCAGCCATTGTCATTATTGGTAAACAAAAGCCTATTTGTCATTACTATTCCAATAAGATGTCCTTCCATTTTCACATCCATGACTTCTTTACTCTTACAACTCATGTATTTCTGTGATAAATTCCTGTCATCTAGTCACAGACTTCTCGCCATCTTCTCTCTCTGAGGACATCTATCACCATCACTTTGATTTGTTCCTTTAAGTCATATTCACTAACTGAAGCTGGGCTAGGGCAATGGTGAGTCCAAAATTCAGCAGCTGACTCCAAAGGGATAAGATAGAAGGGCTTGGAGATGGCAGGCAATCACAGTGGAAAGACCCACCCTCCCCCCCTGAAAAGAGGTAATTTATTCAAGAGTAACCACAGCAATATGTATATTAAGATTGGATTGGCTAATAAATACTCTGAACCGGGTAAAATCTAAAACTTGGCAAGTGAAAAACAGAGTGGCTTGAGCTCCCCCCTTGCAAGGCAACAGCAAATGCTGCTGCTCCGGAGAGCGGCAGCCACGAGCCCCGTGGGTGCTGGGTCTCCTCTGCCACAGGAGCTGGGCTTACGTCTCCGCTGCCTCTGGGGGARTTGGAGGGGCTGGGGCAGCAACTGCTGCTTCTGGGAGGGGCTGAAACTCCCCRGCAGTAGCTGCTTGGCAAAGCAAACCACCAAAACTGAGCTTTGGCAAAGAGCTTTGGCAAAGAGCTCTGTAGCCACTGCTGTTATACAGGCTCCCTTCCTCCCCGGCAGTCTGCTTCGCTATGAAACTCTGCCTTGCCTAAACCTAGAGCTGGCTGAGAGAAGGAGCCCAGTCATGACCTGGGGTTGAGAAGATCATATATCCAAGAYGTAATTAACTGAATGGATTCCGTCTACTGTAATTAGAAGGGACAGCTCCGTACCAGCTGCATTTTGTTCCYCAATTCATTGCAGATCTGCTGAGATTTTGCTGAGAGATTTAGCTAAGCACTGTGTATGTCTGCTTTAAACAATCTTCAGGAAATAAATAGTTTACAATTTGTGCTATTCCACTACTATTCTTCTTCATAATTTGCCTTTCTGAGTCCCTAATGCCCGTAGTCATAGCTCAAATGTCCCACTGTGTCAGGCAATGAAGAAATAATCCCTGCCTGAAAGAATTTACCATCTAAATATTTTCTCATTGAAATCAGTAGCAAAAGCTGCTGGGAGAAGGGCCTCCTTGTTCCATGAAAGAAAACAGGGGAATAACAAAGAGAGCACGAGGAAAGGACAGACCATTACCGTAGTGGGACACCAGGGCAGGCCTGCCGTGTCTGGCCATTGTTTTAACTCACGGGCACAATGCACAACTGCTCCCTACATTTCAGTAAGGAATAACCACACYGTATTTCTTCCTTAGGTGACCATGTGCCATTTTCCCCCCATCCCAAGACTTCCTTCATTGCCGCTGCTCTTCTGGGATTAATTTTTTACATTTCATCCTTTCTGCAAATTTTCAGTGTCTATTGCTCCTCCACGCGCAAAGACCCAACCACATGAGATTCAGGACGCTAACTTSTGATGACAAGAAGGGGCAAAAAAATACATCAAGCTAAAGGCAAGCAGCATAAACAGCAGAGCGAGCTATTTCCTCCAGGACATAGCTGTTCTGGCTCCAGCACCCAGAGTGGCACCCTAATTWCGGCAGGACAATGTCTTTCAAGTCTTCATCTCTGCCACACATCAACCTCTGCTTTAGAGCAGGGGTTGGCAGCAATGACATGCTACAAAGATACTACAAAGGGAGCAATGGCACTGAGAGAGGCATCATTAGGAGGCAGCCATCRTCGGCTTCTGGCTCCCAAACCAGATGCCGTTGATGTGCTACACAGCATTTAAGTTTYGTGGGTTTCCACCAGCACAGATGCAGTCTAACTTGGAAAAGAAAAATAGAAGCCAGACCATTCTCTGTCTGATCTATGTTTTAGAAGTCACTAAATAAGGCTAGGAAATATTGGGAGAGATCCTGAAATACAGATTCAAGTAAATAATTGGAGAGGTGTGGCCCCTAGGAACTGGATAAGATGGAGAGACCATCCATGAAATACAGAAAGCAGAACTGTTCCCATCTGAACTATTTGTAGCATAAAGCTTCTATAGGGAGTACATGCATACACAGAGATGCACACACATATAGAAAACTATGTAAAACAAATCTAGGTGATAGGTTAAAACTGCTTCTCCTTAAAACTGCTTTCTGCACAGTTTGTTCACCTCCAGTGGATGTAGACCCCCTGTGAAATRGTGAAATAGCTGCCCTGACACACACGGACTTGCTAAAGCTGCAGAAGTGTGCTTTTTACTCAGCTAGCTTAGGAAAAAAGTACTCTTTTTCTCTAGTCATTCTCTGGCAAAGTGCAGTATATCTAATTTTGTTAAATTCCAAAACACACTGTGCACCAAAGTACTTGTAGGTGTAAAGTAGAATGTCAAGGATGAGTCAAAGATTAATACCTAAATTATAGAGTGTGAAATGGGAATTACAGTCTTAAATATCACGTTAAGAACTAGGAAGTATTTACCTAGTCTAAAGCATTACTTGCATTGTAATAGGCAAAATGCTATTTCCTTTAGTTAAAGGGGATTCTTTAATAGTCCCAGGCTTGAGCAGGAGGACTGCATAGGATGGAGAGGCAATCTGATGATAGACTTTTACAAACTTCAGCAGAACTCKTATAAGCACTCACTTAAGCATAAGGCTATGCTTCAGACGTACATACTTCCATAGTTCTGCAGAACAAGGATGAATTTCAGACTGTACTTGGGTACTTAGAATAACAGATGTTTGACTAGTTTATTTCCTTCAAACATATTGCTTCTTCCATTATTGCACTGTAAGATTATCAGGCAAGAAGTTTTCCGCTTTCACTAATCTGCCCCTTCAGTTAAYTCATTGTCCTGTTTTTCATCCATCCTTACAAAGCTTTCTTTTGCTTTCTTATAAAAGAGAGGAAATAACTTGGCTACCTTAGCAGTAGTCTTAACAAACCAAACAACCTATGTGATGCTGTGCTTCCTGCTTTCTCATTTTCACCTTTTGCCTCTTATATTTAATTGTCAACTCTTTGTGGCAGGACCGCTTTTTTCCCGTGTGCATATAGTCCYATAAACACACCTGGAGCTTTTAGATGCTCTGTTAAAAAAATAATAACTAAAGCATAAAAGATTAGAGTTTTAATCAGCTTGTTAATGTCTCACTGTCATTACGCACAACAYGTGGTAAAGGTCCGAGGATATTTTTTTTAAAACACAGCTGAAGAGATAGGAATGATACCTCATTTGATTCATAGGCTAACACATGGAAGTCATTCTAGCAATGCACAGAAACAAGTTTCAGCTGCTTCTCGGAGCTTTACCAATTAACTTCTGGTTTAGTAATCAGTGCCCAGCAAGTCCAGTGCTGCTCAAACCTCATGCTTCAGTGACTGGTACTTTGGACTGCTCATCAGCTGCTGACAAATAGGATACAAAAATTAAACTTTGGGAAGCAGACTTAAATAGACTTGTGAATTGGTTACAGAGAACCCTGCCAAAAAGTGATTTTATTTTTATTATAAAGGAAAGGAGGTTCATCAGTGAAATAGTTCCAGAGACCAGACTTTTGAAAAACCTGCATTTTTATCGGTTAAAAATACTGAATAGCTACACACACTTATTTTTAGTAGAATCTATTAAATACCACTTCTTGACATCAGCCAGCTCAGACTCACTCTACTCCAAAGTATCCATTTCATATTTCAGCATCTTCAACAAGTCTTAGGATGACTTTTGCTSTATACTTTACCATTTAGTCCTCTACTTAGCAGAATATAATTTCTAAAGAAGGTAACCAGAAACAACAGAGACAAGAAATCTACAGGTAAATTATTGTCCCTGCTTCCCAGAGATGCTTGGTAAAGTCAGGACTATGTTCACGGCAGAAGGCCCAAGCTCTTCTTCAATCAGGTTTTCCTCTGCAGTCTGTCTTGTTTTCCTTCTAGCTATTTCTTACATTATGGAGACTCAGGCACTTATTTTGCTGTCTCTTAATGCAACTCGCTTCATCTAATATGTGGATGGGTCAGAGAAATAGCCCTCCATCTCTAGGTACAATTCTACTGTCCAAATCTCTACTATAAAGGCTGGAAAAGTGACTAACCAAACTGAATTKGCACTCGGTATGTGTAAATGAAATAAAGTAAAGCTAGGTGAATGCCTGTAAGGATGCAGGCTGCTGCATTTTGAATATACTAAAATACAGAATACTTATGAGAGCCCTGGCAAAGGAAGGTCTTGCAATTCTGTAAACTTCAAGATTTAAAAGCTTTCATCATCAGTCCAAATATGTTTTGCTGAGCACTGGTCTATGATTTTACTAATCGACMTAGCACATCTATCCATCACTGCGCTTGGTGATGTGTATGATAGTCAGTCCTATAAAGCCTGGTAGAACAAACATTGTATTATTGAACAGAATCACTGTGGTTGAGTAATCTAAAGGCAGCAGCAGAGATGGTCACTAATTTAATTTTTGGGATTCTGCTTTAAGCCTATGCTACCATCATCCCTGAGCATCTCACAAACAAGACAGTTCACTGTATAACATTCCTAGGAAATAATGAGGTAGCACCGCTATAATTACGAAAGCTCTTTTTTTTTTTTTTTTTTGGTTACTGTGCCAGCTGCAAGCATGTAAATGGTATCAAAGACTGTCAGCTTCTTACTGAGGGGCAATATACAGAGAGAACTAAAGAAAATCAAGGTACTCAAGGTTTATTCAGGTGTTGCACTAAATGGTGGGAAGATAGCCTCATTAATATGAACTATCATGTTGAAAGGAAGATTTTGCAAAATCTCTGTGGCTAATTTCAATGTTATTATTTTCAGATACAGGAAGGAGACTGAAAMCCCAAGTAACTAAGAAAAAGAACATGGGCTGGAATCTAATGTTAGTAGTTATATTTCAACAGCAGTGTCAAGGGAAGCTTGCATTTCTGAAAGAGGTCAAAGTCACTAAGATAAAAATTTCAACCTGTCAGAAATTCTTGCATAAAAAGTGACAGAAATTACTTGTGCTGAAATTTTCTGAAATGGAAAGGGACGCTGTGAAACAATTAGGCTGATTAACTTTATGTGAAGTGTGGCTTGGCTTCTAGTAAGATTCTGAGAAAACAAAATGTACCTGTATCATAAAAAATGCCCATAATAAAGGACCAGAGAGAAGACCTTTAGCCCTATTCTTGTGTCTATGAGTAGGAAACACAAGAGATATCCTAAGCTAGTAGAACTGCAAGGGAATTCCCATGCCCTTTCAGATACAGGCTCTCGCAGATACATAACTATCTACGTGAACATAGGCAGCATTTTCCTTCATGTGAGCTCATCCCCCTCTTTAGGCAGACCCATGGGGGACTCTAGTGATGTAGCAATTCACTCTAGTTTTTGGCTTTAGCCATGACATGTAGGGAAATTTGTTGTTCATCTGCAGCAAGCATATTTGTAAATGGGCCCTACCATTTTTAGTAACGGGGGAAAAAAAAAACATACTAGGATTTTCAACCTGAGAATTTTGTGTGACTGTGTATGCCTCCTTCCTTCCTACCCCCAAAATACCAAGGTTGGCAAATTGGGACAAAACTTCAGACAAGTATTCAGAGAGTCATGTGGAAACCCATTTTGGCATTAAAAGAAGAATAAACCTAACAGCCATTAGCAAAAACGTGCCTCTGCTGGTCACTKTCTCGGTGATCTGAGACAGCCAGCATGCCCTCACCAAGGACAAATCCTGCCTGACCRACCTAGTGGCCTTCTACGATGGAGTGACTACATCAGTGGACATGGGAAGGGCTACTRATGTCGTCTAYCTGGACCTCTRTAAGGCCTTTGACAYRGTCCCCCACAGCATCCTTCTCTCTAAACTGGAGAGGTACAGATTTGAYGGGTGGCCTGTCCRGTGGGTGAGGAATTGGTTGGATGAACACATCCAGAGGGTAGTGGTCAATGGCGCAATGTCCAGGTGGAGATCGGTGATGAGTGGTGTCCYGCAGGGGTCCGTATTGGGACCRRTACTGTTTGATTAATCTTCATCAATGACAKAGACAGTGGGATCGAGTGCACCCTCAGCAAGTTTGCAGATGACACCAAGCTGAGTGGTGCGGWTGTCACGCCTGAGGGACTGGATGCCATSCAGAGGGACTGGACAAGCTCGAGAAATGGGCCYGTGTGAACCTCATGAGGTTCAACAAGGCCAAGTGCAAGGTCCTGCACTTGGGTYGGGGCAACCCCYGGTATCAATACAGGCTGGGGGGTGAAGGGGTTGAGAGCAGCCCTGCCAAGAAGGACTTGGGGGTACTGGTGGATGAAAAGCTGGACATGAGCCAGCAATGTGCGCTCGCAGCCCAGAAGGCCAACCATATCCTGGGCTGCATCAAAAGCAGCGTGGCCAGCAGGTCGAGGGAGGGGATTCTGCCCCTCTGCTCTGCTCTGGTGAGACCCCCACCTGCAGTACTGCGTCCAGCTCTGGAGCCCTCAGCACAAAAAAGACACGGACCTGTTGGAGCGGGTCCAGAGGAGGGCCACAAAAATGATCAGAGGGCTCGAAAACCTCTCCTGTGAGGAAAAGCTGAGAGAGTTGGGGTTGTTCAGCCTGGAGAAGAGAAGGCTCTGGGGAGACCTTATTGCAGCCTTTCAGTACTTAAAGGGGGCTTATAAGAAAGATGGTGGCAAACTTTTTAGCAGGCCCTGATGCGACAGGACAAGGGGGAATGGTTTTAAACTAAAAGWGGGTAGATTCAGACTAGATATAAGGAAGAATTTTTTTACAATGAGGGTGGTGAAACACTGGCACAGGTTGCCCAGAGAGGTGGCAGATACCCCATCCCTGGAAACATTCAAGGTCAGGTTGGACGGGGCTCTGAGCAACCTGATCTAGTTGAAGATGTCCCTRCCCATGGCAGGGGGGTTGGACTAGATGACCTTTAAAGATCCCTTCAAACCCAAACTATTCTATGATTCTATGTTTGGAGTTAAATTAGCCTTTAGGACAGGACTTCCGGACCTGACTTTTTAAGTACAAATCTTCAAGAACTGAATATCTTATTTTTTCCCCCCCTTTTCTTTTTGCCTTTCTGCTTCCTTTTCAGCATGCTCTCATCAAGCCACCCGCTTCCTGTCTGCAATAAAAGGAGAGGTCCAGATGGGTAAGGGTCTGCTTCAGATGATTTGCTGTGTTAAAAAGAAGGAGGAARTGTTACTAGACTGTTTCTAGTAATGGAGAATTTGATTTCTTGGGCACAAATCAAAAGCAAAAGCATGAWGAAGGGTATTAAAAAGGAGAAACAAAAATTCCAGTATTCCAGTATCTCATACTCTGATGAAACAAAAACAAAGTTCAGAGAATGCTAGTTATGTATAATCTGAAAGAAAACAACAATGAGAACATAAAAATAAAAGTGGATAGAGTCCATGTTAATCACAATAGAAACCTGAAAAAAAAAAATCCATGGTCTAAGTGCATCTCAGATTTTGTATTTAGCTATAGAAACTGATCTATTACTGGAGTAGCACTATTGACTTGCTTCAGAACCACAGAGGAGGAACAGAACCAGAGAGAATTATATGCATTTCACGTYCCTGACTCTGAGTGTGGGCTACATACTGCTTAATTTCATTTTGGTCTGAAAAATATATTAGTGTCTGGAAACATATTGCCGTTTATAAAAGCCTCCTTTGCTTCTGTCATCAGCAAAGTAGGTTATCCCTGCTTTTTAGCTAACAAGTATTTTTGCTGCATAAAGGATGCTGAGACTTGATTCAAAACTTGTTTTCTGTTCTACTATATCATACTGGTCTGTGACAGCTCTCTACTAAATRTCCCTGTTTCATAGGATTCATCTTGATAACACCAACATGCAAGGGAGATATATAGCCCAGTGGATTCCTTCAAACCTGTTATTAAAACAGTCCATACCAAATGTTTGAAGTGTTAGGTAATTATTTCAATATTTGCTACATTATTGTTATGATAATTACTAAGAACATATTCAATCACTGCACTGTTTGACAAACACACCATTTTAAATTGAACATTGCTTTTTTTTTAATAAGATGTTATAAAATATGCATACAGTGTCTCTATTAACAATATTACTGCAGGACAACTCTTGTGGTTCTCTTCTTATTCTAAATTCTTGCTTGATGTTACTGAGAAGTATCAATACTTCTGCAAAGGCTGATTAGCATGCAGTGACTTGATACACATGTTGGAAAGCAGAACTAACTGAAGTTTCCGGCACACTACTAGATTATGCATTTCTCTGYGCATGCAAAAAGACATACTTGTTCACATAACTCTGATACTTCTGTCAACATCTGTTCACGGAAGTGGCTATTGGCATGCACTTATCTGTGAATCACTATGCAAATATATGCAACTGCAGTGAATGAAGTCCCTAGAAGATTTGAACAAACCCATTTACTTTTTGCAGAGTTAAAATTTTGAGGTGACTGACAGGTCCGTTGTCACAGCCCTTATGGAAGCTGGTTGCCTGCTTTTTCCACTGATAAAGCAGAATATTATTTGAATACAAGAAGCATTACAGTGAAAACAGCAATTCCCAGTTCTGGTAACATTTTGCTTGATCCTGTTTCATTGCAGAATGGCAAGGTACGTCCTCAAGAGAATCGAGCGTGGACAATGGAGGTGATATGAAATGAAAGTGATATTACCGTTTACCAGAAAGGACAGATCCTCTATTGATGGACACTGTTCAGGACACCTTAGAAGAATCCCATAAAGACACCTTTATTAAAATMAATTCTCCATTTATACTCATGGAGACATGCAAAAGACAAATCAGTGYGGTCAAACTGATGTTCTCTTGGTTACTTGTTAGTGGTGCTGGTCAGATGCTCATGATGAAGGCCCAACCAGGATGGTCCTGGCTGAGGCAGATCTCATGCTGCTCCTTAAATGAAGTGCAATACTCTCTACTGTCTGTCTGATCAGTCTGGGCTAGATTGTTTAGAACAAGAGGCATTACCAAAGGTATTCGTTTTCGACAGTGACCTTCTCRGGTATCACCCCCTTCCTGCAGCTGTTCCAGGAACCACGCATGTTAGCAGGTGAGTTTGAGGCTGGAGTGAAAGCTTTATTTGTTATTCCATTCCCTCACTTAACATAGGAGGAGGAAGAACTGGTTTACTATATTCTGCAGCTGTCTACCTCCAAGGTTTCGGTAGCTCATACAGGTACAGAGGCAAGAGGTGAACAGACACATGTTTTTTACTACATCTTCCTCCCCTTCACAGTGCATGCGACATAAAGCACGATTTCTTTCCCTGCCTCTCATCTTTACCACGACTGCAGCAGCCAAAGTGAAGAGGGAAATTCTACATTTTACTTTGAGAGGTGGAGGGAGACGTGCTGAATCCAGTAACACACAGAATTCCATGCCCTAAAATGCTACAATTGCAGACCAAAGAGTGAGCAATTCCTTAATCCCCACCTCTGCTTTATTTTTAAAACTTTAATTTTTTCATTTAACACTCTCTGCATACCTCAAAGTAACCTTTTTCCCCTATCTCAAAACAAGTAAACAATTCTATCCCCTCTCAATTTTAGGAATAAATATTATTCAATGTGAAGGGCAGCTAGCACGGATCCTAGCTTTTCAGGACCAACGTTAAAAGCTTTAAACAACCTGTTTAGAGATACTGTTTGATAATGAGTCAGCTGCTTCTACACTGCATGTTGTACAATAATCACAAGTRATTTTGCCCTCCAATCACGCACTCTCAAACCACAGGGGGCTAAAGCAGTAGCTTAAGACACAGGCTTAAGCGAAGGCAACCCCCCATTTTAAAAAGCAGAATAAGCATGYGACAGATGCTTTGTGATAATTTATGAATAGTATATGCTGACCTGGTTTTTATGATGTCGATTGTATGATTATGTTGGTTTGATTTAATTATAAGAYACATGCAAAGCCTGAAATACTTGGTAAATATAAGCTACCCACTGATAAACACCCTCAGGTCAGTTTGCGGTAAAACCTGAGTTCTCAACTGTGGAGAGGCTATTTCTGGGCTCCAGCCAAAGCTCCCAGAATTTCTTTCGTCAGGTTGGAGACTAAGATTAAAACAACTCCAATGACTATGCAAAGGGTCCACAAGCAATATGCTAAAAGGCCGAGTAGATTGTCATAGAGGTTCAACTGGCAAAGGCTGGAGGGAACTTGTATCACCCTGTCCCCGTGACATGTTGGAGGAAAAAAAAAGAAAAATCTGGTAAGATAAAACACCTAAAGTCAATTTTCCCCACTTGTTTTCCACTCTGTTGCTCATATTGTTTTAAGACCTTTGCATGCTCAGGATAAATTGTAGGTGCCCACAACCTGAGCTTGAGGGAGTCATGAGGTATCCCAGCCCTTGGCTCTGAGGGTATGGAAATCATACTGTTCTGCAGCACGTAAAGAGACTAACCCTTGCATGAAGGGGCTGAGCTCAGAGGCACCAGATGTAGCTAGCTCTAGTTGTTATAAATAGCAGCTTAAAGTTTAATGATTAAAATAATCCTCCCCTCACATATGGAAACTTTGAATGCRTTCATACAATGTGAAATAATCAACGTGAGTTGATTTCCTTGCTGTTGATCTGTTACTGTACAAGACTTGCCTATAGACCACCTGGGGAAACCTGCACGGAGRCAGGAACAAGGGACTCATGGTTCCTCTGGTTGCATCCACTCCTTCCCACTGGGGAGACAACGTTCTGCTACGGAATATCACAACATTTTGATCTCCTGGTCACCCGGGCAGGGACCTATTAGGACRTGATGAGGTTTGACATCCCTCATAGCTGGGCTTCTGTGTGAAACAGCCTATGCATGGGGCAGGAGAGTGGACACGGGCAAAGAAGGAAATGAAATAGGTAAGTTCCTATTTGGTGTGCAACTGGGAGGCACACTCAGGCTCACAACCCCAGAAGTGCCCTGGGTCCCATAACAAAGAGGAAGGCAGCGGAGTACATCACATGGCAGAGTTCCCAGCCAGTTCARTGGGGGCAGGATTTCCCCTGGGAACTCTTGATATTTCTGCTATTGCTTCTTCTAGCTGACCTCATCAGAAGATACGTTTGCCTGCATAGTGATGTTCAGTTTCCCAGCCAGTGAACATGCACCCCTTGTATATATCAGAAATTCAACCTTCAGCTTTATCCAGACTTCTGCGTTCATCACTGCATTAGTACATGACAAATAGCTCCATTTAAACATTTTCTTGCTCTGCCATCACAGACWGATCTCTGACTGCTGACACCGACAYGCTGCCTATCTTGCTGCTCTGCTCACTYGTGAGTTACCCGTTTGCTGGGGATAACCTCTCTAAGCCAGTATATACCCTGACATTTGAAGGATTATGCAGGGCAGTAGGTTATAAAGGTAAAGTGTTATTAATGTTTCCTGCAACATCCAGATCATAGCTGGACAAAATTTTTGTCTGAAACATCGAGTSAGAAATTTCTGTAACTCTGTATAGAATCTATTTTTTTGAATTTGGATCAATTYTACCAAAGTGTTTGTTCTTAGAAATAGCTGTCATTTGGGGGGGGGGRSGGGGGGGGGGGGACGGACAACAAACAAACCTGAAAAAGTACAAACATTGTACTCTGACATTTTTGGTAGTATTTTGCTTTTCAAGCATAAAACAACTTTTCCATTTGAAATTACTTTCAAAATGTATTTAAAAATTATTCAGAAATCTCAAACTGAAAACACCACTCTGTTTCAGACCAATCAAGACCCTTCTTCACAGCAAGTGATTCTTTTTAGTTCTTAATTCTGTGAATTTTTGTTTAAATATTCATCAACTCAAATCAAAATTACTTCTTTATTTCCCTATGACTGTCAGCAAATCATGAAACYTTTCTTCACATTCAGCTGTAATCCTGGACCCGATTTAAAAGAATATTTAAACTTAGTCTCAGAATTACGGGCTTGTTAAGTACCTGTTCAGGTTCTGCATAACTATGAATGCCAGGTATGCTGAACTGCCAAGCTTAGCAAGGCCTCCCCARCCGTCCTTTGCCCTCCTCAGATTTTCTAAATAGGATTTTTCTTCATTGCTCCGTGGAAAAAAGAATGACTGTTTTAGAAATTATGAGGAGATTCATACATTTCAAAGATGCTCTTCCTGACCTTTTGATCATCAGAGAGAGAAAATAAAGCACCATCTGAAAAACTTCTGTATTTGGACATAACGTGAGTTCTCTTGGGCACCCTGAAGGGTTCTCCAAACTGATATTATTTATTGATCTAAAGACATAGAAACAAGGACTGAGTAAAAAACAACAGAAAGAAAATTAAGAGARGGAACATCATACTTCGAGAAGACACCTGACCAATGAAGTTACCATTATTCCCCCTTCCCCCTCCTGTCGTTCTCTATACAAATAGAATGAGCAATCAGATTCACACTGAAGTCCATTTCTTCATTTTTCTGTAGTTCARACATGTTTTGGAACACATTAGGCTCCATTTGTATATGCATATATTAAAAAAGAACACATTTCAATTAAAAAAAAGACACATTTCAAGCTGCTTACATTTTATACGTACACATACATTTCACACATCAGGGGAACAAGCACGCAGAACCAACCACAAGCAGTTAAGTTAACAAACTCCTATCACCCTTCCTTTGTTCAGCTCCCACAAATTTCTGCTGCTGGTGGGTGTAAGTCTTTTGAACTTCTTGAAAGCAACAAAGAGAAAAATGTATATCAATGTGTTTAACCACGTACTTTCCTGGGCTGCAGGCAGAACTGCTCTTGACTTGAAGAGGAGCAATAATCACGCATCCAAGGACATGCTGGTGAGCAGCTCACAGCATTCCCTGGGGCTTCTCGGTTTATTCTGTATTTGTTTATTGGTTTCAGTGGGACACTTGTATCCAGAGTATCCGAGTGCCTCAGAGATCACTCAGTTTACTTCAGGAAGAGAAGTACCTCGAGCTTTGCTCTCTGGGTTGAAAGTTGAGATGGATTGGCRTGACCAGAGGGATGCTGGAGACTTTACCCACCCCTCCGCACAKGAGGAATTGCCTCTCTGTAAGAAGTGCCAGTTGTATTCCTTGTAACCATCCTAGCTTCTAAACACCATGAAATACAACTCTCTTGTTACCTTGTTGTGAGGCCATACCTTCTACAGATCATGAAAAGCTGGTCTAATGCCTTGTAACAATATTGACAGACACAGTTATAATGAAATACTTCCAAGCATTATAGATTATATATTATAGTATTTTCCATTGCATGGCCAGAAAAAGAAAGGAAACTACTGTTGCTAAGGCTGCAGTATAGAAGCTTTCCAATATTTTAGATAGTTAAAAGGGAAAAAAAAAAAATAGTTTGGAGAAGGAAGGAAATTTGAGGGAAGGGGTAGGAAACTCTAAGGAGGCCAGAGTCAAGAATCTGGAAATAGGGAAGGCTCTTTAGAGAAGAAGACAATACAGAAATAGACTACTACCCAGCAAGGTAGATGAGAGCTTCAACTCATATTTGCTACTATTTGTAGACTCACTCCCAGATRTAGCAATAAAATAAACACTTACTTACCTCATTAAATCAGCTTCATGAGGCACCCAAGAAACCCTGCTCCTGCTTGGTCAGAAAAGGACACGTGAAATCTCTCTCTCACGTGTTTGCCTAACCCAAGATCAAGCTGCTGAATTGTTTAGCTAACAGAAGAGGCAAAACCTTCAGGAACCCTGCCTGCCCTGCTCCTGTAACAGACTAGCTGAGGGCAACCCACTCTGACCAGGTGGAGACCGTTCCCCCTTCCCGTGGGGAATCAGCAGGGCTCTGACCACACCTGGGCGGCCTCGCTCCGGCTGGGCTCACCCTCCTTCGTGGCAGCTGAGAGCCTTTGCAAGGTTAGGGGTTGCTCAGAGGGCAACTAAGGGAAAAAGGAAAACCAACGTATGCTGCGCTCGCAGTAAGCGGCTTCCCGCTACATCCCAAGGTTGCCCGTTTGGTTTCCCGGAGTCAGGAAGAGAAGGAAGGTTTGGCCCTGCACCACTCCCCGGGGAAAGGCTGCTCTGCCAGCCTGCCTCTGACTCACTGTTGTGACACTCGGTRTTAAAGCTTCGGTCGTTTGAACATCAGTGGAACAGAGGCATTTAAAAACCCTGTTATTTCACCTGTACCTTTGATTTTTAAATAACTGTGCTAATTCAAAAAGGTTCATCTTTATTTACCACATCAGCCCCCTGAATATTCCGAGCATTGTTCCAAGTTATTGTAACCTTTCTTTTTAAAGTGAATTTAAGCCATTACGGTCTATCACRTAAATCCTTCTTAGTTTGTGGATTATTGACCTGATAGGCCCAAACAGCTCCATCTGTCCATTTAAATGGGCACGAATGCCGTGAGTGTTTACTGCTTTCAATCCTATTCTTTGTAAAGTGCTTTCTTCCTCTGTCTCTGTGTACATATATTCAGTACTCAGGGACAATTTATTGCCAAGTTCTTGTCTAAACTCTTTTAATTATAGGACTTTCCAGGGCAAGCTGCCCACATACAGTAGCATAAGTAAGTGTACTGCTACTTGACTTGGAAAATGAAGCTCTTGACTTAGAGCCAGCCCTTAGGAGTGATATAAAAGTTGATAGACTGGAGGAACATTTAAAAGTGAAAAGGGACTCCCTTTTGAAATGTTGATATGAATCCAGTCTTAGTTAATGAAGCTTTTATAACCATAGAGAAAGTTACTTTCAGATATTTACTCCAAGTGGTTCTTATGAATGAGCTAAATCGATGCTCTAAGGGGCATTTCCTGAAGTGAAAAGAGGAATAAAATAGTTTATTACCTGCTGATATGTGTCAGGGGTCAGGGTGAGAGTATGCAGAGAAAAACAGGCATTTTTTCATTAGTCAGTATTTGTCGGTCAAATAATTTACAAAGACTGAGTTAATCATCTTGACRTGTTGAGTCAAATAATTTCTGATGGAAGTATTAAAGTGCTATAAAAAGGTTCCTTGTACAAGGAAGCCTGTTCTCCTGCACAACGGGTATTCTGCACGCGAGTTATTACTGTTAGGTGATGTGCTGAAAAGGCTGGAGAACAAATACAAAGACGGAAGTCTGCAAAATTTGGCTGCCACCTCAGCCTGATGGATTTTGTTGCCGCAGTTTTGTCCTCGTCCTACGGGTGGGCCTCTCCACCTGCCACCAGCGGGCCAGGCCACACAGAACGTGTGGATGTAGCTTCCCAGTATGCAGAAGGCTTTGCCTCTGACGTGGCTGGCTTCTGTTTGCAACAAGAATTAGTGGAAAAGAGAAATTTTAGCAAGTCAGTCCTGAATAATATTTAAAAATCTTGCAGAGACTAAAAGAAAAATACATTGCAGATGATCTGTGATAGCTTTTGTATACATAAATAGAGATGTCTTAGGTCTGACACTTGGAAGAGAGTGGTTTGCATCCTGCTCATACTCTTTTCAAGGAGCTTCGTGTTTTTGATGCAGAGCTAAATATAACTTATGTATGCACTGGACACATGGTTGTTTTTTCAGGGATGGGGAAACTCAGGGAAGTGGGAGGATATTTTTGGCAAGCTACATTTTTGGAAAAGAATGTCAGGTGCCAGGACCTTCTCAAATCCAGAGCTAAGGCCAAACTGTGAGTGAAGCTGTTGAATRCTGTTTAATATATGATGGTGTTAATGTAAGTATACTTGTGTGAATAGACACACACAGCCCAGTCCACTTACTGCTTTTTTTTTGCTTATGTGAGTGATTTCATGCATTTCTTTAAGTCATCTGTATCCTCTAACTCATTCTTGGGTCTTTGACTCACTCTAGGGTTTACACAATACCAGTGACAAAATCTTGTCCTAAGCAGAATGCTTGCATAAAATATTTCTTCCCTGAAGTGAAAGTAATTAACTTTTTTCTAAAAATGTGCCACTTGCAGCAGTTAAATTTATTGCATCCTAGGCACTCACATTTTGTTTTGGCAGTGAGAAATGCGGTGGTCTCTGAGGACAGTCCACCTAGCAGCTTTTAGGAGGGAGCAGCAGCCTCCCTGGCTGAAGCAATTTGAAATYCTGCCCTGTTATACAAATTCAAAGCAAAAGTTTGAAGTATCTGGGAAACTTTCATTCCCCCTTTGGCATCAGACCGAACAGTTATTTTTGGGGATGAGCACATGTAATCCTCCCATGCTGGATACTCAGCCTAGCAGAAGAGTGTGATCCAGAGGTTCAGCTGCACCTCGGGCAACTGTTTTAGCAACACTTGTGAAGCGCTGATATCCTTAAAGATATGGAAGACAGTGATAAAGAGCGTCCCTGCAACATTAAAAATTAAAGCTTTGCTCTCTGAGATGTAAGCAGAACACCAGCTTGCATTCTGCATATAGCATATCCATAAGCTTTAGGATGATGTCTAGAATTTCAAGTGAATATTGGTTTCCTTACTGTATAGTATTAACTAGCATTTTTATCCTGCAGAAGTGGAAGCTGAACATCTGATAGAGGAGCATCTAGGAAATCAATGTGTGTATATGTATTTTATTTTTATATATATAATATGTACATATACACACACACACACACTAAAACTGCCTGTAACCAATTCTGGCCACAGTCACCCTAGGTACCAACAGAATATGTTTAACCCTGTGATATTTCTATGAAAAATCAGTAAATTTTTGACAGCATTATGTTTGTCCCACCTTAGTCTCATTGAGTTGCTGAGATGAAATTACCCAAAGCTCTTTTGCAAGTGGAGGGAAGCGGGCTCCCTGCACACGAGCACAACCTCCCCACCAGGGAAAGGAAACTGGRCTCACTAAAGAAAGCTCAGCTCCATCACCCCGAATGAACGTGGAGCCAGAAGGGAACCTCTCAGATGCTCACTGTTACTGCTCTAATGTTTCAGTCACCAGGAGGAGGGAGGAGGTTTTGGTATATTACTGGAAGCKATTCATTTTATGAACTGTACCAATAATGTGGCTTATATTCCACTAGGCAACTAAATTAGTTTCTGAGTTTATATTCACAGTAATGTGGTTTATCTAGTTAGGCTATAAAACTGAACTTATTAATCGAGCACTAGCAAAGATGGGTTTTGAACAAGTTTTTTAGCTATTTTAATAGCTAGGACACTGTTTTAGTAATGACTTTAATATTCCTTAAAAATCTGATCCAATAAATTATGGAGGCTGAGGGAACACGATCACTGCTGTAATATTTTAATAAAGCAATCCACATTATACTGAAGGCATGTAAACTTACCTGTTTCTGCGAAAGCCACTCTTCTGCCACTTGGTTTGATAGGCTACTAAAAAGAAGGGACATATTGTAGTTGATTATAAGCTTTTAGACCTTATATTTCAGGAGACTGAAGTGTAAGGGGTAAGACAGTACACATTTCTTCATAGGAAACTTTGGTCCTTACACGGATTCATGTATTCTTCTTATGATAAAGAGTATGAAACAAAATGAATTGCTATACATTGTCCTTCATCATGAAACAGAACAATGAAAATTTAGAAGGTTATCAGGTTATGAAGTTGATGGTTATAGTCTCAAAGCATACCACTAACTGGGAACGTTACATGGTACAAGTCTCATTGCCACCTGGAATTCTTTTAAGCTATGCAGTAGTTATCTTACGTCATTTAAAGGGGAAARAATGATGAATGCTCAATTAATTGTAAAATCAAAAACACAGAGAGGAAACATCTGACTATTTTAATATGCTCATATGAACAATCTTCATGGCTGCATAATTCATTTTARCATGAAATAGCCAGTTGTGCAATAAACCAGTTCTCAAGGATGGGCCAGTTCTGCTAAGACTTTGTTCAAAATTTCATCCTGAGCCAGGTGGGAAGACTGAGGCCAGTCAAATCCATTGAAATCCATGGGAGGTGGTCACAATGTTTGAATCCTAAAGCGATTCAAAGCAGAAGTGACTGTGAATAAGCACCGGGGTGTTCGGGGAACCCTAGCCAGACTTGTAGGGGGTTTCATATACTGGGATGGATTCTGCAGCACCTAGCTCCGGCGAACCTTAAGTTTGGTGAAGGTGTGCTGATGGGCTGCTGGCTGGGCAGGTCTGGCAGCCTGGGATGCACACACTTTCTCAGTTCAGGGCTCTCTCTCCTCTTTTCTGTTGGATTTGGCTGCCAGCGCAGAGTAAGGCAACTCCTGGAGCGGCTGAAGGGTGCAGCCCACCTCCTGGTTCTCCATGCACCACTGGAAAGGTGCAAAAACTCCACGGGGTTCCAGCTGACCCCAAATTACAAAGCCRAAGCCACGCTCTGGCCCGATCTCTGCTCATAGCCTGTGGGCAGAATGCAATGGAGAACAAAACATGCAGAGGAGTTTTAGCCAGGAAGACTTCAGCTGGCCTTGTACCTTCTTTGTGCCAGGCAGCTACCGTGAGTGGTCCTAGGACATAGTGATGAATCTATGGAAGTCAAAACAGGCCCTTTTTCTCCAAATAACTCTGTTCTTTCATTTATTTTTTTTTAATCAGTAAAGACTGTATAAGTAAACTCAGCATGACTGAACAGAGCTTTCTTTTTAAGTAGTGAAGGCCAACACACTGTTCTGAAATCACAGTGAATATCAAATACCTGACAAATTGATGGTGTATCCAGATGCTGAGAAGAAATGACGCAGAAGAGCATAGACTATCTGATAAATATCTAGACCAATCCCAAATGGTCCCAAAGGAGGAACGTGGTCTAGCTTATGAGGACTTCATTGTGTTGCCCTCTACTCCCTCAAGAGATGCGGCTGCCTATGAGCTCTGTGCAAATAAAGAACACTGTTTGCAGAAAGGATCCTTCTCCTTTTAGCTCTGCAGCAGCTGTAAATGCTGAGAGYGATCAAGCTCTTGTTCACCTGTTAGACACCAGAAAACCTTTGTGGCAGAGCTGCCACAAAGCTTTATGTTCATATAGCACCTATAGGACAGCTTGTCAGAAGAGGCCTCTGTGTGGTTCCCTAATAAAAATAATGAGTGAATAATCATTGGCAATATACATGCAAATTGGCTTTCCAAAGCATGGAGCCACAAGACAAAGTTTATCCATCAAGGGCACCGAAGCAATTGTGAGCAGTCCCCAGAGACTGAGTCCTCCAAGAGTGCATGAAATCAATCTGGCAGGCTATGAAATACATGGTCCAGTTGCCTTTCATCCGTACAAATATTCACCCTCTCACCATGGAGGCACTAAGGAATGCAGATTAAAAGGGCTGTTTCAAGACTGAAATAGTCACTCCGCAGTGAGAAGCCAAGTAGAGGCTGATCATTATTTTATCTGTGCTGAACAACATGTGTAAGCAAATTGCACATAATTATGACAAAATGCCATCAACAACATGACAGTCTCTGTCGTGTGCTGGGGCATTTGGCACACAGCGCTGCCGAGTTGGATGTTCGTTCCCTTTCTGATGCTTGGTGTTTGTGTTTTGCCTGTTGCTTTGACTCACACTCTTGCTTCAATAAAGACATGTTATACTGTCATTGTGTACAGTGTTCCCTGATTTATGCCAGAGGATTGAACTCCAGTAGCCAGAGTCTCAGCTTCGTTCCTTACTGCAGGGGCTGTTCCCTGCCAGAAGCTCTTCCCATTTCTTGGGGAGAGAAATGAACCCAACCAGCGATATCCCCAAAGGAGAGGGATACACACACTACTGCAATGGAAGGCAGGTGGAGATCCCTCCTCAGGGGAGAGGAAGGTCAGTTTGCCCTGAGAACTTGCTAGCAACCTCATGCCATCAGACATAGCTTTTGACACATGTGGCCTGGACTTGCTGGGGAGTCTTGCACCACTGCTAAATCACATGTGCCTTTTGGGGCACTGATGGCCTGTCCCCGTTTCAATCTTGCCAACAAGAGCCTTTCTATTGACTTTGGCCRGAGATGACAAAAGCTGCAAGAGTAAAGGCTGAACTCACCATCTAAGGAGGTGCTGTGCAGCAAGTGAGATGATCTCATTCTGTTTAACTAGTCTAAATCAAATGCAGATGAACTCCAGCGGTTTTTGAAGCTTATAAAATCAAGGGAAAATCACTACTCAGAATAAATGGCTTCAGCTTTTAAGTTGCTTGCTTTGCAAAGCAATCCTGACTGGTTATCCTGCATTAGGATAAAGCTAAACAACTGGGCAACACAACTGCAGATGAAATCGGTACTGACAAATAACGGTGTAGTTCACAAGGAAAGTCACAAGAATGACTAAACAGTGCTAACCATGTTAAAGCTGCAYATTCACAATTTTCATTGCAGGTGTAACCACTGCCCACAGAAAAGAGCTTTRAAAGTATGCCGTACATACTTAGCAACTGGTCCTGGAGAAACAAGCCAGTCCTGAATATCTTCCAAGGCTTTGCAAGTGTTTGGAGATATAGGTCCATCTACCTGATGAAGCCGTCAGAAAGCACAGGATTAATAAGTACAACTTCTGTCTGGGTTTCCCCTTTTTCTGATCAGAAATTTTCTTCAGATGCAAAACCTGGTTGTGGCACTGGTGTTGGATTTCTATGCTTCTGGCAGACCATCTTGAGGAGCAGGACGYATAACCACGGCACACACGTGTCAGCTCTGTAACAGAGGTGCTGGTACGAGCAGATGTGTGGCAGGGTTTAAGTGCAATGGGGTGCAGCATTTAAGGCCTTAAACTTTCGGAGAATTGAAGGATGCAAAGGGGATGAGGTGGCGCAGGAGGTGGGCAGGCAGCAAATCCCCATTGCCTCCCTGACGGGGAGAGCGTGCTGTACCCCAGTGACGCCAGAATGAGGGCATACAGACCCCTCRTACGCCGCATCCTTGGTTCTGAGGTCAAGCCACTGGAGATCTGAGTAGAAATAAAGGGAAGATTGAAAAGCAAAGTGCCGCATGAAGTATTTTTCACGCAGCGATGCTGTTAGGCAAGAACAAAGGCTGCTGCCTCTCCAAGAAGGCAATGAGCCCTCTAGAGGCAGCTGCAACCAAAGCAATCCCAACCGTGATGGTGTGCCATGAAGAGAGAGCCCAGCCTGGTGTCCCAGGCCTTTGCACCCTCTCCGAGCCCCCGCTCCCGCTCCCACAGCCCTTCCCTGCATCCCCTGGCATCCACCCCCGGTCCCTGGTAGCTACTCCCGCAKTAGGCAGTAGGCTGGAGATGTCCTGGGGGAAAGGAGGTGCAGCTGGGCACAGAGACAGCAGCGGTTTCTCTTTATCAARCCACTTAAAACGTGCTTGCAAATAGTTCATTATGTATAGACCATTGAGCAGTCCTCATCCTACCTGGCATTTCTTTAAATGTGTGGCAAGTATTGAGGAAAACAGCTTCTCTCAGCTACCCAATAATCCTTTCACAGTCAAACTATGTGCGAGGCGAATGTAACTGCAGTTAATCTCAGTCCTGGTAGGAGTCATTAAGTGCAGCATGCATAAYCTCCCCTGCCTACAGGAATGACCAGGGCATTGCCTCCCCCTCGGCATTTCCCCCAAGGCAGCGAGGAGGGAGGGAAGAGCGACGGAAAACTACTGGGGAGTGATGCAGGATGACAAGCAGGCTGCAGAGCAGGTTCAAACACAAAAGGTGATTAATTTCTTACTGTTAACGGGTTAATTAAAAACACAGACCCCTGCCCTTTCTGTCTTGGGAAAGCAGCGGATACCGTGGGTGTGCAGTGATTTTTACTGGGCCGGTTTTCCAAGGGCTGCCGGCGCAGTGCAGCCGGATCCTCTTCGACTCCTCTCTGTTGGGGGTGAAGCAGCAGGCGGGGGCCGGCGCGCAGCCTCGCCGCAGCAGGTGCCGTCACCGCGAGCCGGTTGCGTTTCACCGCTCTTGCTTCATTTACAAGGAATTGGAACTTACCAAAAAATGGCAGTTTACTATATAAGAGAAGTTATTCAGGCTTTGAAAAAACCCTCCAGGCACTTTTGTACACCTGTCTTAACAAGACAGCATAAAACCTTTCTGCAGTCCTCCTCAGGAAGATGTTATGTCCTGGTCATGTCGGTTCAGCTCGGTCCGGAAAAGTGCCCTGCATCTTTTTTCTGCTTTCTCTTCAGAGCTCTGAGTGATTCCTACCTATCTGCTACCAAACCACAATTTCTCCAGAAGGAGAACCTTTCCTTTTACTCCCTGTTTCCTCAAAGAAACCACCTGTAAGCTCAGTGTCAAAGGGCTTAAGACCTTAAGCCCCTCATGACGATGTTTGTGGGGTTAATTGCTGAATGATCTTGCTCCAGCGGTCTGCAAGATATAACAGCAAAATGGTTCCAGCAATTTTTCTGCTGCAATAGCTAAGTCTAGCACTATCATTTCCTACATTCTTACTTTTCTTGACTAGACCTTAATTAAAAGCCTATTCAAATTCCATACTTTGATTAAGAAACAGTGATAATTTGAAACATGTAGTTAATTTCTCCACACCACTGCCAGGTTCACTCATCCATCTCTGACAAAGAAAAAAGAAAAAAAAGAAAAAAAAAAATCTACAAAGTTACACAGGATTTTAAAAAAAAAAACAACACCACCTTATGTGTCTCTCACAGGGTATTTGTGGGATGATATGGAAAATAGYATGTATAAGTCTTTTCACTTTAATTTATTGTGCACATTATTTTTAACGGTGTGAYGGCTGATTTGATTCATGTAAGAATATATGTTAGCTAGCCCTCCCCTGCCTGCTTTTGGAGAGTAATCAGGGGAGGTGTTCTTGATTTATTTTTTTTTCCCTCTCCAAATGGAGACAAGTATTAAATGCATATATTCTCAAAAAGAATGCAAACATATCCTTTCATTTAATCTCTTTGTTAATATTTGTTTTGATAAACTGATARGACTTTTGGAATTAGCATTTTTAAGTGAGGTAAGACTACAGCTTAACGCTTGGGCTGATATGTTAGCAAGGCAGGGGAGGGACTATTTATTCTTGGAAGTCTGTGACAGAATTGATGTAAAGCTTAAAAAAGATATGTTTCTTTTATAAAGATGTTGGTGCTGTGTAAGCAACAGTCCACACATTTCATCTGCTTGTTATGTTGTTGGTCTCTCATGAGCTACAAACCCCCACTGCTGTAAGCAGTAGTAACAGCAATCCCTAGCCCACTAGCATCAGATCCCTAAATACTTCTAATGCAGCCTAATCTTAAACTGGAAAACTGGCTGATTTTTTCAGTTTGATTTTAAACTTTCAGCCAACAAAAACCTCGTTTTCCTGCATGCATTTTTTGGGGTAGAAAGTTCCAATTTAGCTAATGCCATCTTAAAGGAACCAAAAATTTACTTTTTACTCTTGACTTTTTCAGACTACAGAACTCTAAAGATCAGGATTCATTTTTGTCAGGACAAAGAGTRGGAAAGAATATCTTGGTTTTTGTCAAGCAATTCTCTTGCCTCCTTTGAGAGCTCAGCCTTTGGTGGCTGCAGCGGGGTCGGACACACAGCTGTATCATAAGCCTTTTGAACCAGCCCATCGAGAGGGAAGGAACATGGCTTGAAAGAGGCCACTGTCTTTCTCTGAAAGCATCCTGGCATTTTAACCTGTCTTGGGGTGCCATTTTGCAAAAGAGCTCTTGCCCTTCCTCTTTGTAATTAGAGAGAGATTGGGTTTGATGCCTTTCTTTTGGCCAATATACTGGTAGCCCTTTGGGGCTCAGGGAAGGAGTTTTGCCCTTGTCATGACTGTCTGGTCAGTGCTGAGGTTTCATTGTTTTTTCTTTATCCGGGTATCTGGTAATTAAAATTTATAATTTGTGTTACTAAAGCTGGCTGGTGCCTGGCAGAAGTGAMTGGTTTCCCAGCAGACTGGCTTTTAAAGGGGAAGAGTTGCACAGTCACAAATTGGTTTTCTTACATTGAGTCAAAAGTTCCCAAGTTTCAACTTGTGTCTGTTGCCTCTTGCCCTTCCAGCATGCAATTCCAAGAAGAGTCTTGTTCAGTATTTGCAGACGGCAGGTCTCCCCTTCACCTTCTCTCCTTTTGGCTGAGCATATCCAGCTCTCTCAGCTTCTCCTCATACATCATGTGTTCCAGCATCTTGGTGGCCCTCTGCTAGACTGGCTCCAGAAGGTCAACATCTTTCTTGTACTACAGAGGCCAAAAGTGGATATAGCACCCCAGTTGTGCTCTCACAACTGCAGAGTAGAGGGAAATAACCACTTCTTCATTCGCTTCTTCATTCTTGCTAATGCAGCCCGGGATGCTGCTGGCCTTCCTTGCTGCAAGGGTGCATTGCTTTCTCCTGGTCAACTTGGTGTCCACCAGGACCTCCAGGCCTTATCCGCAAAGCTGCTTTCCAGCCAGTCAGACCTCAGCCTGTCCTGTGCATGGGGTTATTTCTCACCAGGGCAGGGCTTGGTGTTTCACTTTGTTGAACTTCAAGAGRTTCATCTCGGCCCATTTCTCCAGCCTGCTCTCCAGCATATTGACTGCTCTCCTGTTTTGACATCATCTGAAAACTTGCAGAGAGCACATTGATTCCCCTCATCCAGTCCCTTAGTAAAGATACTAAACAATGTTGGCCCCAATAGGGATCTCTGAGGGACTCTACAGGTAAGTGGCTGCCACTTGGACTTCATACCCATGATCACCACCCTTGGAGCCTGACGGTTCAGATGATTTTCCACCCAGCCTCTTGTCCTCTCATTCAGTCCACCTCTCACCAATTTCTTTATAAATTCCATTGCCAGAAGAAGGTATGCAATAAGTTAGGACTTAAAATAACCATTTGGRTTCTGAACAAAATGTTTTTATCAGCTTGAGCAATAAGTAAATACATGAATTGTGGTGGCAACTTACGCTAAAAACTTGTTTTGCGGATTATGGAATTGCTGCYGGTTTGCCCAGAGATCTGCCAAATAACCAGTGGAAATCAAGAGTACTGGGAGATGGAAAGCACCTCGTATAGGCTGGCTGTTGGAAGGAAACTTACATAATACCTATGTCAGACTAAGGCTTGATCTAGTTATTTTAAAAACATTAAGCTCATTCAAAAGATAATGAGTCCGTGAGCTAATCCCTGGATGTCAAGCTATCACTATTATTTGAGCTATACCTGCCAAATATGTATAAACAGTATTGTTATTGTCTTTAGTAACCATTTGTAGATAATTCCCTACAGCGTATGTGCGTTGCTTCTTAATTCTTGGAAACATAAGATCTTGTTCCTTTTATTTGATTTGTAGCGATTAATTTAACTGTTCCTTTTCTAAGAGTAGCTGCTGTAATTCTCTCTCCACGGTAAGCTGGGAGAAAGGATGACCACAGAAATCAAGTGATACTAAGGAAAGATACAAAAATTAAAAATTACAAAACCTTTAAGAAAAGTTCCTCATAACTCATTTCTTCCAGAATATTTCAGAATTATTTTTAACTCACTTGGATGTTACTCTTGCTGATTCTCTGTATTATATATAGAATCAACACTTTCAGAAAAGGGACTCGTGATTTTAGACGCCACTATTTTGGGTGCTCAAACCGAGACATTTTACTGGAGGCTGGTCATCAAAAGGTGATATTTATCACTCTCTAGCAACTATTCACACTCCCAGATTCCACAGACATTTTGAAAATAATGGTTACATATCCATTCTGGTTCATGGAGTCCCAGCTACTGAGATCGTAAGTGGGGCCGTTACCCTATCTCCATGCATTAAGCACCTACGGTGGTGCTGGGAATGTTCAGTAAACACACATCTGATTTCCCTCTTTGGCTGAAGTGTTGCCGGGCACTGAAGAAGCCAGGCTCTGAACTTCAGAGACGTTCAGGATGATTTAAATGGGAATCAGGAGCCTGCCTTCGGGTGCTTGGGCTCTATGCAAATGTGAGTGGGAGGAACCATTCCTCTAAGGCTTACTGTGCCCTGCAAGGGGCCCCATGGTGGAGGTCCCCAAACCGTCCAGCTTGGAAGGACCACTGTGACACACTCCATCTCYGCTTGCCCACCTGCACCTCCCTTTAGTCCAGCGCAGGGTGCATGGGGGGGTGTCGTCCAGCCACCTCGTGACTCAGCATGCAGCTGGGACGTGGCTGGGGGACTCACCTGGGATTTAGGAATCAAGGGAGCACCACAGACAGCATCTGTTGCCCAGGGCAGACACAGCTGAACAAAACTAATTGGTAAGACTGGAGCAGGCTAATAAGCTTATGAAGAATTGGAACTGCACTAAAAACCAAACATGAAAAAGGAAGGAGCGTGAAGTTAGCCAGGCAGACCTGTTCAAATTTCAGAGACACATCCCCACCTCACCAGCAGTGGATGGGTGGATTTCCCCCCCACACCCCTTAAACTAGATGCGCAGATACATGCTAATTTTCTGCAGAGAAAAAGATGGGGCAATAGCAGATCCAGAACCTAAATATAGCTGCTTCTACACTTGGTTACTATGTAATGTAGCTTGATGATGGTTGCCAGAGAAACCCGTTTATGCTGTTGAATAAGGTTGTGCTGTCCCTGCTTTATCCTCTCCCACATAATGAACTTTTTAAAAAGTGAAGGTTTAGTACAGAATTGAATTGTGGGGAATGCGCTGCGTATGGAGGCAGTAAGTGTTCGGATGTCAGCTCTGTATGTGTACTTTTTCATCGCGGGGCACGGTGAAATAGCTCAAGGTATCTCTCTATAGTGCTAGAGACCGGCAGCGTTGTTAGCTCGGTCTGAGCTCTTCTGTCTCAGATGTGGGGGTGGGTGAGGAGAGGCACTTTCACAACACACTCAGAAAAACTTTTGCCCATCTCTTGAGTTCAGCAAGGGCTGAACATTTTAACAGTTATGAGGTGTGGGATTACTTCATGACCACATAGCTTTTCATAGCCATGGGTTCTTCCCTGCTAAGGACTAGAAGCAGACAAGCCACTGAACCACGTGAACTGAAAGCAACACCTATGGCCACCTATGGCCTTGGACCGTCCCTCCTTCTAGGAGCTGCAACCCAGACCAACTAGGCTGACAGAAGATCAAGGCAGCAATACCTGTATTAMACAGTGGAACCTGTGCATTAAGATTCAATAAAGCTGCCAAGGGCACAAGGGACATGGGCTAGAGCTGGCCTACGGACAGGCAGGAGCTCTGCAGCCTGGGAGGCAGATGACTTTGGTAGGTACAGGGCTACAAAATCATGAGCCTTGAAGAGCAGACATGTAGGGGTTGAATAACTGTTCAGTCTCCTCTGGTATGAGAAGTAGGGTCCATCAATAATTCTGGTTTACAGGTCTCAACTAGGTCTCCTCTCTCTCTACCGTGTCTTGTCCAAAGGAGCGTAGCACCACTCAGCTGAATCTTCACCTTTTCCTGGGCTTGATTTCTGCAAGGTTGTGCTTCAGCTGCGCATTATTTGGTCACTGGAACCAAACTCCTCTACGTCATAGCCTTGTCTGCAAGGAATGGATTTTCATGTTGGGCTGTGAACTGAATAACGTCTGTTACTCWCAGTCAAGATGAAGAGCAAAAATGCGGTCTTCTGATACTTTAAACAGTAAAGCCCTTTAATTAGCCCTGTGAACTTTTRTGAGGCTGGGGGCCTTACAGACTTTTAAAAGGAAGCACACAGAGTATTTCCCTTGGGRTTTCCCCTTTAGCTCTAGAATTAGCTCAGTCTTATTACTTATTGATTAATCGGGGCATTAGTCTTGTGACAAAGGTTTCAGCAAAGCACTGAACAGGGAAGGAACTACGCTGAAAAGCAACAAGGCTGAAAATATGGCCACAGAAAATAAAAAGTATTGATCTCCAGAAATATTGGCCCTGGCTGGGGAACAGCAGAGMCATGGAAAAAAATGACATAGCTTCAGCTCACAGCAGAAGCTTCTTTGATAAGATGGGAAAAATAAGTCAGAGAGGGGAGTGATGGTAAACCAGTGAGAGCATTGGGGAAAAAAAAAGAAATTAGGAAATGTCACGCACACCTGAAGCCAAACTGCTAAGCAGAGAGTGCAAAGTCCCCTAGATGATTTGTATGCTGTGCTTAGAAACCACTCACAGCTGGGCAGGAGATCAATAGTACAGTGACAATTAGATATTAAGTAGACAGAGAATGGTATGGAAACACCAGGACCAGATTGCTAGAAATATGTGAACATGAGGAATGGAGGTGGATTTAATATTTTGAGAGCTTGATACTGGAATTTCCACACACACACACACCCTCCCCAGTAAAACTGGCCTTATTTCTTCTGAAAGGTGTCTTCAAGGCTTTTCAAATTAGCCTCAGACATTTCCCTTGCTGCTGGTCTAATGTTTCCTCTTGTTTCTTTCCCTTTGCTTAGGATCTCCCCATGACTCCCTTTAGCAGTCAAATATATGGAAGGTGACCTGTAGTTTTCACATATTTTCTTTCTCACGGGACTCATATTTTGAAACCTGCTGACAGTGCCAATCTGGGTGCTTGTTTCATACTCTTTTCTGCCTGAAATGCCTGAGATAGTAAGTAACATTTTTTTTTTTCCCATTCCTCCTTCGCACAATGACTTCTGCAATAAGATCTTGATACTTCATTAGAGTTGCTAGGCACTGCTGTAGCACTGGTAATTATAATAAAGAACAATGCACAATCCTAGAACATGTTTCAAAGTCCTTCTCACCTCAGCAAATACATGCAGACACGCAGAAATATATCGAGAAGTTTACCCCTATCCAGTGCAGTTTCCTCGCTTAGAAAAATCCTACCTTCAGCCTCTTTGTATTATTGTCTTCTTGATTACTGTGGCTTTCATTATCGAATTTCTTTCTTCAAGTTTTCAGAAGTCAGTGGTTAATAGTACTTTTCTCATAACTTTCTGGCTCTCATCTTTGTGAGCAGTCAGGAGTTGTTTTCTTTCAATTTACAAAAGAACAAAAGGTTCCCATAGGCTTGCTGCTCTACCTACACACTTGGGAAACGCAGCAGGGAGAGAGGTGTCGCTGAAGCACAAGATCCGTTAGCAATTGTTCCCTTGCAAGGGCTTGAGAAAACGTGATTGTCTACGCGATGTTGATTGCAAATAAATTCCCAGRTCTCCCTTTTGCAGAGGGGAGAGACGCTGTATGACTCTCAGCTTTGCAGCCATACTTTCTCTTGCTACTGCTGTAACTAGATTTAACTGCTGCCAAGTTTTAGACAAATCTTTCAGCAAGTGCCAGCARAAGGGTTTGGTTGTAACGAGGGCTCTAATTCTGTTTTCACAAAGGTGAGACAAAACAGGAGCACGTGTCAGCCTGGGAAGCCTCTAAGAGCAATACCTGTAGCTTTGCCCTAAACACTAGGTAAGGATTTCTGAGGTTTTGGGTCAGCCAAAATTTGACTGTGGCATGAGGTCATGGCCCCTGGCTCCTCTAGAAGATAAATGGGGGACCCATCCTCTACCAGTCAAACAACAAGCACCGTTTGCTTCCCCTCTGTGCCAGCTCAACMCCATCGACTGGCTTTTATGGACAGGGTAGCGTTTGAGTACATCTGTATGATCAGCTGGAAAAGGCACATCCCCGGCCCGGGGGGGCTGGCGGTGGTCCCGCAGGGGACGTTGCGAGGGCTCRACATCATGCTTAGGTAGCCACACGGCACAGGCGATGAGCCACACGCGCCTGGCGCAGGAACAGCTCACCTTCCTCCGTCCTGTCCCAGAGGCAGAGGGGGGGCACGACCCTCGGCGCTGGATGCGATGGACGCAGCTGTAGGTTTTATACCCACAAGACATGGGCGTACGCTTGTGATAGTGTAAAGGGCTGGGAAATACAACCCTYCTGCCACGGGTGCGATTGCTTCAAGTTATTCTTCAAACGCTAATGACCGGAGTGGGGAAATAAGAGAAAGAGAGGAGGGTAATAGACTTAGCCACAGGAACAGCCATGTTCCTGCAATTAGAATCATAGAATCATTAAGGTTGGAAARGACCTCTAAGATCATCACRTCCAACCRTCGACCCAACACCACCATGCCCACTAAGCCATGTCCCGAAGCGCCACATCTACACGTTTTTTAAATACCTCCAGGGACAGTGACTCCACCACTTCCCTGGGCAGCCTGTTCCAATGCTTGACAACCCTTTTGGTGAAGAAATTTTTCCTAATATCCAATCTAAACCTCCCCTGGTGCAACCTGAGGCCGTTTCCTCTTGTCCTATTGCTTGTTACTTGGGAGAAGAGACCAACACCCACCTCSCTACAGCCTCCTTTCAGGTAGTTGTAGAGAGCGATAAGGTCTCCCCTCAGCCTCCTCTTCTCCAGGCTAAACAACCCCAGCTCCCTCAGCCGCTCCTCATAAGACCTGTGCTCCAGACCCTTCGTTGCCCTTCTCTGGACACGCTCCAGCACCTCAATGTCCTTCTTGTAGTGAGGGGCCCAAAACTGAACCCAGTATTCRAGGTGCGGCCTCACCAGTGCCGAGTACAGGGGCATGGCTCTTGGGGTTCAAGCAATAGAGGAGACAGAAGAAAGAAAGTRTGACGCCAATCACTGTTTTCAATATCCTCCCACATAGCAACAGCTTCTATTGAGCCTTTCTATTGTGAAAGCCCTTCTTTCACTGCAAACAGAGCGGGAGCTCTCGGTGACCCTCAGCTCCCAGCGGAGGAAAATGCTGTGCTTTGGTCCACAGCAGYGAAAACTTGTTTATGCCTTTGCTTTGCTGGAGTGCTGCGCGAGTCGGGGGCTTGACGTGGCTTAGTGGGACTTGGCTCTGCAGAGAGAGCGAGCCGGGGGTGGCTCCCTAATTCGCAAGTTGGCTCCTTGCCATAAGAGAGACCCTATCCTTCCTCTGAACTTACCCAGCAGGTCCTTACCAGCCCTTCAGCCCTATTGCCTGCAGGGCTCCAGCTCTCCGGGTGGAGAAGCTGGATGATAAAAAGAGGCCACAGACCATGAGGGCCATACTCTCTTCCCCACCACCTCAATGCCGGTGAAATCCCAACTGGATGATTGCAGCTGCCTTGTAGTTCCCAGGCAGCATGTGGTCCATACAACATCTCTGCCATCAAAGCTACTGCAACGAGCCTCCACCACCCCTAACTGGACCACATCTGGACTTTGACAAAGTTTGTACCTGGATCTGAATTTTGCTGCTTGAACTCACTTCTAGTATTTAAATGGATTTCTGTTGRCTTCCAAGTAGAACAAAAGGGAATTTACATTCTCTAGGAAACATGATCAGAATGACAGTAGAGAAACCTGAATTTAACTTGAAAAATATGATGACAGAGTATGAGCAATTAGCAAGGGAATCCCTGTAAAAAACAGGTTGTTAATACAGATTTAAAAAAAAAAAAAAAAGAATTCTTAAAAAGCAGAGCTAAGCAGGCCCAAAGAATATGTACTGCAGAGCATTAAGGGAATTTGCAAATTTTGCATAACACTTCTGAAAGATCTTCACTGCAGGAGAAAAAAAAAGAAGCAAAAGATGTGCTAATACTCAAGAAAAAAAAAAGTTTGCTGGCCAATTGCTATACATATTTTCATCTCAGGAATAAAATACTGGAATAAATACTGGAATAAATAGTAGTAGTAAAGCCATTGGAGTACCAGAGACTAAAGAAGTGTTTGAAGGTTTTACTTCAACTAAATGCTTTGACAAATTATTTTAAAAGACTTCTATACATGTATAGATTAACAGTGAYGACAGCTGTGCTGTAGTATCACTGCTCTGTTATTTCTGTGTGAGAATATTGGTTATAAAGCAAAATTACAAAAAAGTAGGGCCACTGCAAATTGGTTTGCTTCAGCAGTTCTCATTATTGGTCAGGAAGTTGGTAGTTGAAGGATCATTAAGAAGTGAAAACGTGACTTAAAATAACTTGTTCAGCAGAGTCCCTTTTATTGGATTTCTTTATCTGAAGACCAGCTCAAATATTTCTCAGAGCTGCAACATGCTGCGTATGTGCCAGTCCTTCCTGCTCTCTGTTACAATTTACTGACTGAAAAAAACAGCTTCTTGATAGGATGAAATTAATGAACTTACATGGAAAGACCTAGCCATCGGACCAAACCAGAGCCCTCCGTGGCCAAAACAACCTCTGTGCACCTGCTGAAGGGATGACAGCTTGGTGGAGACACTGCAGGAAACAGGATCCCCAGCATTTCAGTGGAATGAAACGCTGCAGATAGCTGGCTTAGGGATTTAAAGGGAGGGCTTTAAGAGCCACCTTTCAAACTTAGCGGTAGATCCAAACAAAGTCCCCTAAAAGAGGGAAGCTGGAGGTTTGCACCTGTCTTTATTCAAAACACAACTTTCCAGCTTCTCTCTGGTCCCTTGACGAGAAGCGTGCCTTGAACATGAAATAAACTCTAGGTGTTGAGGCTTCACTRTTGCTTTTTTTGTTTCCACCGTGCCCTTCAGCAGCTTCATAGCCGGGAGACATCGGCGACCTCCTCACCCCATTTGCCTCTCTGTAGGAGGGTCAGCGGGGCAAATCCTCGKCCCGGCCAGCTCGGGGCCGGCGGCACGCACCCAGCCAGCCCCTCGCTCCTGCCCTCTGGGGTAGATGCTGCACCCTCCTTCAACGCTGACGCGCTCAGAGACCTTTGTACGCGGGGTGTAATTACCCTGACTGCTAAAGGTCTTTGGATAAACACCGTGGCGTTGCTCGGCCGCTACGTTACGGCTGTAATAGGATTTCAGAAACGCCTCGCGCTGTATGGTGGATACCTCTGGGTGCAGGGGAGCACATGAGGGGGGAGGTCTGCTCTCTATAGACCTTCACGTCGGCAATGGGAGCTCAAATCTTTCCTATCTTCAGTGCAGGTAATTATGCCCTCCCACTGCTTTAAACAAAAATACATTCTTCTCTTTCAAACAGTCAGGTTTTGATAACTTTTTTCTGCCCACCTTAGCTCATATCAATCAGGCTTTACGTAACAGTGGTATTTTGAGAAGTGACACCTACTCTGCAGAAAAGCTATTAGCAAAGGCCAGCTTAAAAGGAAAAAGYGAACATGAAATGTTATGTTCTGGCTAGGGATAATATTTTCACAAATAACAACCAGAACAAAAAAGCTGACCCAGTGGGAGAATGYGACATAGAGGGATCCTTAGTACAAAATAGGATTTCGTTTCTTAGAACAGCTCCTRGCCTTAATTCTGTTTTCATTTTCAACGTACTACAGAAGAGGGCAGTATAAACTCAGCGTTTTGCATGTAGCAATGAAAGAATGCTTCTGTGGTCACATCMACAGCATTGAACCTTAAATTAATATTTCTGTTAATACACTAGGGAATAATTCATTCAAGAGCAGAGCCAGCCTGTTAAATCTCCAGAGGTTCACGTTCTGGAGGATTTTCTATCCTGAGTGTTGTAGAAACACAGAACTGGGAGTCTTCTTTCACTCTACCTATTCTGTCCATATGATCTGTAAATCCAGCATATACTCTGTGTGTGAAGTATATACACAATAAATACCAAACAAGCAAAAGCAGGGTCAGAGCTTARTAATGAATGAGGTAGGAAATTGCAGTGCAGCCCTTTTACTTACTCCCATGGAGATGGGAAGGCTGTATGAGAGGAACAGCTCGGTTCTCYGAGAGCCCCGCGTCTGCTGATTTTCATTAAGTGGAATATCCGGCTGCAGGGGCGGATGGAGCAGCTGGAGGACTCCTGAYGAAAGAGCCTTAGACACTGCTTCCAGATTTTAAAAGCATTTTACTATGCTCACATAAACTTGACAGGACKGTATGGACAGGGAGGAATAGAGGTRGGTATCTGTCCAGCTTGGTGTTTAAAAATGTAAGGGTGTCTTGTCTGCCCAGGTTGACCTCACCACGACAGAGCYGTGACACCTTCCAGCCATAATACGRTTCACGGCTGCAGTGGCAGCATCAGTGTGTCCCACCATGGTCCGGAGAAACAAGTGCAGGAAGGTTTCCAGGCAGAGATGATACTCTTAATCAACCTAACTGATGCTATTAGAAAAATAGACAAGCTCTCAAGGGTATAATCGTCTGTCAGGCCTTYGAGGAGTTAAGTTTGCAGAACACTYTGTGCTCCTTTCTTTCCATAGCACTCTTCCTCTTACATAATAGTTCGGCTTTCTTTACATAATAGTAACTTTCTAAAATCTCCTTTTATTGCTGATTTTTTTTTTTAATGGTTTGCGTCTCTCAAAAGACAAATTTCTCTGTGAACTATGATGGGAAACATCAGACAGCTTGTGGATGTTTGTGTGCAAAAGGGAAGAAAAAGTTTCCTCCAAAAGCTGGAAGGAAGGGGATGAAATTACTATATATACTATCACAGGCTTAAAGTTACAATTTGACATTTAAAATGTACTCAGTGAGAAACTTGTACAAAATCAACTTTGAAAATCTAACAGGATACCACAGGGTCTGTAGGTGGTTACAGTCTAATAGACAATTTCATAGGAGTGTTTAGCAGGGATAGTGCTCTAATAAAGAGAGTCTATAAAAAGAAGTTTCTGTGAAAATCTTTAGGATTTAACAGCAGAAGAAGGAAGAAAGAGGGAGAGGTAGGGGAACAGGGAGAGAGAAGATGTGACTCAAGTAAYGTCTGCTGAAAATTGCGTGTTTTACAATCTTGTGTAGGTGGACTCTAAACATTTTAATGATGCAAACGTCAGACTCGGATTTCAAGTGCCCCAAAGCATGAAATGTTCAAATGAAGGGCTGGAGTTTCTGCCCATCTGTAGCTGAATTGTACTGCTATTTATAGACTTGCTTTTCTCAAATATCTAAAATGCCTTCTTTACTTCTCATAAACAGGCATGCCTATAACTGCATGTAACTGAGTCATCTGAATATACTGCAGTTTTCTTCAAATTAACAGGAAACTGAAATCCTACCTTTTCCCTAGGAAAGAACCTAGGTAGGTAGATGGCCTCCAAGCTCTGGCTTTTGAAAAAATATTGCAACTCCTGTATGAAAGGTGATTTTGTAGTTCTTGAACTTGGAGATTTTGTGCTGATCCCAACGTTGGGTTTGAAATTTTCCCAGGCTCTGCCAAATTTCTCCTCCTCCTTTCCTCCTCCTTACAGACTCTGCTTGCTTTCTCCTGTGTTTTGACAGGGAGGATCATGACTGAATTTGCTGGGGAGAGCCATATTCAGAGAAGGGATTTTTTAACCTACCTACGCAGTTAACCTGAATGCGTCCTAGAAAACATGCTAGTTAAATGCATTATGTACATTTACTTTGTCAGCTGTTTTTCATGGATGTCACTTGAGCAGTCACTGCGTAAGCACTCTCTGGCTTGTTTAGGTTTGCTGTAGTTTGAAAGCCCTGTCAAACCTAAGCAGTGCCTGTGCATAAGGAAATGTGACCATCAGCCAAGCTCAGTGTCGAATACTATAGAAAAAACGTCCACCTGACATTGCAATAACTACAGTACAGAGAGACTATAATTGTCTGGAATAGCTGTAATTGTGTATTAGTCCTATTTTCTTGACAAATAAGTCATGCACTTATTCAGAAAGAAGACTTGCATTGTATTTGTTTCTCTTGTCATCCCAGGAATCTTTTCAGGGCGTCTAAGAATAAGTTATATATTAGCATTAAATTGAGACTAAAGCATTTAGGCACTAGAAAGTGCTGATTAAAAACGAACAAGAAACACAGAAGCAAATCTCATCTCTGCCTTTTTATGCCACTTTCTACATGTGGTACAGACTGTCTCTAGGAGRCAGCTGTGCCATGGACTATGGGGCCCTTCTCATTTCTGCATCACTTTTTCTCACAGCACACATTTCCCAGGGTCTGGGAGCTGTGCCTCTGGCTTTGCCAGTCTCAGAGTGACCTGGAAATGTGACTTGTCCGGACGATAGAGAAGATGTCCAATGTTAGCCTTATCCAGCAGCATCTCTGCCAATTTGAGGTTAAGCAGCATCTGTCCCCTGTGCACATGTCCCRTTCACACGGGCCAGCGGTCCCCTGGGGCACCTCACGGTGCCGTGCACGGTCTCCGCAGCACCAGTCTTCAGCCCAGACTGCAGAGAACTGCTTCTCTAACCTATTGCCATCAGCGTTTCCCTGCTTGTGTTTGGCAGAGCAGTAAAGCCCTTGGGCATGTTTTAGGCTTTGCCCTGCATGATGCAGCATGAGGGCCAAATTCCTCAGAGTCCTGCCAGATCCTGGCCACAATAACCTCAACTAGAGAAAAATCAGTCAACATTTTTCCAGCTAAATGCACACTGTGCATGCCATTAATTTGAATGAATCTAAATATAAGTGCCTTATTTTCTCCAGGAAGGACTTGCAGAGATCAGCCCAACCCTTTAGGGAAATGAAGCAGATGTCCAGTTCTTAGCAACTAGATTTGTCATAGAAGCTTAAAGTTGTGGTGTACTGATCATAAAGGTGACATCCTTCTAGCAAGTAAACGGAAAAACATTACACCATGASTTGGCTGACCGTTCACCACTAACCAGCAGCTCCAGTTATAAATACCAAGTATCACAGTGCTCCTTCCTGCTGCTCTCTGCATCGTGCTGGGTAGCATCAAGGATCAAAGCCAACTGTATGGGCATATATTTAAAAACATGTCCAGACCTCARTGAACTTAAAAGTCTCGGTGGACAAGAAGAGAGGACTGGCTGGGAAGGGGCGATGCTGCTGGAAAAGGAAGTGCGGACATGACGTCTAAGTTTGCACACAGAGTGAGGGGAGGCAGGGRAAGAGTATCTGGGGGGGCAATAGGTGAGCATACGGCACAAGGTGACACTACAAATACAAGTCAACACTACAAATAAAAGTAACGCAAGCATGAGAAAAGAGCAATTTGCTTATAGGTAATGTGAGCTTAGAAAATGCTCCTAACTATGTTTCCTAAATGATACGCTGTGAATTGTCAGCTCTCCTTCACTAGCAGCGGTCCTTCGGGTTGCAGAGATGCAGGCTTCTGCTTCTTAATATTTCAAACTTGACAAAAATGTAAAACCAGAGTGCCAGCTCCAGAAGATGGTCACAGCAGCAACGAACTGCTGAAACACTCACTTTCTTCTTGACGTTGGACGTTGCTCACTAGAGGGCACCAACACCTCAGCTTGGTGCCAAGCTGCTGTGACCAGCGAAAGTTGAGAGTTCCCGGGAAAAAATAAATGCCCCTGTTCACAGCTAGGAATTAGTATACAAGAAAATAAAAATTTAAAATAATAGCAGTAAGCAAAGTTGCTCTGGTGAAAAGGAAAAAGTTCAGGTCAAAGATTAGGTTTCCAAGCTTGTGCGCAACAAGAAAATTGGAAACCTTCCTAACTTCAACTGCAAACTCTCACCACTGACAAAATAAACTGAAGTATATAAAATAAACAAACTCAAATAAATTTTAAAAAAGGGTAAAAATATCTAATTATAATTAGGTATGCACAGTCTGATGCATCAGAAAAAGTGAAGTCAGTACTGAGTTAACGGAATACTGCTGTTCTTCAAGGCGCTTTAGAAGTGAATGGAAGCAGCTCAGATCCCCAGCCTGAACCTGGAAGCATACTGCAGGTGAGCGTTTCTCAAACTTAACGAAATTTGCTTCTCTTAATGTCTAGAAACAAGCCACTTTCACACTTCTCATCAGCAGCACGTCTACGTGGCACGTAGGCACGTCTACCCCCCCACTCCCATCCCCATGGCTGTGGTGTTGCACACCATGGTATGACAGGCAGATGCTGTTTGGCTCACGCAGGTACTCTGGTACCTGCTGATTTGATATTTAGCACTGTGGGCTACAGGTTGCGGTTGCCACCAGGATGYCCCCTTCCCAGCAAGCTGCAGCGAGCTCGGCCGTGCCCCAAGCCAGCCTGACCCAGTCAATTTGGGACCCACTGCTGGTCCAGCCTCCTGGCACTCTTCTTGATTCTGAGCCCTAAAAAGTCAGCTCTACCCTAAAACACCACTCAAAACGGAGTGCCTAAGAACAGGCTCTCCTGAAGCCAGCAAGATAACAAGGCCATTTAATCATCCAAAACTATGTGGCCTCAGCTTTGCTCCCTCAAGGATGTAAACATCTCTTTTTAACCAGACTTGGCAGCAACAGTCTTTCCCCTGGATTTCAGCTAAAACATTAATAGAAAAGCCGATCCTTGCACAACCTGGCTGAAGGGACTGGTGCCTGTGAGGGACCAACCAACCTGGTGGTTAAAGCACTGGTTTCAACACATGGGGAAACCAGCATCATGCAAGGGCAGAACTTGTACTTGTGCCTGGGGCAGCGTATTTGAGTACCCTTTACACTGCAGTGTCCTCTTTTGTTTCTGAAAGGTACTTTTGGGAGAGAGGAATCTGTCTATACCCACATGTCTTGACAATAAAAGGATTAGAAAATAGGAGGAAAAATATGAAAAGTGTAGAAAAAATACAACTGAGGGGACGCCTGAAAACAGCCTTTCAACATGTAAAATGAGGCAGGCCAGGGCTCGTTCTGCAAGTCTTGGCAAGGCCAAGATGTGAGACCTGTGTCATCAGACCCAGGTGGATGTGAGCAAAAACCAGACTTCCCCAATGGAAACCCAAGCATAAAAAAAAACCAAAAAACAACCAAACAACTAGATGCTTGTGAGGTTAGCTGGCATTTTATGAGTACTAGTGGTTGGCCATATGCCTCTAGATGAGCATCCTGATGCCTAAGTCTCTGCACGTTTAATAAGCCTGAGGGACTTGTCTCCAAAAACAGTATCAATACCAAGGGGGGAAGGGGCAGTAGCAATCTCCCAAGGGAATCCTCGGCTCCAGCTTCTCACACCACTCGCATTAATCTCCTCAAATCTGTACCCCACCAAGTGCTGCTGAGGCCTCAGCTTGGACACTGGGTCTGGTACTGGAGGCTGCGTTTCAGGAAGGAGATAGATGAGGTGGTCTGGGCCCAGAGCCGAGCAAGAGGAATGACAAAAGACTGGGAAATACAGCCTGTAAGGAGCAACCAAGGTGCCCGTGTTTAGCCTTGAGTAATGAACCCCAAGGAGTACTGAAAACAGACCCAGAAACTCTCCATTAAATATATGGAAGAATACTTCATTTCAGAGGGATGCAGTAGGAGATCTCCCGAGGCCTTTTTCCAGGGTAACTTTGTATAATTCTGTGAAATCTCAGGTTTAGAAACCTGTCTGGAATAACAGGGACAGTGAGCAAAAAAGTCTAATGGTTTTATCTGTTTTTTACGGTCAAGGAAACCAGAAGCAAGGACCTAATCCCTTGACTCTGAAGTATTGCGGTTTTCAGATGGAAAACTCTCTCAAAAAAACTAAAACAAAACAGAGGCATGTTGTGTTTTAGCCTGAGTACCCGTAAATACATTTGAGTTGCCACACTCCTTTCAGGTTTCTCAGTGTACAGGATGCAATTTCTTCTCTCCTGCTCCAATGCTATCCCTGTTTCATCCAACTACAGCCCCTGATCTGCTTCCACCGTGCAAACCCAGGCTCTAACAGCAGGACACTTCCACAAGTGACCTGAGCAAATATGCCAAGGCAAGACCAAAGGCCCAGGGTAAGAGTAATCATTAGCCTGATCTTTAGGTTGCCTTTTCACCCTTAAAAAGGCTTCAGCAAAACCAGCCTGGGCATCAACCTACACAGGCTGGCCCACAGGTTGTCAGGATCTTCTCTGTTTGTAACAGTTCTGTCATAGTGACAGCTGAGTCATGCTCAGATATTAAAAAGAAAGAATTTAGTAGGTAAACTTTAGGAAGGGGGGAAGACATCTCACTAAAAATGAAGAAGTCAAGACTCCATACTCCAATGCGAGAAGAAAGCCCAGACCATGAAGGGGACAACTGCTCCACTTAGGCCACAGCGGTCAGGAGAAAGCTGGAGTAGCAATGCCTAGAAGGAAGGAAAACAGCAGCAAAGCCAAGGAAAATGGGCACGCTGCGGGTACACAATGCAAAGGCACCAAGTCACTCCCTTTCTCTGTATGCCTATTTGTTTCTATTGTGCAGATCTGTTTTTGCTTTGCGCGATAATTCTCCACACTGACCTTCTAAGGACAGACATGTTAGGGAATTTCAGATGGTGCTGTAATGTCTTGGCCATTGAAAGTTCTTCCTTATTTTGTCTGAAATGTTCTGTGGGTGCTTTCTTTAGCAGCTTTACTGGCTCTATTACAGATTGTTATTTAATTTATATCCAGCATATGAGCTGGCTGGCGGGAACATCAGGTAACTTCAGGGGGAAGAGGTTTTTGGTTTTTTTTATAGTCATTAATTTGGTAACAGTAACTACTTTGTCAGTGAGCTGTTATATTCCTAGTGATGCCCATTCTCTTATTTTCTTACTCCCAGTGTTCATACAGTCGTGGTGAGCACTATGTAACTGGGGAGGGAGAACACGGGCTGAAAAAAAGAGGTGAGGTGAGACTTTTCTCATTCCTAAATCCATGGTCAGCTACTGAAAAAAGGAAAATTCAAAGTCCAATAACCTTCCAGGGATGTTGCAGAGTCCTCCAAAGGGTCTCTATGGTGCTGGTAAGAAACTCGAGGAGCTGTGTGTGAACCCAACTCCAAGGGCGAACAGCTACCACAGTACGAGAGGGAGCAAAGATCCCGGGGTCCTRCCCTCCTCCCTTGCTCTGAAAGGTTTTGTAGTATTGCTGTCCTTTCTGTGGCTTCCTTCCCCTAACTCGCTGTGACTAACCTAGGCAACTTGATGCTGGATGTTAAGTCCCACACTTGAGCACGAAGCAATGACCTTCAGTGCTCATGTCTCAGCCTCGTGTGCAAACCAAAATGCCAATTTTGAGTGCAGGCGAAGGAGACAGGAGCATCTTAAGGACACTCTAATCCAGGGGGAAGCAACGTSTGTTAGCCATGACTTCCACCTCTTCAGATTCATCCTTTCCAGTTACATGAGCACACTGCTCCAGCAYGGGACTCTGGTTCAGCCACGTACGGAGTAAATTTTGTGTTTTGTGTCAAGCGGGAGCCTGTTGGCCCTCCTGATACTTCTGTTCTCTGCCATGGTTTGCCAGCCCTTTGTCCGGGGGACTTTGCCCTCCAAGGAGCTCTGAGCCCCGCTGCACTGGAGCTGCTTGTTGCTGCCTGCCCTGASAGCCTCTGGTTTATACGCTTCATACGTTAGCTAAAGCGACCTCATCACCTCCGGTTTTCAGAACCGTTCGGGACTGCTCTRCCATGTGCACCGCATCTCAGTCTTAAAAGCGGCCCTTTAAGACCAGGCTGTCCTCCTTGAAAAGCGGCCAGAGTCCATACTGTTCTTGTCTGCCAGCATTCCCAAAACCGGCTGCTTATTCTTCTACCCAGATCTMATTTTTATTTTCTCTTCCGTTTTAAAACTTTGTAAAACTTAAAAATAGCTCCCTGCAAGTTCAGAGAAAAACCCCAAAACAAAAAAATAATGCAACAACAAATCAGATAAGATGAAAACAGAAAGGGAAAGGGGGGAGGGCATGCCACAAATTATATCACTGTCAACATGGAAATGCTTAAAGAATGCATATTGAGAAACAACAGGAATTAAGAGGCCACAGCTGTGTGATGAGAAGTGATAAGAAACTGCCATCCTTTAATAAGGCATCCTAGGAGACATGCTTCAAACGCCCCTTTTCCCCAGGCCTCCCTAATCTCCAAACAAACAGTACCTGCAAAAAAAGTCATCATAATAAAAATGAAACCCAGGTCTCATTTACTCTTGTTGTTCTGGATTAAACCAGAGTTGAGTTGAATCAATGAGCAAATAAAATACGTATGGGCAAAGCTTCTGAGACCATCAAGGGGAAAAGGAGGAAGAAAATAAAAGGGGGTGGTGGTAAATAACAGTATTAACTCTGCAATTGTTACTAGTCCGTCAACAAACATACTTTAGGGATTTTCTTGTTAAGCCAGGGGGATATAGAGTGGTGRTAGAGGATTTCAACCTTTCAAGTTTATTTAAAGCTGTCCACACACTTTGACTAAAAATGCATACAAAAAACTCTCCCTGGGCTTCTTTCATGTTGCAGGAGTCTTAGGTAAATGTCTCTTTTAGCAGCCGTTTGTTTGCTTGAAATTTTTTTTCTTGAGGCTTTTTTTTTTTTTTTAGCTGCTGTGCAAACTTTTCACATAAAAGACAGAGAAAAGCACTTTCACTCCTGCTGGGTTTTAAACATACTGTTCTTTTATTTATTTATTTTAAGCGTTGTGCTGAGGACCCGAGCACTTTGCAGAGCAGTCTAAATGCAAATATGTATCTCGGCTCTGCAGCCTGTTCTTTCAATGATACCTTGGTCTGATCTCTTCTGAATTGTCTGTAATGTTGCCAACTTTAACCGTGAGTTGGGAAATAGTTCATGGCCTAATTAAAACCCCAGCTTCTGGGCTCTTGGGACTGTGTGCTATTTAGTTTCCCTTTACAGAAAGGATGCCTGCACAGCTACAGGGAAAAGCTTGAAAGCACCACCTGAATGCATCATCCAAGAGGCTGGAAAGCCAGAACGTAAGTAAAAAGAATCTCAAATTCTTTATAATATTTAAAATAAGAACAACGCCACTGAAGATTCGTGAAATGCCAGTGTTGGTAAGAAAGAGTTTGCACAACGCCCTAGAGGTTTAATGCGTTGATTGAAATCAAACAATTAACAATAAGAAAYGATGATAAAAACTAAAAGCAATAGGAAAGAAATATTTGGCAAAGGACTGAAATTGTAAACATACTAACAACTCTTTGAATTTTGCATTTTAAAATTAAAACTGTGTGAATTACTCTGAATACTGTAAGAAAAGAAAAATGAAGCTTTGAAAATACTATAATCTAGCGTGAAGCTCTTGAATTAGATAAGTGACTCATAAGCACAGGCTGATTTTCACAAGTAACCGGTTCTGTCCATGACAGCAACAAAGTCTGTCAAAAACTGAAAAACTGAGCCATGTAGTTAGGCGTCTCAGTACAGACTCTGGTACCAATGTTAGCCACTTGTTATAAACAAACAAACAAACAAACAAACGTCTTTCGGTGGAAGTTAATTTCCTGCCCCAGTCACACAAGCTGCGCTGAGGTTATGAAGGCAAATATTTATCATTTGTTAAAGGGTTATGAGCTGCTGACCTTGGAATTATTCTCGATGGCAAGTAAAGCAGAGTTCTTAAAAGCTGTTGTTACAAGCAGGGAGCCAAACTGGTCAAAGGTTTCGTAATTTATGTCAGGTTGCTCTAGGTGTTTTTTTTTGTTTTGTTTTGTTTTTTTACTTTATTTTCATGTTCTCCAGAGAGCTGTGCTCTGGTGCTTGGTAGGAACTACAGATCATCTTGCAGGATCTACTCATCAGCTACAGCTTCAGCTGTCCCCATGCTGAGTGCCTGGGATGGTCATGGGGAAGGGTGGTGAAAGGGATGCACCGCAAATTTCTCACCTTGTGGACAGGACAAAGGGAGAAAGAGAGCAAAAGATCAGAGCTGTGTATGAATAGACAACCAGGCAGACAATTGTGATGCTACTTGTTTGCTCCTACTCTGTATCCATTACTATGGCCCTGAATTTGGGACTTAACAATAAAAATACTGGCTGCATCTAGCGTAGTCACAGAGTTTGCAAACACCCATACATGACCGAGTCATTTTTTAAACCCTGGCTGCAGAATGCCAGCACATTATCATGCACTTTACAAAATGCTTTTCTTTTTATCTTGAGGATAATATTTACTGGCTCCAGCCCTTTTCTGCTCCTTTTCCTTCRGTGCTTGAGAAAGGCTTGTAGGAGCTCCCCTGACAACCTGCCCTCTGCTCCTTTGTGCTCCGTACAGGCTCTGCCCCATAGCCCTGYTGCTCCTTTTCTCCCTTCCTTGGCAGCTTTATCACCTCCGTCTCCTAACCGATGAAAGTATTTCTCSCTACAAAGAGGTTTAATTTAGCCCTAAGTTAGGAAGTCCTAATTTTGCCAGGTAGTCCTCAAACAAGTGTTTTCTAGTCCTTTGTTCTTTTTCATTCTTTTCTCATTTACTCATTCCTAGTCTTTAAACGTCTTCCGCTATATTTCCCCCTTAAGCTGCAAATTCCTAGTTTATTGGATTGCAGATATGTGCTCTTAAATCAGCTGTCCTAGTCTGGCACTGCAGTCTTTTCCCTGATAGGCTCCAGTTATTTTAGAAGCCACCCCTATATGAGTAGTTTAAATTATCCCTTTGGCTGTCCATGACTTTTGGTGTCTCTCCTTAGTATTTCACAAAGTCTGAGCCAGACAACCAGCTTTTTGTTCGATGAAAAAAGAAGTGGGAGAGGGTAACTCTGCCCTTAGGGTGGGAGTGTGCTGTGTTCTAGCACATGTGTTCCCTATGTGCCTATGTGTCCTACCAGACACGCAAAAGCSATCAAATTTAAAAAGAAAGAAGGTTCAAGAACCGAGTCTCAAATAAAGACAGCTGCTCTGCTGCTTTCGGGAGGTTATTCTCCTTATTACTCACACGTACAGCACGCACAGAAATATTTCTCAACCTTAGAAGTTTCATGTACTCRCTCTGAGAATGCGGTCATCATCTTCCTGGGTACATGCTTCCAGTTTTTGAGGAAGAAACCCAATAGGAAACAGAGCAAGTGATCGTATCTGATAAACTGTGAATAACCACCCGAGAGCTGCTGTAATGAACAATGCCGGGGGCGTCAAAACTCTTCAACGCCTGCCGAAAAATGACCGGTGGGTTAGTAGAAACGGAACTCTACCAGCAAAGACCTGAGCATTTGTCCTTCATCTGGCAAAGCTCACTCATGACTAATCTTAAACATATGAGTGGACCCAGAAAAATCAATGTTATTTGTAAGATTTGCTTTGCCCACCTCTTCACTTTTCTGCTTTACATACCCTGGAAGGTATGGTGCACTGTGTCTGAACAGCATCTAACGCTTTAACCACAATTAGCTGCTAAACAATAAAAATAAGCTCAGATCCTTATGCTTGCTCACACTAGATATACGCGTGCCAAGATTTTTTCAAAGTGACTAATCCTTTGAAGAACCTCCGGTTTCTAATTTTTGTTAAACTGAGCCACTTTTCACCTGTCCCCTCCCCAAACCTTGTGGTGTCCGTCCCTAGCTCCCTTAGAAGCTCCCACCCCCCAGCACTTGGGGGTTATCATAGTCCACTGGTGTCCATCTCTGTTGCTCTTYTTTCTCAATATATACAGACTGCTGGTGAGGCTCCTTAAAAGTTTCAGTGCCAAGAGGTACTAGAATTTGTATAAAGACAGAGGGGAATGAATCAGAGCAATTCTTCTGGACATCAAGACCGATACAGAAGGACTTGGAGAGGGTGGATGGGAGGAGATGTGCAAAGGGCGCATCAGAGGCCAACGGCTTTCTCTGCTGAGGAAATACTGCCCGCACCAAAGGGTTTTGCCAAACCGGTATCTGAGCTGGCAGTGCCTGGGATAGGTGCCTTCCCCTGCCTACACCTTCCTCGGCAGCAGGAGCTATTAGTGGTGTTGCAATGACAACAGGGAGGCCCAGCTGCAGCCCAGTGAACACCCTCCTGTGCAAGTACTCTGTCCAAACCAAGTTTCTGCTCTGGACTCGAAGTTTTAACTTATGTCAGGATTCAACAGGTGGATAAAACGAACAAATGAGAGTGCTCAAAGGAGTGATAGGAGGGGATGTGAAAGATGTCTATCAAAAGCAAACGTTTCATTCCTCAGCATCTGCCGCAAATGTTAATTATGTGTTCCCTTAACTCCTCTTCTTGAGTTTTATTTATTAGAAAACAGTGCTGTACTCCAGGCTGCCTGATTGGCTCTCCATGGTTTGGTCCTGGTCAGGGAGGAGATTTTGCCTACCCAAGCAAAGTATTTCCCTTGTTCTGAGGCCAGAAGATCTTCCCCTGTGATGCAGACACAGCAAAACGCAACAGGACCAAGAGCAGACTGCTTAGTTTAGGACACGTTTCAGGCAATTTACCTACTCCAGGGCCCAGCCGTATCTCGGGAAGGGGGTAAATTCTTTCCCCTGACCACGATGGTGGGGAAGGAGGTGGTGAACCAGAGCGAGAGCACGCCGAGGCTTTTCCTCAGCTGCTGCAGGGGCTGGTTCACACCCCCTCACCCAGGGGCTGCTGCTGTCCACAGCCCAGGCTCCTGCCAGCAAAACACCAGCACCAAGCGACCCCCCCTTGGAGGATTTCAGCCCCGTTCCCCATCTTCCTCTCCCCACACCTGCTGGATGCTCCCTCCCTCCTGTGAGCATATTTCATCTTGACTGCCAAGTTTTCCAAGAGGGACCTCTCCATATTGATCGAGTTAAACCTGAATTAAAGGCACAGCAAGTCCCCTGGGCTGCTCTCCTGTATTTACCCACCTGCCGTCTGGTGTGATCGCTAACTGAAGGCTCATGTCTGAAGGAGGACATCTTTCAGCTTCTAGACTCCACCGTGGCCTCTGCAAGTCTCTAACCACCCATGATATTTCTGACGTGTCCACATTGTCACTGGYGGCCACACCAAAAGGCCCTGAGCCTGTTACGCTCCTTACAGCAGGAGTGCAGCTGATCACACAGGCAGGTCCTCTTCACTGCCAAGACATGAGCAGCACTAATTCATTTTAAACACAGGTTTTCTGGATGATTGGCAAGTTACACAAGCAACCTACTTTCAAAAAGCAATGCTCTTAGCCCAAAGAGGGCTAGCAGCTAGGTTTTTCATTTGCAGGCCTTCAATACAATATAAAGCAAGAGATCTGCTGGAAGACTCCCCCCTTTTTTGGGGGGCAAGTCTGAGCCATGCAGATGTGGTTGCTGGAGCCTTGTGCACTCTGCTTATTAACCCCGAGCCAGGCACTAGAAACAGCCCCTGAGCACTTCTGCAAAGCGTGACTCGATCAGAAACACATTGTTCACAGCCCCGTTGCATGGACCCGTGTCGGCACCAGMCAGCGCCGGTGTGATTTAAAGGATTGGGGAGTTAGCAGAGAGGGGACCCTGAATTTACGGCTGCTTTCCAGAACTTTCCTAGTTAGCTGGCAGGGGCCATGATTCCCATGCATTGCTGCTCTGTCCCTCTCTCTGGGTCGAGCACATCCATTGCAGGGCTCGCACCTCTCCCCRCTCCGAGAGGGCAGCTCGGCTGCTGTGGGAAGCGCCCGGAGCAACGCCCCGGGACCCTGACAGGCCCTTGCGATTTCCCCCCCCGGCTCTTTTGTTGGCTTTGCACGGTGGCGGGCGGCCGCCCTCGCTGCGTGACTTTCTACATGCCGGGGGATGCTTGAGATGACATGATGGACAATCCCCCTTTGAACCCAGCCCAAGCCCATGCCAAAAAGGCCCATGATAGATTCCCCGTGCCATCCTGCAAAACAGGCTGAAATATAGCACCTTTTAACCAAAGCCCAGGGTAAACAATACAGCCTGTACTCCAGTTCATAAACAGTCCTCGTTATTACAAAGGGCATTTCAAACGCGGTGTGCTACGGCTTGACCTTAAAAGCTATAGACAATCTAGTGGAGCACAGACGGTTTCATAAAGTACAATCACTTCCTGCAATTCTTGGGGCAGTGCAGCCGGAGCCGTGCAAATCCTGTTTTCCCTGCATTGTTTCCTGCATGTGAATATCATCAGTCTAGCGGTACTCGTAACCATGGCACTTGTTAAACAGGAGCGGGGAGACTTCTGATAAAGCCATCCAGGACTCCAAGGATTTGCACGGGGCCAGCAACCTTGGCTGGGCAAGGCGGAGGTGCCAGCCATTGCTTCAAAGGATCAAACAAGCAACACACACAAAAAAAGAAGTGTTTTAAGAATAGACACTGGATAAAAGTGTTATCAGACCCAAGTTCAGGCCAGTGAAGATGGTGAGAGGCGAGCCCCCCATCCCTCAGTGGGAGTGCTGTTTGTCTTTTGGGAAAGCCTTTGCTCCTGCCTGAGGGTCCATGCATTAGTGAGGACCTGGAGGTGCCGGGCTCACTGCAGCATCTGCGCAACGCGAGGGCAGATCTGCGGGAGGTGCAGGGGTCGGGGAGGATCACACCTCTCTCCCCGCTGCTCTCCGCCTCGGTCGCCTCTCCATTTCCTTGCAGATAGGAAAAGAAAAAACATTGGACAGAGGTACTGCCTCAGACTGACAAACACGACTGAAGGTAGATCCTTTGCAGTATGACCAGTTCATGCTCTGGACGAGATTATTATTGACTTTCTGATTATTTAATGATATTAATAATGAGCCCTGGGGGTATCAGGTTTCCAGACAACACAAAGATGGTACCTGCCCAGCGTATTCAGGACTGACAAACCTTCTGAGCATTAAATTTTTACAGAGAAGTCCATGCAAGTAAGTGCACTCAATTATACATTTAAAGAACAAAAAGTATAATGGGCTGACCTTTGGGCATCTGACCATCGTCAGATGCCTGATTGCTTTGCAGTCTTTACTGCATTTGGGAACTAAAGCATCAGCAATACCCTGTTTAATACTGGAACGTACCTGGGTCAAGAAGACGTTGGAGGTGTTATCGCTCCACAAAAGGTTTAATTTACAGGCTCCTGCATCCCATAATGAAACCAATAGCGCCGAGCCTGACCTCAGCGTACGAGGCAGCACCCGCAGTGTGAACCAGGCCGAGGTTACTGCAAATATCGAGGCAAGTAAAGACTTGGTGATGGGGAAATTTTACATGAGTAATTAATTGAATAGGGCAGGACATAGTTCATCATGTTCTTAGAATACTGTAATAAAAACTGCGTTTCCAAGAAAGAAGGGTGTTTGTGGTAGGAGTGTGTACTTCAGTCCTGGTGCTGCTCAGTAAGCAGGAATTGAACACAAGCTTTAAAGTCTAAGGCAAAGGGGATGACGATGGTCACAAAATGGTGGCGTTCATGAAAAGAGTAAAAATCATAAAACAAACACCAACTTCTGGAAAGCAAATGTCAACAGCATCGTAGAAATGGTAAGCCAGGTCTCGCAGGAAGAAATTCTGGAGGAAAGAAGTGCAGAAAAGTTACTATGCAAGCCTGTATTTGGGCAACCACAAAGCAGTCTGAGTTGCGGAGGAGAAAAGKAAGTATAGCTGCAGAGTTAACAGGACAGCACAGGCAGCTTGTGGAAGATTGCCATGCCAATGAAATAAATATAGAAGTGGAAGCGCAGGCTTGTATTGATGAACAAACATAGAGGAATAGCACAAGCACGTAAATGTAAAATGARTAGCAACTAGCAAGAGGTATAAAAGGCTTCCCAGATGTCTAGAAGCAACTGGACAACACAGGAAAACCTGTTACTTATTGGATAAAGAGGAGGAATAAAGGCTGAAACAGAGAAGGCTGTTCAAGTCTTTGTAAAAAAGTTAACTGCAAAATTGATTTAGCAGGTGATAAGTATAAAGGCCAAGACAGAAAAAGAATTGCCCAAACAGTTTTTAGATAAGATAAATGCTTTCAAGTTCATGAGGCCTGATGAAACTCACACTACTGTAATTAAGGAACTAATCAAAGCAGACTGAGCTATTAGCGATTATCTGCAAGAATTCAAGGTTTAAAGAGGATGTCCCAGAGGGCTGGAAAATGGCAGAGAGAGGACCTACCTTTATAGAGAGGAAAAAGGAGGAGCCACGGAATTCARAACTAATCTGCCTAACTTTGATAAATGGAAAGATAACAGAATGAATAGTTAAATAACCAAGTTATAACCCCAAGAGAACAATATGTTGACAAATATCAGCCAGTGCATTGGGGTTTTTTTGTGTGTGGTTTTTTTTTTTTGTTTTTTTTTTTTTTAAAGAACAAGGCACATCAGACCAATTCTTTTACTGAGTAAGTAGCCCAGTAATTAAGAAAGAGRCAGGATGCCATTTTCCTACACAGTATTCTGAGAAGCAAAATAGGAAAATATGATCGTGGTGAAGTCACAACCACTTGAATGTGCCACGGAGTGAAAAACTGCACTTGGGMGACCAGTTATCAGTCATTCACTGTCAGAGCAGGATGACATTTAAGAAAGTTCTTCATGCATTTGTCCTAGTCTCTGCTCTATTCACCTTATTCATTAGAGGCAGGGACTGACGGTGAGCTCAGCATTTACAGCACTAGCTATAAAGCTCGTGAATGATCCTAAGKGGGGAGGGTCTTCAAATCAGCAGCATGAAATCCAGCAAAGATGAGGCATTTCTGAATGCACAAATAAAGTAGATTGAATAAGCAGAGAAGTGACAGCACACCAAGAAGTGATCTTGGGGTTACAGAGGACCAGAAACCTAATGTGCATATAGGAAAGAGGATTTTTTTTCCAAGGTGTATCAATAGGAGGACTGGATGTGAAACACGAGGCAATTGGCTTGCTCTGTGTGAGGCTGGTGGGACATCAGCTTGGGTCCCCTCTTGAGGTGAGATCAGTGCACTAGTGAGTTCAGAAGAGAGCAATGGGGATGATACATGATGCAAAAAMCACCTTATTCAAGCAAAGGTTGGAGAAACTGTCTTTCTTCAGTACAGAAACAGGAGCARGGGGAGAACAAGAGAGGAGAGATGCTATCAGTCTTGCAGCGTGCAAGAAGGGTGTTACACAACAGAGCTTAGTTGTTCTCTGTGTTAAGGAGAATTTTGTTTATTTTGCACAAAGAAGAACAGAGCTAGCTGCCTGGAAAAAAACCAAAACAAAACAAACCCCAAAACTCTCATTCGAAGGATAGTTCAGCAGTTGGAACAAGCTACCAGAGGAGGTTGTATAAACCTTGTCATTGGAGGACTGTTAGCGAAACATCTGTCAGGGTTGCTCTAGGTCACCTCTTGGGGTCCTATCCAGCCCTGCTTTGGTATGATCTTTCAGAGTAATTAAGCCTCTGTTTAACATTATGCACATAAGCAACTTGCAAAATAGGCAGCGTTCCGAGCTGAGCACATTGCTTAATTGCTTTGCTGGTCTGAGGCCCAAGGTATTTCTGGTAGGTGTTAATTTATTCCAAAAAATTCTTGCTAGCAACTATTCCCCTATGCACATTGACACCTGCAAAAAAATAAAAGCAGTATTCTTCTGTTTCCAAGCTGTCGCATTCCTTTCAACATTGCCTTCCTCTGATAACACTAARGAAATAAAAGATTCTCTGAAACTTTCTTTACTGAAGCAAATTATTTCCCCATGTACTGTAGATACAAGAGAAACATGAGGTCACTGAAACAATGAGATGATTCATATCAATAAAGTATTAGGGATCCAAAATAAACACGTAAGCATATTTATAACTCATTCAAAAATGTATCTAATACATACAGACATCACACACACTAATATATTCCCCTAAGCCTTGAATGGCTGGAAAACCTCGTCTTACAGCGGCAGGACCATTACGTTTAGTTCCTAGTAAATCTCTGGGTTTTACYTCACTATGCCTTGTCTCCATAGCAGCCAGTGCATGGTGGCCTCCATCACCACAAACAGCAAAACAGTTCACAAAGGAAGACTAAAACATCTTTGAGGAGCTGAGACATACTGAGATTTAATTGCCTCTCCCAAAGCTAGATAACCTCTTCCACCACACATGGGACTGACCCCCATCAGCACCCAGCTGGTGACTGCATGGGGAGGTTGGGGATGCTGAGTACAGCTCAAGTACCAACAAATCCTCGTCTCTCTGTTGCTGTTTTTTTTGTGTGTATGCGTGTAATGTAGTGTTGTCCAGGAGTATCGGTTATGATTCAGGTCTTCCCACTCTGTGCTAGGTRTGCAAACATACAACAAAGGAAGGAGCCCTGCCTAAAGCTTTCCAAACTGAGTGCAAGATGAAATACCACAGGTGGATGAAAGGAAGGCAGGGAGGAACAAAAGGAAACCATGAGTCAGGTTGCACTATTATCTGAGAAATGCTGCTGTTTACAGAGGTGAATTTTAGCCCTTAAGAGGCTGCTTGTGGAATGGGATGAGAAACGGTCATCTTTGTCTTAAGATTTAGGGGGAGGGGGTGAGAAATTGCAGAGAGAAACTCCCATGCCCAAAGTCAAGCAATGGAGTGCTTACGTTGCCAGCAAGAAGCCTTGCTTCAAACCCCTCACTGCAAAGCTGGCAGCAAAGGGACTTGAACCTGGAGCTGCAACAGAGCATGAGATTGAGCTGGGTCTGGCTGGGCTTAGACATCCCGGAAAAACCCAATGGACAGGGTGGAGATGGTGGATTGGGGCCAAGGAGGTGTTCAGGTCAGCCACACTCATTGCTGCTAAGCTTTTTCCAGATCTATCAGAGGCTTCTGCCCTTCATTTTTTTTGGCTGGATGTGATGGTGGATGCCATCAGTACCCTACCAGGCTAGGCCCTCTCCTGGGTTGTCCCTCTTTCACTGGAAAATTGGTGAAAGAGGAGGGAAAGATTCATGGTAAAGAGGGTTCCTTTTCCAGCTGCAAGCTGGCTCTTATGCAAGATTTGTTGGCCACGAGTGGGAGACTCTTCGCTTTCTTTGCTTGATACAACCCAAAATTACTATTTTTCTTGAGAACATTTTAACAGCAACACTAAAATATCGGTTTTGAGTTCACTTTGTATGAAATATCAAGCTGAATTTAAAAGATACTYGGGTTTTCCTGGCTTCCTGCAGATATGCTGAAATACCAAATTTTTAACAGTTACCCTTTCACTATGAACTTTCAGATACGCCGCTTCACTAACGGGATTCCTCTTTGTGAAGCTGCAGTGCTTTAATTCTGATAAAGTGAAAGTCCCATCATTAATCTTTAAAACTGCAGAGCATATGAATTACTATTTTCTTAAAATATACATTTCTGTCAAACCATTCATTTTTTATTTCAAAGATCCTTGTTTTCCAGCTTTCCTACTGACAAGTGAATTGGTATTTTCCCAGCAGTTCCCCTCTGAACACAATTTCTCATGCAGCATTCAGTCAGGCAGTTTCAGTTTGTGAGGTCTAATCCCTTAATTGTTTCACTGATGAAAATTCCAATAACACACGATTAAATCTCTGGCATGTATTAGTTATTATTTCCTTATCAGTAATATTTACTATTTATTCTAGAGTAAATACACTGCTGAAGCACCCAGACTGCAATACACGAGCTCGTTGGAGGTTGTCTTGTAGACCACTTGCTAACGTCTTCTCCCAGAAAGCCCCACCAAAACCTCGGGAAAAACCTTAAAATTATCACCCTGATGAACCCTCCTTGCTCGTACTACAGGGGGCCAGAAAATCCCCAAGATGCCAAGTGCAGTCTCTTGGCCGATTWCAGTTGTTCCAGTGAACGGCATTTGCCAGTCCCACCAGTGGAGAGGCRTGGGCTGCATGCCATGGCTCTGCAGATGGGTCTCAGGACTCAGCTTGCCCTGACCCATGCAGCCTGGAGCACAGACACAAGTGGACCAAAGCCGGACACGGATATGGGGCAACACCACGAGTCCACTTCTTCATGCCTAAAGATCGAGAGGGCAGGAGGTGGTAAGGTTGAGATAGCTGGTCTGTTCCCATAAACCGAAACGCTTGGGCAGGGCATTGAAGAGAGCTGCTGGCAACACCTTGGGCTTTCTACCAAAGGGAGAGACCTTCTGCACTTGCCTGTGCAGGCAGGGCAGGAGCTGCAGGGTGGTGGGAGCCTGCTCTCCTGCTTCCAGCCACTGCTTTCCCTCTAGCTGGCCAGTCCARCTGAGCACGATGCCATTTCTCTCACAAACCTCCCCCTTCTTCTCAGTAAATCATCTTTCTGTCCCTCTTTCCTCTTTTTGCCTGAGAACATCAGTTTTCCAGAAAGGTAAGGACATTTGCCTGGAGCTCATTACTAATCCACCACAGGATTAGCAGAGATTTAACATTCAAAGGCACAACACTGTTCACAGGGAAGCTGAACACCAAAATATTCTTAGTATACTTTTGAAATTCTGGGGKTTTTTTTTCCCCCCTATTGGAAAAAGATAAGCAATTCCAAGAGCACTGGATCTACTGTGATCCTTTCCACTGTGGAGAATACACGAGAAGAATGCTATAATTGGAGATGGCAGGGAAGATTAAAGAAAGGGAGAGGGTGTTTCCTTGGGAAAGGCAGTAGATTAAAACTGAAGCTTTCCTTAGAGACCTATTATTTTTTTGCTCKCTTTTGGATGAGGAATACAGAAAACCTTTTTTTTCTTGGGTGCAGAAAAGGACCTCTAACCTAGGGAGGCACACCCCAGGGTGGTGAGTGGGCTGGTGGTAGGAGTGCTCTTCCTCTTCCAGATTACAGACCACTTCTCAAGTGAATAGCCGCAAGTCTGAGCTGTTGGCTATTGTGCAGTGTGTATTTCGATTTTTTTTTTCCCTTTCTTCCCCCATATTATTATTTTTATTTTATTTTTGGCAAAACCAGTTGGGAGAGTCTTGGTTTCACTGCACTTTGACACAAGCGTCAACACCTCGAAATATTTTGCAAAATAGAATTCTTGCTGCCCACCCAGCCCTATTATCAACRCCCTGAGGTTTCCTCAGACACCTATGTTACCAGCAAGTCTGGAAATCCTTAGGCTAAACGATGAACTAAATACATGTGCCTGAAAAGAAAGTTGGCACATACTGCCTTAAAACCCAGTTTTGTRGGAAGCGACACTTGAAGTGGGGAAGCTGTGAATCCCCAGTCCTAGGGGCGTCATCCTGGTCGGCTCCCCATGAATTCAGTCCAGTAACTGTTTAAGTAAACAGCAACCCAGCACCACAGAGCATATGGGAGAGGTAACTGGGTAAGTGTGACAAGTGAGCGGCAGCGAGGACAGGGAAATYCCACGTGCAGAGTTATAGAGTCATAGAATTGTTTAGGTTGGAAAAGACCTCTAAGATCATC
>JASVER010000026.1:6284401-6319175 GCA_030449065.1 Oceanodroma leucorhoa | reverse complement strand
CAGAAGATTTTCAGGTAGTAAAAGACAGGATAAAATGGGAATAGAGGAGAACATTTGGAGGAGAAAGGATTTTCAGTGGCATAACAGAAAAAATCAGAAACCAAATTTTCACTGGTTTCAGTAGGATCTAGACAATTTCTGGTTTTCACTAGCTRGTTAACAACTGACCTACTACTAGCTCCTCATCAGCCAGTTTCACCCATTTGTACYTTAGCCTGCAGAGATACTGTTTTTCCCTTTAAAAAGATATAATGCATAAGTGATTCTTGCCGAAAGGGCTGTTTTCTTAAATTGTTACTTCCATATAATTTCCTTTTTCTAATCTTCAAATACATAAATCACACCTTAGCAAATAACTCCCTTCCTTGCCCCTGCCATTTGGWTGTTGCCCATCAGTGACTGGAATTTGAGCCTTGTTTTTAAATGCACTGCATGCTGTAGTTATTCAAACACTGAGCTTGCTGACACAACTGAGGCCCCATGATAAAGGTTTTAAAAGTCATAAATGSTAGTTAGACCATGACTTTTATTGAATATCACAGAAGGGCAAGGTATGCTAGTGCCATTTTATTTTTGAAACCCTACCCTCTCTCTCCTGTCCTTGTATCAAGTCACTGGAACCTCATTGGCAGGTTGTCAATTTCTTCAAGGTTTTCAACTTMCAATATGACAAGTGGGGAAAAAAACCTTTTCTGTCAAAGAGGAGGATCTTCTGGTGACATAGCTGAAGGTAGTGCTGTGCTCCTGAAAATGCTAATTTATCCCAGGTACAAAATAAAGGGCAACAATGGGAGTTTCTGAACTTTGACGTTTCTGATTCCGGACCATATGGGATCTCCRAAAGAGATGCTTTAGATGATCCTGATTATAATCTGCTGGTTTCACCCACTCAAACCAAGGGCAGCCTTCTCATCCCCTGGCTATGTCATCCCACCTCATTCAACACTTTGCAGTTATGGAGCAGACTGAAAACTACAATTCTTTTGGTAGTTTCAAGTTGGCTTCACAGCCACAAGAGCTAGCGCAAAGGATGGAGCACGAACACAAGTGCAGAGAGGCACTTGAAGGGAAGAGCGAGCAGGAGCATGGTGGCCTCAGACTGCCCACAGCAACTGTGAAGCTGCACTGCAGGTTACTGGCCTCAGGGCAGGACTATCCAYGGCCCATATTATCAACCACAGGTTACCCTGGGTGGATTCTCTGATCTTCAAAGTACATCAAGCTTATTAATTGTAAATAGCTCACCCGCACAGTTCTCCAGCTGGCGAYGACTGTAGCTGTTGCAATTATAACACCCATATTCACCACTGGATTTGTTACACAGCGAAGGTCCCTGCTCCTGGGCGAGCTGTTCTCTCCACTGCTCCRTGCCCCTTCAGCTAGTTTCTCTCTACATCAGGACTACTCACAAATCCTTCTTACTCCCTATGGTCTTGGCAATGTTTTAAGGCAGCTCAACTCCTAGCACCTCTTCAGTGAGAAATCTGTCATCAGTTAGCATTCTGCCTTAGCTATTTGTGGGGAAAAAAAAAAAAAAAGAAAGTTCCTATTTGCCTACCAACTGCTTGTTCCCAGCTTTTGTTATTTTCTTCCCTAGTACCGTACACAAGCACCAGGGAAGACCCTAGATGAACTTACAGAATCAAAAAGCAAGATTACCCTAGTTGTCAAAATAGAATCGAAGGAGTCAGATGCAGACCTAATTTCTCTCTCTACCACATATGCAGTGTTTAATCAGGCAGCCACCTAATGCAATCTCTTCGTCTATCAGTTTATACAATGCTGAAGTGAGGCTGGTAATTACCTTATTAAAAACAGTGGCTACTGTGGCACCAAGTCACAACAGCGAAATTAAAGAGACCAGGCTGCTGGGAATGAATGTTTGCAAAACTCTGTGATTATTAGATAAGTGGCAGGCTTTGGGACACTAATTACTACARTCAAACCTCTTTTGGTGATGTTTTATATAGGGAATTAGTGTGATGACCCTGGAGACAATGGATCTGGTATAATGTCATCCCTATGGTCCCTAAGAGTTCAGCAAAATCAAATAATTCCTCCAGAATTATGTTTTAGTTCTAGTAGCTGTGATGAGTAACAAAGAAAAGTCAGTAAAAAGGGAAGATTAGGACATGATTTCCAAACTGTTAGGAAGGAGAAGTCTTGTCTAGTTACAGCCAGAAGTGTCTTAGAAGGGTTTTCCAGCAAGCAGAACTGAAAATCTTCAGCCCAGGGATACAGACATCAGGATAAGAAATATTAGATTTTCCATTGCAGGAAAGTGGGTCAGAGAGTCAAGAAACCGATTAATGAATGGGGAATAGTATGCAAAGCAAAAAAACAAATATCAGCATTTTTCCCCCTTGAAGCTGTTGATAATTTGAAGCTGTTTCAATAATGATATCCCAAACCGATGACAATGTTTCCTCCCACCATCCGACACTATCCTGTTGCTTTGTATTTTAAAGGGCTGTCAGTCACATGGAAAACAACGAAGAAAGGTCAGCAAGAGAGGACAGGATATGAAGGAATGTCGCACAACGAAGTCAAGGCTTTTGAGTGTACAGAAACCCTACGCAGGCCCTTGTGGCTTGATCCTGYAAGCCTTCCCCGACAGCAGCCGCCGGTGTTTGTGCGAGCATCCGAGGGAAGCCAGCAGGCCCACGTGCATCACCGGTGCTCCTGGAGACAGGAGCGCAGCAGTGTCCATACGCAATTCCAGTGCAGTACATTACCAATAGTTATCACCTTGGTCTACACTTCTGGAGTCTARATACAGCAAGGAACCTATTTTTTAYAATGTCATCCTCTCCTCCTTCCCTTTTTTTAAGTTTTTGTAAGCTGACATCTTAGCCACTTGTCCCAGAGARTGATGAGAGTGAACATCCCTGTGTCTACTCCATGCCTGATGGATGCTGCAGTCTGTATCGGAAGTGGGAAAGAGCAACAACACCTCCAGGGAAGCCTGAAGGAAGTTTACATGCATCTGTCCCTGGGCAAAAAAATATTCTCTGTGGTACTGAGCTCTCACGCAGAGCAGGCACACAGGTCTCTGTATGCCACAGAGATACGTACATCTTGGAACAATAAGAAAGGATCAAATTCACAACCCTTAAATACCAGTATTGTGCATGCTCTTTGAATCAGCCCAGGTTCATGGCCATGTCGTCCACAGTTCTCCTCTATGCTTACTGCCCAGAGCACAGCGCTCCAAAGAAATCAAGGAGAGTAAGAAATGGAAAACAGCACCTGTGTGAAACCATAGCAGAACACTACTATCCCTTGGAAAAAAAAAAAATCTACTGAGAGAACCAGCCCAACAGCCCTGTCTTGCTGAAAATGACTGTTTTCCCTAAGTAACGAGCTTCCCTTAGGTCCAGTCTTGACATCTGCGCAGGTTACAGAAAGACAGTCCCTGCAACCACATGTTGAGACACAGTTTCACCACATCACTTGCATGCCACCTTTCCTCAGTTCAGAGTAAAGATACAAAAGCCGTGCTCTTGAGCCAGAGCACTCCTTSGCCAGCATATTTTCTCTGGGCTGTGCATCCAAGGATTCTGAACATTTTGCCCCTTAGGTAGCAGCCTGCTATTTAACACACTATTTGAGAGAGCTCGTGCCAGGAGGAGAGCAAAGCATCAAGGAGTAATGAAAGCCCTCAGACAAGTCTATATAATTTACGTTAATTTTACTGTCGTCGGCATCTAGATAAAAGCATGGAAGTGACCAGCGGACAAAGGTGGGTTTCTAAAATTCAGGGAAAGCCACAATCAAAAGGCCACATTCTGCAGCAGCTCCAGCTCCTTTGAAGACAGAAGATTAAGACTGAGCCTCTTAAAGTTCATAGCTACTAAACTGTTAAGGGTCAGCGAGGAGAGTAGCCGTGTAAGTAATGTGGACTATTTAACAGAGTAAAGCTGTCCAGCTGCCTTTTTTTTTTTTTTTTTTTGGCTAAAGAAGTCAGAACAAAAGGGCAACCCCAGAAAGGGAAGAGACCACACACACCTGGTAGATCAGAGTAACTGCCAGGAAGAAGCAAATTCCTTCTTAACAACTACTAGAAGTATTGCTTAGATTTTCAGAAGTGTAAAAACTAAAGACTTAATGCAACCCACAAATTTGCCTGTCCTGTACTTCCTACAAACACTCAGAACTGACCTGGTAGTCAGCACATTTAATCTTATATTTTGTGTCATATTCATACATATGTCCCAGATACATTGCTCGYATGGCTTTGGACAAAAGGTTGGACTATTTTGGGCAAGAAAAAGAACTTTTACTCAGTGGTAACAGAGTCCAACCCTTAACAATAGCAGTAAAAASTCACATAAAATGTAAGATCATTAATAAATTTTCAACCCGTTGTGTAACTAGAGAGAAGCTCTTGAYGTTAACTTTAGATCAAACCAAAGTTATTGCAAAATTCTGGCATATTTAAATTCAAGAACTTGCTTCCTTTTGCTACAACAATATTTYATTATTGTAAAAATTACTTTGCGTAGACAACAAATAGGTAAATTTCTTCTGCTTGGAAATTGAATATCAAACCCTGACTTCAGGATGTGATCTGACCACATTGATACCACTTTCTGTTGACCAAGTTTACACAAAATGAGCCACAGTCCTGTCCTGTAGGTTAGATCAGCCTTTTAAAGCTGGCAATACTTTCATTTACTAACAATAGACAAATAGCAATCACAACTGGATACACGTTTTTTGTACAACGCTCAAGTTTTCTTCCTTCTGCGCATCTAACAGCATTTTACCCCAGCCCTTGATTCCTTTTCATAGGGACCATGCAAGCATTGAGGAATGACATCGTAAGGTATAACCTATCCCACACAGCCAAAGAGTATCCTAGGAGTGAAACAAAATGCAGAAGTCCCTTTGGGTGCTAATAACGGTCTCAAGAATGACAAAAAAGGGCAAAGCTACAGTCCTAGGGAAAAGTCTAAGGTGAACTTTTAGGTCCAGAAGACAGTATTCCCCCTTACCAGACCCAAGCATCRTTAGACCTTTAGCTCACTAAAACCTGCGAGATCACCCCTCACCCTGACCCCTTCACAAAATTTCTCAAATAAGAATTGCTTACCCTTGAATTGTGTAGTAATTAACTACCTTCATTACTAACTGAAGTACAGCAACRTCATCTCACTTCTTCATTCTTTTGTATACCCATGAAATTCAGTGGCATTAACACATGCAAGAGTAATTTRGAAGAAAATGTAACCAAAAGGACACCTATTTGAGTGCAGCAGCACTCTTCCTCATTGCTCCTAAACAGAAATGTCTTTGATATGAGGCCATACCTTATATAATGGTGCTGCTACATCTCAGCAGATTGACACCYTTCTACCTCCCTTATCCCTGAAAAACAATAAATCAATTTTTGAATTGTTTCATACTCACATAACCCCAAAAGAAGCTGTTCTGGCTGCAAGCTGACAGAGAAACAGTGCTGTGCAGCTCTTGTTGCCAACCAAATAGGCAAGTGGAAGCAAAGGAACWAGATGAAGGGGAGCAAACTATGCTCACCTGGCAGTAAATGGCACTGGCTGCTCCCAATGAATCCAGTACTGAAGAGTTACCAGGTGTGTGAAGTGGAGCAGAGCTTTTTAAAGCAGCCTAAAAGATTTAGATAAAACATCGAGGAAAGATGTGTCTGTTTACCCTCCACAGCTTTGAAAATCACTACTTAGTTGTCTCTACTTAAGAGACATATTGGATCAGACCAGCAGTCCATCTAGCCCAATATTGCATCTCAGACAGCGGTGATAAATAGGTCACATTATTCAAAGACAGCAACTGGGCCTGGCCACTTTCTGTGGTCTCTTCTGCTCATTCTCCTCTAAGACCCACTATGGATGTATTAGGGGTGATAGGGGACGGTTTCCTTTGGCCTTTGCTTGTGGACCTGCTGTCACTGAGTTTGCCCGATCTCTCTCTGAACCTGCAGACACTGTCTGCCTGAAACTTTCTGTGGCAATAAATCCCAGAACTTCTTTGCCAGCCACAGAAGAGAAGTATACTCTTTTATCTGTGTTAAACTGATTTCTTGCTAGTTTCAGTGAGCATCCCCCAGTTCCAGCATTAAGGAATTTGTTAAATAACCCTTCTACCTTCACCTAATCCACCACCTTTGTGATTCTGTAAGTATTTACCACCTCCTCCCTCACCCCCCCCCCCTTTCTTCTCTCCAAATTGAAGTGGTTCAATCTTTTTAGTCTCTTTTCATAAGATATCATCTAATCAGCAGTCCCTGAGCTGTTTTCCTTTGCCCTTCTCTGGATCTTGCCTAGCTCCGCTATATCCTCCTCAAGATGCAGAACTGCACAACATACTCCAGGTATTGTCACTACAGCAGCTTTCTGTAGCAGGAAAATGGCACTGTCTCTCGTTACCCATACCCCTCCTTGTGATGGCTAATGCTTTGCTGGCTCTTCTGGCTGCCACYGCACACCGAGCAGATGATCTCTGAGAACTGTCACTGATTATGTCAACGTCTCTTTCCTGCACTGGAGCTACCCGAGTCCAGCATCATGAAGGCATGGTTTAGATTATTTCTCCAAAGATGCACTACCTTTCATTTACCTGCCTGGACCTCATCTGCCACCTTTTTATACACCCATGTGGTCCTTCTGAACCTGGCACAGCATTTGCCTATGGAGAAATGCTTAGTATTATCTGCAAACTTGCACATTTTACCCTTGACTCCCTTCTCCCCTTTTCATTATCAATAAAGATGCAGCACCCATCCCTGGGGACTCTCCATTGCTGGCTGTAATCCTCTGGCCAGTTAGTTTCTTCAATAACCTTTAGTGTGGCACCTTGTAAAAGGCTTTTGAAAATTTGGGTGTTTTGAAAATTATGCTGATAGGATTCCTTTCACCTTCCTGCTACCGACACCCTCCTAGAGACCCAGAGACAGACGCTCCCTTCCCCAAGGGTGACTCTTTCCCAAGAGTTCTGYGGGGCCATCTATTACCTTCCCAGGGATGGAAGTCAGACCTCTCCTGCTTCCCAGTTCTTGTCTGTAGTTCCCAATTCTAAAGGCAAGTTAAATTAAATGAAACATTTTAAGTCAAGAGAATTTCTTTCTCCACTTAAGAAGTCGTCAGGCCTGTCCTCTGCCCACTTCGTATGATGCTGCCGGTAAGGCATAGCTCAGTATATATAAAGACCACATACAGTATTTTGTCTGTTTATTCAGCAGGTTTTGGGTTGTCATAGACTGTAGAGAAAAAGTGCAATGAAGTCATTTTGGAGAGTTGACAAAACACTTCGGACAATCCCAGGGGTCCTTGGTTTTGCACTCCAAATTCTTCAGTTGAAAGGCCATTTTCTAATTCAGAACAACTTCCTAAGAGGCCATTCTTTTACTCCTTTCTGCAAGAGGGCACAAGCATCCTGCATGTTTAACTGCAAGTATACAATGTTATCTGCTCCTTCTCTCTTATGTAAGTTTGCAGGAATGCTGAAAGACTTTCCGGGCTCTGAGAGGTTAGGGGTTGGAATCAGGTCCCTTGTATATCACTGCATTGGCTTTTTGGGACGTGAAGTTATTGCAATTAAGATACTGGCCGGATGTGTGGGCTAAAGAACCCGACTGATATCACAGGCATTTATTGATAATGCAACTTCTGAGGAAGAAATCTGGGGAATTGTTGTTCTTCATGCTTTCCTCTYGCAAGCAAGCAAACCATATGGATTTATCAGAAACACACAATGCTTTATCTAGCTCAAGAGAAAAAGAATAGTGTTTATTTTACTGTGGAGGAATGTTCTCTTTCAGTTTTGAGAGCCAGTTGCCTGAGCTGGCACTGTGTACCATTTGGCCTCCAATAGACATATTGCTCTGGCTTAATTCAGTGCTATCTTTAACCTGATTATTATTTACTATTTGTGTTGTGATAATGTCTCCAAGCTGCAGTCAAGGAGAAGGGCTTCACTGTGTTAGGTGCTGTACAAACACACAACTGAAAGATAACTCTTGCCTTGAGCCGTACAACTAAGCAGCTCCTAAACTGAGTGCTGGCACACAAGGAGGAAAACATCAGCTGGRGGCTGGGCTAAGGCCTTGGGGTTTGCTTCCCTTCCCCACCTGTGCAATCTCAAGCAAGTGGCTTTCCCCCAACTCATTTAACTTGTGTAGCACTGTACCAAAAGCCCAGCTGAAAGGCAACGAAGGGTGGTAGGAAGAGCTTCCTGTCTCCTAGTTCTTTCCTCTTATGGCACCTGGTATTTAAGCAGATCATCTGCATCTGCTTTCTCCACAGGCCAGTGGGCACACAGGAAGAAAAYGCTGAAAAACCTGAAAAATCAAAGCAGTCACCTGCCTGACAGTCACTCTGCAAAGTGTTAAGACGACCTTTCTGTGAAGAGAAAAATCCTTTCCCAGAAATCTTACCAAAGTCCTGAGAACATTTTTTTTGGCAACGGACAGAGAGTAGTCTTTTGCTCTGACAATATTTTGGGTCCCTTCTTATTGCTCGAGGACAGCATCCAAAAGGCCGTTAGGAAGGGTAGTGTTTGGTTTGGTTTCAAAATTTACCACATCGAGGCCTGAGGTATCAGTGGTCTTGCAGGACGGAGCCTTTTGCCAGAAGAGGTTTGGTTGGGTCGGTGTCCATTTGTCTGGGTCTGGCAGCGGGGATCCGAATGCTTTCTCCAAGCTGTTGATTGCAAGACCACCCTTGAGAAACGGACTTTGAGCGAGGCCAGAGTGCTGGTAAAAGTGTTTTCTTCTGTGCCTCAGGATGAGTCATGGCTCCATAAACCCATTCTCACTTTCTAGTGCATGAACTTAAATTCCAGGAGTCTGAAATAAGTGAACACCCATGCTCAACATGGGTTTCAGGSAACCCAGGGGAGGGTGAGGGAGAAAAAGGAAGACCAGCATATTAACTCTGTTCCAGCATTGGACTCATTTTCCTGATTTTGTGTTAAATGTGTCTCTCTCTGTTTCAGCAATATTTCAACTCTGTCTAGGTTTTGATATTCCCCAGGTGGAGATTTATTGAGTCATTTCCATCTGCGCTGCAAGGGCGAGTATTAGGTGGTGCTGCTGAGGAAAATGGAGCAAAATAACAAATGAGGGGGAATGCAGTTCTGTGGCCTCTTCACGTGGAGCTTGGACTCTTTCATTAAACTGCAGCAGCACCTTGCTCTTCTTGAACTATTTCCCCACCTTATGCTAAAATCTATTACTGCAAATAGCCTTGTGGGAAAAAAAGAGGCTAATGTGAGCTGGTACCTTTGGTAACAAACTAATAAAAAAATCTGTAATGGGGCGTATAAAGTCCATCTTTACAGAGCCTGTGGGCACAGTGTATATGACTACTACATGCAAAATTCAAGAAAGAAGCTATAAAGAAAAACATTGTTGTTTACAGAAATAYGTCAAAATGACACCATTGCTGGAAGAGGTGGTAGCAAACCAGCAATTAATGTTTGCCTTCTTTCACTTATATTACTGTCATTTAAGAACAAAATACATACAATAGACAGGATAGTTCTATAGTTTGTTCATCTAGGCCCTAATAAAAGGTATTCAAGACTGTGTTTGTGTTTTCTTGAAGCCACACTGATCTCCCAGCTCCTGCACGCTTCTTCGGTTGTTCCCTGCTGGYCCTGTCTCTGGATTGCAAGCTCTCTTGGGAGAACTGGGTGTAGGATGGAGAGGTCTTTTTTGTTCTCCTCAAGTGGATAGCATGTTTTTAGCAGTGCTCTAATCTTAATATATATAATAATTAAAATAATTGTCTCCTAATAAGACTTTCATAAGTAGCTTATGGCACACTGCCCTTATTGTAGAAAAGTCCTTGCAGATAAGAAACATCAATTAAAATGTAAGCTTTGCAGAGCACAGATAACATACAGTTTTATACACTAATTAAAAAAATTTAGTAGTTTTCTGTGTTTTGTTGTTTGGGTTTTTTTAAACACAGCCATAAGTAGCAAAGGAAAAATAGTGTGCAGGAACTGAATCAGCATACTGTATAAACACAGCAAATAGCATCATAATGACTATGTTATCTTATCATAGTGGTGCATAGTTTTGTATGCAAATGTTACCTCAAATGTAGTTAACTATCTACAATAGAGAGCATTTATGGTAGGAAATGTAAGAATCACTTTATATTCTTTCATTATTACAATTGGCTTTCAAAATAGCATCATAAATTTACACAAATCTGGGTCTAAGTTAACAGGCACTTACTTTCACTAACTTTTAGTTACTTGCTGCTTGTATATTGGTTATCTTGCAAGACTTGTTAAAATACAATGGGGGACATGGGCTGAATGGAGACAGGCACAGTTACGCACTCCCTCATGCCARTGTCACGGGCCATTAGCAGAGGGCAAGGGGGAGCTCATGCAGCTGCCCTGGTGCCATATTTCATAGCCAGCTAATTTTATAATAATTCGATTTCTGTGACAGCYGAGACCACACCTTCCTAAGATTGCCACTGTCTTGGGCACCCTGAGAAATTAAACTCCTGGGTCTCTGAGGACACAGGAGAATAGAACTGGAAGTGATTTTGTCATGCCATTGTCCCCTGCGACACAAGCAGGTAAAGCATGGCCTAAACCAGCCTTACCTGACCCTTACCTTCATGGGAGGTCAACGAGAGGTTTCACACAGAGATGCTGCCATCAGGATCCTGAGTAAAGCCTATTTATAGCTATCCAAATCAGACTTGTGACCTGCTCTTTGAGGGCTTTTCTCTTCATTTCAGAATTTTACATGGAGGGCAGTTAGAGTAGAAAGCCCAGTAAACAGCCTCAGAAAAGAACAAGGCTGAGGAAGTAATTGATCTCAACAAAGTCACAGATGCAAAAATCATAAGATGACTTTTTCACAGCCTTTACACTCTAAAAGAAATAGTATTTGCTTTTAATGTAATTTAAAAAACCACAATTGAACAGCTTGTGTGGTAGCAGCATAATACTGGGGCTGAAAATGGGCCCTATGTTTCTAACAACCATATACAATCAAAATGATTAAAGCGAGGAAAATTTTGCTCTTCCCATCACAATTCCATTCAAAAAAATTACTTCTCTAAAATCCTTCATTTAGCAGAACTTCTGCCTGAGATGGGCTGCTTTTTCCCCTTCTGAATTCCTGGCACAATATAAATCAAACAAATTCAAGATAGCAAAGCCGGGAAAATCATTATTATAATCGCAAAACCAGCAAAAAGGTCAACAAGAAGGAGAACAACAATAGGATTCTGGTAACTGTTTGGGAAGAACCTATTCTTGCTGCAGTCAAACTCACTGTTTTCATAACAACAAATTAAATACCAAGGTAATTCCCAAGAGTCCTCAGCAGTGCGGCTGTGTCGCAGCGGTAGAAGCCACTCCAGCACAATGCACAATATCGTKAGGAAAACCTCCCAGCTGCCCAGCCACCAGGCAGCTCAGCGGCGACTGAAGTTAAGCTGGAGTCGAGCCTACCTTTTCGAATCACCACATTGTTATTCTTCTTTTCCTCGCATTCCTGTCCATTTCCCCATCTTCCTCTCTTACTTTCCCCTGTCAGGCTGACGTATTTTYGATTCCATTCATAATATGAGAAGCTGTGAGAGGCAGTATTGTCGCACCGGTGCAGAGATAGCTGGACTGCTGGCTTCACTAGTTGGGTATGAGGGACTCGCACCTGCACCCYCCTTCTCAATATTTTATTTGTTTATTGGTGCCTGATACGTACCCTAAAAATATGTAATTGATCAGGTATAAGCTGTCATCTTACACTCAAATGGCCCAGGAGGCAGGTCAGTAAGGTGAGTGTTCTGCAAACACCCATTCTGAAAAAGAGTGGCATTTGTATTTGCTTTGGCTGTTCGACTTTGGAGAATGAAAAATCAAGACCMTGACTTTTGCCATGGTCTGGCCTCTCTGAGACTCCTTTTACTCATCCATAAAATGTGACGTTCTATATATCAAAGTGTTTCAATGAAAGTTGCCAAGGAACTGCAGGTATCAAAGCMACTTTCTTAATATTTCGCATTGGGAAGCTTAGATTTTCCTGACTAGTGTGCAAAAATGAGTATATTTTATCACTTACTGGGGCAGTARATGTGTCTACGTTGCCATGTCAGTCCTTCTCTGAGCAACAGGCAGTAACGTAAATGGCCAGAGTGTAACAGAAAAAGTCATTATTACCAAAAAAAAACCCCCAATTAAATGTCAGATAAAGAACATGCTGCAGCAATACAGTTGTTGGGGTAGTTGGTCCCTGCCAATCAGCAGGTTTAAAATAAGCATTYTTATGCAATTAACAGCTATAGAGGTTTCACTGGGTAATAAATACCCTTGTAACAACAATAGGCTACTTTATCATCCAAACCTATTCACCATGCAGCCTGAGGCTTGGTTCATAAGGTCTAAAAATATGTATGTTTGCTGGGTTGTTTCATGTCATTTTCAGGTAAATACCCGCTACTTTACCTTGCAGACAAGGCCCATTATCTCCAGTCCTTTTACTGAGGCACCTGGCTGATGTAACTTCATCATTTCATGAGAGTCAGAGTGATGCGGSATGAGCACCACGAAATGAAGACTCAGCAAGGTGGTAGGAGGGAAGTTGTTTCTGCTCCTTCTGTGGGCTCACTAATTTCTTTGTCATTTTTCCAAACAGTAATCTCATGCTTACTGTGCTCAGGAAAAGCTGACTGCCTTTTGCCAGGAGTCAGGCACTCCTGGGGCCTTTTGACCCACACTTAACTCTTCTGCAAATGGAAATAAATGGAATTGAAGGGACTTTTATAAAGATTCTTGTCTTCAAAGGAAATTGTCATGCCAACATCAAAGTTGAAATCAAGAAACCAAACAGGAGAAACTATTCTGAAAACTTGAACTTAATCTACACTACATTTTAAACCCAGATATCTGGTTTGTCTCCTATGTACTCGATCTCTTCCCTCAAATCAGGTAGCTTCTGCATCTCATCCAGAACTTCTGAGTTAAAGAAACTTTTAAGTTTTTCTCTGGAACTCTCTAGAGCTTTCAAGTGATCTATCAAATGCCTAAAATAATTGTTYGGGAATTTGCTGTTAATAACACTTTCTACTCTGATTTTGAAAAGAGTTGGGAAAAAATCTAGTATTTGATTTTCTACCAATGCTTTGCCATTGGAGACCATTATCATGGTCCAACCATAATTTTCTACAGGTAGAAACTGAGACTGCACATTTTATTCCTTTCAGTAAGGAAAGAAAATATTCCAGACTTGAATACCTGTCAGATTCCAGAAAGCCTGGCTCTGGACTCTGACCCTATGTGTCATATTTTGTGGCGTAGACTCTAAAATCCACTTCAGCAAATGGCRTTTTTTCTGATGATCCTTGGAGCTACAATTACAAACACAAATAAGCAYGAGGTAAGACTTTGCTCAACATAATTTCAGAGAGAACTGTAAATGGCTTTATGTCAAGTCGTCTGTGCATTTTACACTCTTCAGACGTTACACACTGGATTTTACTTCACTTGACATGAAGTTCTAGGGTGAAACAGGTTGGTGAGAATATCACAGAGGCATGGAAAGCATTGGCTGAAGATACTGAAGGAACTCCTGGGAACCCTTAGTTTCATTTTGGTTGCCTAGTACACAATATAATGAAAACAGCATTGCCCCTTCATGCAGTAACTTCTCCCCTTACTTTTGCTAAATTCCCACCAGGGATAAATCTTTCTTGGGATGGTGGGGGAATAACCAATGAATCAGAGATGCAAACAGTAGGTATTCTATGATAGTAACAGCAATGTGGATGAAAATACTCCCCAGACCATCACCTTTATATAAGTTAGATGTTGACCTTGTGATGCAACATATCTTAATTTTCCTAAGTCCAAACATTCCTAACACATACATTTGCAGAGGTCTGCTTGCCAGTAGCCAGATCAACTTAGTTACTAGAGAACAGTTTTATTTAAAAGGAAAAACAAGTTTGTTCTCTCCAGGAAAACATCCTCCTCCACTTCCAGGGATTTACAACACATTAAGGAGAACTTAATCACCAGAACTCTGTTAAAAACATTTGTCTGAAGTTACCAAGCAGTAACATGCAGGACAGGGAGAAGCTTCTATTTCTGGCTGATCAGACAGGGCTGGCATAGGAAAGCAAATCCAATCTGTACTTGTTTTCCTTATTGATAAAGTTCTCTGCAACTCACCTCACCATGCACGTCAAATTAAATCTGTACAGAAGAGCCAGTGTGAAAATGAAAGGTTGAAAGTCTAGCCCTGTTGAATGCAACAGCAAGATCCCAACTGGCTTTAATTCACTATTATTTCAYCTTGTGTCTTTGCTTATTATGTAGGCCATTGCTAATTAACTTCATCTTTCAAATGTCTCTCTACTTTATGGAAAACACTTTGCACCTGATACTTGTTTTGCTTTCTGGAGGTGAAATGCTAAACTTAGAATCACCATTTAATCATATGTTTCCTATGCATTCCACCTGAGCATTGTTGMAGCAAGCTTTCCTTCTAATTACAAAGGTGAGCTGAAGAACCAGTGATTAAAATAAGATCASCTTTTCCTTAAATACCATCGTACTTCAGGAGAGCGATCAAAGCCAGTAGTTGCTTCCAGAGATATGTTAGTTTACAGCAGRTGAACTTCTTAAACGAAGAATAGTGAACCCTCTTTTTCCTGTTTAGATTAAAAAAAACACACACCAAAAAACAAAACAACAAACCAAAAAACAAACAACCAACCACAACAGTTCAGTCTACTGGGCAATCCTTCTATTAAAAACSCTCTGCCTGCCTTTCAGGCTAACAGGGGGCTCAGCCCAAATAAGRCTAAAGGATTTGCCAAAAGGCCTCAGGGAACATTGTGTTCTGTCTATAATTTTGCTGTCAGAATAATACCCACTGATTTTTTTTATAAGGAAAAGGAGATTTTTGTGGCATGATCAGTTAACACTTGTAAAGCACTTTCAGATCCATGGTGAAAYAATGTGCATCACATACATGTATACGTGCGCAGGTGCATATAAAGTATTAGGCATAATTCTCTTGATTTCCTCCCAATTCCTAGTTGCTTGCAAAGCATGATCATAGCATCTAAAACCGAAACTAAATTCAGAATAATTTATCAGATATGCTGGAAGAATTCTAGTAACCCTGATAAGAATTACTGCTTCCTTTAGGAGAGGCCTGATGAAGCCCAAAGTCCAGTTGCTCCTCAGGGCACCCGGACAAGCTGCTGCCTGGGAAGGAGAAGAGCATCCAGCCTATCCTGCCGTGGGCTCTGCGCTGTGCAGGTGCTGGAACGGGACCAAAAAGGGTTCCCTCTAAGTGTGTCTAATACACTTGTGGTAACAGGTGGAAATGGTCACTCATGAGATATCTTGCTCAGCATCTGGGGACAGCAATTTTTAGGATCAGTCCCGCTAACCTACAGTGGAGCTTTGCTGTGTGCCAACATGAACTGCAAGAGAGGGCAGCAAAGTCTGCTTCCAAAGCAACATGCTGACAGAAAAGAAGCTCATTTAATTATCTATAAAACTGTGAGGTATTTAGAGCTTCTGATTCACAGTAAAAACATTCAGGGCATATCTGCTCTGTAGGCCACAGAAGCATAGTGTCACAGGTTGCTTTTCTTTGGTAATAAGGGATCCTACTGATGACTATTTGGAGTGAGTTATCCTGTGATGGAGTCTAAAAATCTGAGTCCCCAGCTAATCGTGTTCAGATCTGACATGGACTGTTTTAGCCATCCAAAACAAATGATAGGATGGGCTTGAACCATTTCTTGTGGCCAGGAGACTCTGAACTCACTTTGACTCAGTACAGGTGTTGAAATCACTACAGGATTATCCCTGGAGGTGGGTAATCCTTTAAAGGTTCAGAGCTTTGGGTTAGATAAAAATCTAAACATTTGGATGTTTATCTGAAACCTTATCTCAGTCATCTAAACTCCTGGAGGCTGAACACCCATCAGTTGCACATCTACAAGTAAAAGGGTAATAGGGCCTCTTGTTTCTACAGACTTAAAGCCTGATCCTGACATCTCTGAATAAACAAAACCTCACATTGATATCAACTCTCCTTTGAGTTGGGGTATTGGGAACGGGAAGTTCCCTTTCAGCTAAAGGTGATCACAAACATTATCTGATTGGAGGAAAAAAAAAAAAAAAAGAGAAGTTTTGGTTACAAAATATAGTTTGGTTTTTTTTTTTCCATAAAAGTCATCCATAGCAAATTTTTCTTCGTCACTAAAAACCCGTACACTTGAAAATTGCCAAAGGAGCTCTGGTTGAAAAGCAAAATATTTCATCCCTTTATTTTCTCACCCAGAAAAAAAGGATCTTGATAATGAAGTGTTATGATTTTAAATCCATACTGGCATTTTAACTCAGGTTCCTCAGGTTTCTTTCCCTAGTTGTCCTTCACCCCCTAGGGTGCCATATGCCTGCTGCTGAGGCACTGTGCTGCGGTACCTCACAGGAGACGTAAGAGAGATTGGGAGCACGAAACACACACACTGCAGCTCACAGCACCAAATTACGTCGGTGCAGAGATACTTTGCTTTTCTACTACAGTACCTCAGATTTTTCAATTTTTCACCAAACGTTTTGCTCTTTTCTGGCATTTCAATGAACGTAAGAACAATTTTACTAGCTGGTGAAAAATTAACTTGTGGCTATTAAAATGGGTGTGAGTATAATAGTTTGAGGGGGAGAAAAGGGGGAGTTCGAGGAATTACTCCTATCCTTCACAGACATTCCCATTCTGAATGGTCTGGTTACTTGTTCTGCTGTGGGCTGTGTCAAGGGGGTACGTATGAAGGAACCGGGCACATCCTGGATAGCGAGTGTGCCCAGACCCACTTCATGGTGTTATGACCATTGCTTTCTCCCCAAGGCTTGCTGAAACCAGAAGCATTGCTAGCTCCCAGTCCCACACCTACAGGGAAAGAAAAGCTGCCCCAAAGGAAGAAGCAGAGGAAGAAAAGTGGCAATTCAGCACGTGAGACAGTAGCTGGAAACATAGTAGGCATAGGTTCAGTTCCCTGCTCCATCACAACCTCGCTCCTTCACCTTAGAGGARTCCTTTAGTCTTCGCTTTTTTCTGGTTGACTGTAGAGAGGTTAGCACTCTCTTATCTTAAGGGGTATTTCAAAGATACACACTAAAAAAAACCCCACAAATTTACCCAATTTAATACAGATGCATAGGGGACAGAAAAAAATGGACTGCGCTACTGCTTGGCAAACACTTCATCAAGGTCTGGGCCATGTGTCACTACTGCTGTTAGCAAGCTGAGCCTTTTCCACATTCCTGTCACATTTGGATAATGGAGAATTAACATCATTTTGCAGCATTTTAGAGGCTGGGAAGAGAATTCAAACACTTTTCCCCTTCCTTTTCCCACCGACGTGCCAGTTACAGACCCAAGTTCACAGGGCAATTCTGTTCGTTCCTGTACCTTTGGGACCTTGTGCATAGCTGCCACACCATTCTTGTAGTAATGCTCTGCCTTGGGAGTGAAGAAAGTGCACTTATTTGTTTGTTTTGGCACTATCAGTAGGACCACAAGATTAATGGCCATTAATTAAAAAGATGTTAGTAGGACTCTTCTTTGATATGGCAATTTAAAGTTGATATCTGGAGACAAAGTGCTATTCAGAGTTTTACAGAGTAATTATTTTCCCCTGTCCACAGTGCAGTTGTCTCTTTTTGGCAGTGAAAAGTGCTTGTCTGAAAAGGGAGGGAATGATTTACTCCAGATTATTATGTTCTGTGGCTCAGGAGAATCATACTTCCACTTATGTGGCAGAAAATTATTGTCATTCTCACAGCATTTTTCAAGCATCATGGTGCTTTTGATAACTTATTCTCYGTCAAGCCTCCCTATTTAAGTAGTATGCTTGTTTTCTCTGGTTAACTACCTTTTATATCTACAGCTGTTGTTTCTCAATGTTTTGTGCTTCAAATAAAAATGCTAATTTAGCTCATGCAGAAAGACAGTCCTTTTTCTTCTGGGTAGCCGTGCTGTCACTAGGCTGGTTTCAAGTAGGTCAGGAAAGTGTTATATTTAATAAAAGACATTTGTTGCTGGGTTATGTTGCTTCTGAGCATTGCTCTGAAAATCCTACCCCTTGCAGCGGCTACCCAGCAAACGGGGCCTTACTTTCGGAGTTGCAGAGGAGGGTTTTGTTGCAGAGGGTGGAGAGGGGAAGAGAACGATGCGAGACAAAACGCACCTCAGTGASTCACGAACCAAACGCAAGGCGGGGATTTGCCCACCCGCTCCCTGCGAGCCCCGGTTTCTCCCAGCAGTGCTGGTGTGTGATGCAGGGAGCGGGAGCGTGCACCACCCCTCAGAGGCATGCATTCCTCAACTGCAAACACATGTGTGCTCCCTCTCTCACTTCACTCCCTCGCCCGCAGTGCTCTGGGGGAAATTCTTGCAGGATGCTTCCTGTTGTTCACTTAATCCTCTCTTCATCTTTAAATTCTATTAAACTGGGCATTACGAAAGCTTCCAATGATTTATTAATCAAGAATTGTTTTTGCGGAGCTGCTCATTATTTGCAGCGAGCGTTCCCCAGCCTTGTCAACACCTGGATTTTTTGGCTGAGGTTTCTCAGCACTGTGGTAAGTGGCAATGGGTCTTGCCCAGCTTGTGCATCACCACAGAAGTGCTGACTCAGTTCCAGCCAGGTTTTAGCCACCCAGGTCTATAAAAGACAATTTAATTGCACTCATCTCAGTGAAGATGTCATTTGAAGCTTACAGTTAGCCACCAGATAGCAAGGAGCTTGTACCTGGTTATGAGTAGAAACTGGTTTCTCTAGAGGAATAATTTGCTAGCAGAGAGGTATTGCTCCAAAGTTGTGTGCTGAGACCCATGGTGAGGACTTGGGCTTACTTCTTATTCTTATTTTCTTGCAGTCTAGAAACTCAACTGTGTGAAAACCCCTGCAAACCCATATGCTTTCAGAAGCCATATAGGATACATACCTTTGTGCTCCCATTTGCTATGGCTATTTGCCTTTATACCTTGCCTGCCATATACAAGCAATAAACACAAATACTGGAGATGCCAAACATTTGCAGTGGTTGCCTTCCACAAACAATACTGCCAGCTCAGATAYTTCCTACAGATTATTTAAAGATGACACATTTCCCAGTTAACTTAAAAAAGTAACAGCAACTAAATGGCCGGGCTGTAGGTATTTCCCTGATAAGATGTGGTGAGAATTGCTCAGCCATGGGTCACAGCAACAAGCAGCTTTCTGAGTTACACCCCACCTGATCGAAATTCAAATGACCCAGGTATCAAGCAGAGCATTGGCCATCATTTCACAAGTGGTCAAAGATTTACTGCGCTGGTAACATTAGTAATAAAGCTGCTTGTTGCTTTATCATTACATTTAAATGGAGCTTGTTACTATAGTTCATGAGAGAGAAAAGAATATTTTAGTCCATGGTGGTAAATGAAGGGTAGGTAAAAGATGCATTCCCAGGTAGGAAACATGTCAGAGGACACCATGGAAGAAACTGGGGGCACAGGGGGCAAGTGGACAGAAGAGTGTCAGGGCCAATGACAGGGAGCTGCCAGCCCATCTATACATATATATACATACATMTATACATAAAACACACAGCCCATTCTAAAAACAGGCAGGTATTCTGTCTCTGTGTTTTAAGCAACAGTGCAATTCATATGGATAGGAATCCCAGCKGGGCAGATGCTATTCAAAGTATTCCACCACCCCTCAAAAAACCCAGTAGGTTTTTTCTGCTGTGTCAAGACAGGCAAACTGGTTCAAAGTACTTAAGCCAGCAAACACGTCTGCAATGCAGTCCAGCCTAAAGGCAACAACAGGCGAATGGTTTAATAAGGCTACCCCATCAAGCTTAATTTCAGCCCTTAAAACACCTTGTGTGATTGGACCTTTGGGTGAGACACATACATTATAGAATTACATTATTTCTTAAATAGTAAATTCTTTGGGGCAGGAATCCCGAGTTCCTACAGGTCCTTATTTGCAGAGGCCTTGTCCAAGGCTCCCTCCACTATTACAACCCCAGAAATGAGTAAGGGCTAGGCACAATGGTCAGAGTGCATTTCAGTTGTTTAAAATGCTTTGGGTTTTACTGCTGAAGATGTAATCTTGCATTTCTTTTACTGACATGATATCACACACGTACACCAAACGGTACCAGCCGGCGAGCAAGCCCCGACTCACAAAGCGTATGCTTTAGCAGTGCCAGCTTTAGCCAACAATAACGAGCTGTCAGAAAACTGGATTAGCTCTCAGGCTAGGTGAAAAGGAAGGATTAAATGAAATCCACTGATATTATTCCAGGCTCTGCGAACATGAATATGGAACAAAGCGTTACATACTAACCTAAGAAACTAGATGGAAAATGTAAGGGAAGCGACAAGACACAGGAGCCTAAAGGGAAACTGCCAAGTATTGTATAGCTCCTGACAGGGAGAGTTGTGGAGCACAATCCTTGGTGTGCTGWAGAAATGTGGCTCTAGCATCTTAAACCCTCATTTTTCTCATCCAAAATTATGCATATAAACTGGAACACATGAACAGAGCACCTTTGTTCTAACTCTGCAGATAGCCTGAAACCATCTCAGAGATGGGAGTCTCCTTTTAGGGAGAACCCACTCTGACCCCCCCCCCAAAAATACAGGTAAGTGGTCAAGCCTATTAAATACTTKGCTGCTGATAGCATTAGTAGAACCATGCAGCTGCTGCGTTTGTCCCAAAGCCTCAAATTGTAGAGGTGCCCTCAGCTACTCCCTGCACCGCTGCTGCAAAAACCTTCATCTCCCAGCCGAGGTGCTTTACGAGGCAACCTGTGCGATGCCAATTGCAGAGTTTGAGTGGCTGCGGAGTTTTGCCACGTGAGGTAAGACGACCACCGGCTGACCTTCCTGCCAAGGCAAYGAGCAGACAGGCTACCTGGATTACCCCTTTTCGTGCAGCCAGTCAGCTAAAAGTTTCCCTCCTCTGATCGTGTGACATTTTATCAGAAAAGCAATGGACCAAAAGTTGGAGAAACCACTGGGTGAGGCACAACCRGCTGCTCAGAGCCACCCTTGCCTCCCCTCTGTAAGTGGCCGGGCCACCCTACRCAGATGGTGCTACAGCTGCCAACCTGTGATCGTGAACTGGTTGGCTTGGAGCCGCTTTGCCRGGTCAAAAGAGAGGTCTCCTGCAGTTCTCCTGCCTGGGGAGCTCCATCCTGGTGCCTGCACAAGTCCCGGGGGACCCAGGGCTCAGTTCACTGTGAATTAGAAGGGCAAGTGATTTGATTTTCTTTTGAATCACTTGCCACCAGCTATAAAAAACAAACTACCATTCAGCTCTTATCTAGCAAGCTCTGTATATATGAATTTTGCTTCCTGTTATTGCAGCAACAGTAGGGATGGAGAAACGCTCTTGATTTCCTTTTTCAGAAAAGTTTTCTTTTCTAAACAATTGGTATTAAACAGAACAAAACAACCAAGAAACAGCATGCTCATTTCACAAATTTCCAGTAATGTTAGAGCTCTGTACATTGTTTCAGCTCTTGCTGAGATGAAGCCTGATTACACTAATGTTAACCAGCCGTTTAATTTGTTTAACTCAGACACTTTCACTGCAGGTTTCCTGGATCTTGAGAGACTGACTCTGCTCGCAATAGCAAGGGTGGGCAAAGAGTGTCTGTAGTGTTTTCATCTGGCTTCTAGGAAAATAGGTGTGTACAATCATAATGTGCCTGTTCATGTGTATTTTCATATGGGTGTRTGCCTTTATTTGCCAGCAGAGATGTAGGTGTGTCCTTCTCTGGAAGCTCTTGAACCCATTGATCAGTCTCAGCCAGCATGACAGAGGGGCATGGGTTACAAGGACAACTAAGGTCCTGCAAACAAGRCAGTCAAATATAAGAGACACCTCAGAAAAGGGCCACTCAAGGGAAAGGCTGCAGGGTGAACTCCCCGGAGAACGCACATGACAAAGCAAGAAAAGCTTCCTTTGGGGCCCACTGCGAGCGGTCACAAACGCAGGAGCTCACAGGCAGATCCCAACAACCCCAGCAGGCCTCCCAGTGTGCCCATGCTCTGCTGCGGCTTGGTGGTGGGAGTGGGATGGAGCTGAATAAACCRATGGTACAATCAACAGTAATGCAGTCAGCATCACATGCTTGCTCACTTATCCTGATAGTCAGGACCTGGAATACCCAGGAGACCACATAACAGTACAGCCCATATAATATTTGATATATGACCATATGACATATTCATCAAATAACATAGGTCTGGTTGAGGGAGTCACGCTAATTTAAGGGTCCTCAAAACTAATACCTGTGAAGAAGGTCCCAACCTTGTCTTAGATAAATCCCTCTGTGCAGTGCACTGGGGGCCCATTGGTTTCTGGGAGAACACAATATGCTTGTTTATACACAAAAGCCCTAAGGAACTTCAGGGCTTTTCCTTGCCTCATGAGTTTCATTGGGACAGACAAGATAAGCAGARCCAGTAAAGAAAATACCACCTCCTTGCACAGCAGACACTCTTTGGGCAGGCCCAGTTTTATGTGTCTCCCAAGACCTTGGGAGAGAGGAGTACAACCTCCATGACTTTCTTATGGTATCCTAATTGCAGCTCAGCTTCCTGGTGCACGCACTATTACAAGAGTGGAGGATGGAGAAGTGGAGATTAGATATAAACGTGACCATTGACATCATGTACAAAATGCCTGATGCAGCCCTCTTTCTATAATGGAAACTGGATCAGGTTGCATGAGCCACTTTCTGCAACTACAGGTCAATGAGGGACACAGGCTCTAGAACAAGGCTGCTGAGCAACAGCCCAGTCTTTAAAGCATAATGATGAATTATTGAAGAGCTAAGTGACATTGTGATGAAGTGGCATAATCATTATCTATTCTACAATAAAACAGCTTGCCCTTCTCATGGAGAGCTCATCAGGACTGTAACTTTTTAGTTTAAACCTTATTACAGTGCATGAGCAGTTGTTTTGCATTSTCCATTTCAAGGAATTATTCTCCTCCATTTGTTTCTTAAAAATTAATATCTTGCATCAYGTCTTACTTTGATGGTTTGTTTTACATTTCAGGAATGCAAAACAATTGCACAATAAATCACAGGAGGAATGTACATAAGGGTTATTTGTCATGGTTATAAATAAATGAACTTKAGCAATAGTTGATAAACAGAAGATTATGGACAATTCAGGCAGGCTCTCAAAAAAGATCAGAGCATGACTTTAGCTCTTTAGTAATAAGCTTTATTTTATTGTCCCGTAACCCACTGGAAACACTGCAAGAGAGGTGGCRAACTGCCTCTACAAGCTGGCAGCTGGTTGCCAGGCATAGGCTATAAAGCCCTTTTTGTTCTTCTACAGGGTGCCTGTGCCACTCAGTTCTGCCAGGAGCAGAGACACTCAGCACCTGTGAAAACTTGACCATCTGTGAAAATTGTGAAGAAGGTTCATCCTACAGATGCTTAGGTTTTAGGAACTTAGCATTAACTATTAAGATWAAATGAGAGTCAAATTTGGTCTTATGCCCACTAGTCAAGCATGAAAACAGCTCATTACGGAAGAGACTTCAAACTGCAAATCATAATGTCCTCCAGTTCTCAGCCACATTAAGACCCACGATAGGGTAAAGACTTTTTTCCTTTGGCACTACTGAAATTAAATGCCCTGCTGAATAGAAATAGGATTACCCATTTGTTTAAATGCTTCCTGAACCAAGGACTGAGCAAATTTATCCAGCCTTCAGTATTACAGAGGCTCCAGATTTTTGTACTCTCAGAGTCACTGCAGTTCACACACYTTCATAGGAACTGGACACTTCTGTGGAAATTTTAGTGTCTCTAAAAACCTAGGCAGACAGGTTCTCTGGTAACCATAATCCCATTTACTGCTGCATTCACTTACAGAAGTTTAGTTGAAGCTTGCTTAAACCTGCATCTTTGAAAGTCTAGATTTGTTCCTTCCTCACTGAGCTGGACAAGAGCAAAAGGATAAGCTGAATTTTTAATAGGAAAGCCTATTCCTTAAAAATACATCTCTGAGAACATGTGCATCTTTCTGAATTCAGGGCCAAGAATCAAGAACACAGCAGATTAATCTGATTTCAAAACCAAATTTAAATATATACACATGTATTTTTGAAACGTAATGATGGGAGGAGCAGTAATTGTAACAGATGTGCCAATCTTTCAGTAGCATATTTCTGAAGTGTAATTACCAACAGTTACGAAGTAGCCACCTTTATGATAATAGGATGCAATTAATTCAGACAAGTCTCTATCCATCAAGGTAAAGTGCAACACAAAGCAAAGGGAGAAAAAAAAAAGCACTTAGATATGCGTGCCTTTGTGTTGGTGGGTTTGCAATTACAGCTAGACCTAGCRTTGCTCTTCAGACACCGATATCCGAATTGCTGTTATCTGCCAAAAATGCTTGTGTGCAGTACACAGCTCATTGTCTATTGTTATTATCTATCTAGACATCTATCTTGGGAATAGCTGAAGTGTCCTTCACTTTTCGATCCGAGGGTGTGGTGAGATGATAGGGCTGGGCTGATGCGGAGGCTCTCAGAYGCCGCAGGGGAGGGGATCCACCCCAGCCCATCTCCCCTCCCTGCTCCCGCCTGCTGGCACTGGTGCACAGCTGATGGGCCATAAACCAATTCAAGCCAGTAATCCAGCAGGAAACTAAACCGGGGGGTGGGGGGGAGGAACAACCCACGGCCAGTCTAGCCGTGCCAGTCTAAATCTGTGCAGACAAGTGCCGGAGCTGGGGCATGGAAGGAGTGAAATGGCATTGCTGGGAGGGGGAAGGATRAGGAGACAGCCCCTGCACTGGCAGCAAGGCACAACGTTGGCCTCGCTTTGCTGTCTGACCTCACCCTCRGCTTCTAGGAACAATAACTTAAAGTGTATTAGGAATGACAACTTCTTCCTCCAGCTTTCAGTAGTACAGTACATACATGTGTGTCAGAAATACAGGGGGTGTACTGTGCTTAGGGAAAGCATTAGGCTTGGGGCAGGAGAAGATTAGGCACAAGGAAAGACAAATCAGATGATGAAATTTTCCAGAAGACAGGACTATCATAGCTATACAAACAACCCAATCCAGACTCAGCATCAGCTGCTTTCCTCATTCTTTCTTATCCACGTCCCAGCACTGACCCACACCTTGGACCTGATGKGACATTTAACAGAATCAGGGATAGAAGAGTGAGAACCTTACAAGAAGTGTGTCAAAAGTGCTTAGGGTCTGGTAGGCATAAGTCAGTGCCAGAAAGAAAGGCTACTTCYGTCAAAAGATTAATTTTCTGAACATGAGGGATGTTCAGAGCCAAATACGCTCCTGAACTTGAGCCACGGTCACTCCTAAAGCCCAGCGAGTAGCGCTAGCGGCAAGACACTGCACCCGCTGCAACCCCTCGCTGCTGAAGAGACCGGCACACAGAGGTCCGCACGCCCGCTCCCCGCGCGAGCTCGGCATGCATGCTGGCCTTGGAGGGAGCACGCTGCTTCCCGCGGGAGAGATTAGACCGGGACAAGGTACAGCCGGYGCGCACAGGTCTTCAGGGAGCCAGCCCGGCACAGGCACGCTCCAGGTCTGCCGGGTCCCACGCAGTGCTGGCGTACTCCCCGGGGCCCCCCATATCCCCCGCGTGGCCTTGTGCACCCCCAGATGGCCGCCAGCTCCCTGGAGAAGGCTGCCGAGGAGCGCTCCCGCTTTTGTCCGAACAGGCAAATACAACAACTATCTGCCCAAAGGGGTTTCTGGTTCTATGACAACATACCAAACATGAACTGCTCCCACCCTTCTCAGGGGAGATTTGCAAGGAGACAGCTCGGTGAGGAGGAGAGCACCTCGGTGCTGCTGAAACAACACAGGCAGATGCAGATCATGCTACTGCAGAACACCTGGCAATTGTCAAAACAGCAGAAACTAGCCAATTAGTGTTGATACTTTATTACAGAGCATCTTCTCCTTTATGACTGACTATTAAATCTTTAATCCTTTACTAGCATATTTTTTTTTTTCTCCCCTCACATAAACAGCGTTTGGTTCCCTGGAACGGAGCGAGGCTCTTTCACACAGTCAGCCACAGCCCAGAAGAGCCACAGAGAGGAGAGTAAGCGCTAAGGCATCCTCTTTACTTTGTTGTTCCTCTCATTTCGACGTGATAGACCTTGACTTTTCATTACCGGGAGGCTCCAAAAGCCTCCGTGGAAAGAAAAGGAAGAGCCCGGGAGGCAGGGGGAATTCTCAGGGTGGAGTACGGGCTATGGACACTTTCACCCTCCAGCCATCATTAGAGACGCGTCACAGTGGGTAACCAGAGCCTTCCCCGGGGAAGCGTTGCTCAGTGCAACCCCAGCCTCTTCCTCACACTACCCTTCAGCCAGACTGCACAGGATTGCTGGGCTGCTCTGTGTGGGGAGCTGGTAAGCCCAAAGTCAGCTTGTCCGGCTTGGGCAAGTGTTAGCTACTTTGCTGGGCTGCTTTGCACAGAGAAGGGGCTGAGTCCTGTCAACATGCTCATCCGCGCAGCAAAGCTTAGCGGTCAGCACGGACATACGTAACAGTCGCAGGCATACGTAGATTCAGTTTTGCACCCTGTGCATTTCCATGCTCTCCTCCACACATTCGTCATAAACCCCTGGAAAATGCTCGCTCATCTTCGGGGCCTGACTTGGAGCCATGGGACAACGTGAAGTGATGAGAAAGCAACCCTGTACCTGCAGCACCACTGAGGTGATTCTTCTGCTGAGGTTTGGTCGGTGCTCCCAATCACCTCACATGCAGCTTCCTTAACCTGCAGTGCCTTCCCAGCCAGCACAGTAATATAGGGCCCCTGGGACAATTCAAGTGCTGCAATTACAGTGTATGTGTTCTGCTACTGTATATATTGTTATAGCACATGGATATCAGTCAGTTGTTCACACCTTAAGAATATCACTAAAAGCAGAGCTGAAGGCTCACCCATCAGTGAGGCCCTGTCTCAGCAACCTCAGAAAGACCCGATTCTGGATCCAGCCATGAAGTGGTACCTGCACACAACCACCCATACCCAATACAGTGTTCCCTATTTTCCTACAGTGTCCTTGCCCATTCAGAGACGTTCAGGTCAGGATAATAAAAATTACAAGGGGAAGGGAGACAGTTTGTCCAAGAGGTCACAGTGAGGGTCTTCTGTGGCAGACCTGTATTACCCAACAAGAGCAGAGCAACCATTTCTAGTGAAAACTAGAAGCCAGACTCTCTGGGTGCACACAAGGTGGCTGATTTGTATCATCCTGGAAACAGAAGGGAGCTTCAAAACAGGGCTAAATTCTGTTGGTGTCCTACTGCTATGGGTTTCAAAAACACCACTAAAACCCCATACATAACATTCTTACTCATGTACTCTGCCTTTAAATGGCCAGTCAGGCCCTCCGCAGCTCTCTGTTGCTGAAGGTGCCAGAAACCAACCAGCTCATCGCTGCAGGTTTCTAGCCTCCTATGTTTGTGTATATTCAGTAAACACAGCTATTTGGATCTGACCGAGCCCTTGTGGTTTCTCCACACAGACTTTGTTGCCTAAAGAGCAGAAGACTTGAAATATGTGACTAATTACGATGTTTTACCCTGTTTGCATGTGCAGGACTTGAAACACTTTGCTGAACAGACAGGGAACCTCTTTCCCACTCACGCAAGGCACAAAGCGCGATGGGGACCCGAGGCATCTCGTATGAGCTCCTCTCCACGATGGACAACAAGCATGGCCCATTGGTGGGGCAATCTAACAAATGTTGGCAAGCAGAGCTTACCCACTTTTAACCTAGGAGAGATGCCTGGGTTTGTTTCTGACTGGAAAGCTCAACAGATGGGTTTATCCACCCCTGTTTGTTAGCTACTACATCACTGTATAGAGACCAGTCTTCCTCTGCTCTGTCACACTTTGCATGGCATTGTTGCTGTTCTCTGGTTGTGCAGTCATCTCGACTATCAGACTTAGAAAGCAAATGCTTGCAGACTTCAGGCTTAAAACATATACCCTGTAAGCTTACCACCCAGCAAAATTTGTGAGGCAAACTTGAAAGAAATACAAGTTGGCTAGAACAGTCTGTTTAAAATCCAAAATTCAAATGAGTACTCATAGAAAATATTTTGGAGTATACGCCCAGATTTTATGACACAACAACAATAATAATAGTAATACCACCTAACTTTCATCAGTAGATCTCAAAAGCACTTTACAAAGAGATTAAGCATCCTTAGAGCAGCTACTTCGCAATAGACACTTTTTCAGCTGCTGACAGTATTTAAATTACTGAAACAGATTAAGTGATACTATTAACTAATCACYTGCCAAGCCTTTTACATCAAGTTGCTACGTGGAGCAGAGTATTAGGCTTAATTTTGGAACAACTGACACCTGTGGTCTATAAGGGCAACTGTAAGCATAAACAGTAAACCTAACAGCACAAAGGTTAGTTTGCACGGCCTAATTTCATTTTCGCCAGTTGTATACAGCACCTTTTCAGCCATACAGATACTATTCTGCTGAAATCAGCTGAGGTCTAGGGAATGCAAGTGACTTGGGGAAAACAAAGCCTTAGCTTCCCAGAGACAATGCAAAGCATATGAGAATGGATCAGTCCAGTAATCACAAGTATAAATCAACAAAAAGGGAACACCTCAGACCTGGCAGGGCAAGTAGGACTTCAGTGGGTCTGCCTGACAGAAAGAGGGGGGGGGAGACTTAGGCCTACTTATGAGATAAGTTATTTTTCTTCTTCCAAACTGCTGCTAAATTTTGTTATGGTGCAATATCAGCCTCTACTAGGTGGTAGATAGTGCATTAGATATGCACAGTGGGTGGTAGATGTGTGTTAAGATATTGCATGAAGCAATAACATTTCCTAAACTTTCTCTTTCTTCTACCCAGCACACAATGCAAAAAGCACGAAAACTACCCACAGGTTAGCGGTGGGTAGATTTGAAGGGCCCATATTGCACTTGGAGGTATTTTGACTGTGTTACAAACAGCCAATCTCACTGGCTATAATGATCCTGTGAAGTTACACAATGCTTGTGGACTTACTTTTCATAAAAACTTGGAGTCAGGTGTTATTTTCAAAGTGCTAATTGCACTTCAAAACAAAAAATTGAGGGTCTTGCCCTCACAGTGAGACACACAGCTTGAAAATGCAACCAAGGGGTGTTTTAAGGGCTGAGAGACTAAGAAACAAATAAAACCTCAAACTGCATTAAAGAGACAAAATACTATTTGCAGTGCTTAGTGTTTTCAGTAGAGTACACCTATGTTTTCTTTATCATGATTTGGTATATGAGAGAAGAGAGATTTTTGATTTTCTGAGAACAAGGGGAATCCTCTACTGAGGCTCCAAGAAACAGAGGCAGCCTTGTGGAACGATGGGTTACTCCAAGATTAACCTAGTTTGTGGGCAGCAGGTAACACCAACAGGTATTGAACCTGGACAAAGGAAAACTGGTATTCATTAGAAGTAAAGGACAAGACCCTACAAAATGGAGCCTCTAGGTTGCCTGTCTGTCGYAGAATATACTTGTAGTCAAAACACTACGTGAAGTCAAGTTATTTATCAGTTTATTCTTCACTTTACTTTAGGTACCCAAAAATGAGAATATAGGTTTCTCTTAGTGAGTGATAAAGGAAACAGACCTTGCAATATAGTATAATGCTCTCCCTATCTCTATATCTCAAGTCTTTTCCCTATATTGTTCCAAAAAAGAGCAAAAGACCTGACTTCCCCCTTCACTCATGTTTTGCCAAAGCTTGCAAAACGGCAGTGGTACCATTTTCACATGAGCCCATCGCAATGGAATCAGGTTATACTTTATTTTCTCTCATACCTCAGTCCTAGGTGGGGCCTTTGCGTAGGTGCCAGGACAAGTCAAGCAACCTCAGACTGCAATTAAAATGAACACTGAAATAAAGCATATCTGAACAAGAAGTTGTAAAAGTTAGACAGATGGCAGTTAGCAGCAAACTAGATTTTAACAAGGGAATCAAAATCTCACCATGATAGGCGGGGAGATAGCAAGGTTCTAGAAAACAGCTTTGAGATTATCTGCGTGCTGGAATATTGGGGGGATTTTTTTTTTAAGTTACAGTTGAGTGAAACAGCTTTGCCTTGCAATATACATTAGTCGAACATGTAAGTGATAGGGATAGAAAAGAAAAAACTCCCAATGTTATTCTAAATATGAGTGAACCAGAGGAAATGGCTAAAGAAAGTAGGAAAGGGTATAGGTTTAGGCTCCATGGTCCCTGTATCTTAGAGGCCTCTTATAGTCCCTAAAGCACACAGAACTCAGCTTTGCTCAGGAAAAACCTACATTTTCAGCTTATCAGGAGCCACATAACTGTATCAGTTCTCTGTAAAACAGAGCTGACTGCAGTCRTCAGCTCCAACGTGCAGATGCAGGCCTGCAGACATGCAGGTGAAACCACAAAGACAGCCATACCATGAACAAGGCTTCCAGCAGTCACTTCCATCAGTGGAGCACCAGGGTAACTCCTACCTCTGCAGCTCCCATTCTTGAGCACATCCCCTCAAGCCTTAGTTTTCCACCCATAGCACAAAAATAGTAACACCACCTCCTCCATCACACAAACACCCTCTGGTCAACAGAAACACACTACCAACCTTTCTGATCTTTCAGAGACTGTAGCAAGGCTTTCATGTATCTGAGAGTCACAGCACACAACCCATCAGAGAGCTGAGGGGCAGCAGTTGCTTCCAACAGGTTCCACCAAGGGCTGTCCAGCCCCAATTTTCTAGGCAGAGCTTCTCTCCACAAACTTTACTAGCTGGTCTCCTACCAGAGACTGAAACCAGGACTACACAGCAGGAGCCACACTTATATGAAGACTTAACGTAGCACAGCGTGATGTGAATCACCTGAGCTGGGTGCTGCTCAGGACCCACACGTAGGCTACATTTGCTACTCCGTAGTCATTATTTTGCAGCTGGAGTTCAACATACACCTGGTAATTAACAGCCTACTTAATTGATTTTTACCTTGCTCTCTTCTAGAATACTTTGACAAGGTAGCTGGATTCTGCAGTGTATTTCTTCTTTGAATTTTACCGTAGTTATTTGCTTTGTAAATTCTTGGGCTGCAGCTTATTTGAAAATACTTGTGTGCACTTCAAGTGTTTGATATTTAACCATCAAAATATTTTGATCAGAAACCTAGGACCAGTAGCCTGTTTTGTGTTTCCCAGGACATCAGCCTAAGTCCTGCCCTCATATTACCATATGATCATAATATCCTTTAGCATTTAGATACTACCCTCCCCCTCAGCGGATTTCCATGCCCTTTTCAGAAGGAGACAGTTTCATTATATGCATTTTTAGAACAGGACTCCTGTCTGATGCACAGAAGTACGATGACTTGCCTTTGTGTCAGGCTGATAGCCGAGATAAAAGAACTCTGATTCCTATTGCCAATCCAGCATCCCAGCTAAAAGTACCACCAATTTCTTCTACCTTAAAATTTTGTACCTACTTATAACATCTACTTTACTGGTTCCATTTTTCGAACAAAATCAAGATGGACCGTTCATCGCTGGTGCATGCTAATCACTTAGGATCCACTGATTTGGTGACCACTCCTGCCTGTGGACTCAGTTTCAGAAAGATTACACACTCAGTCCAGGTGCACGTAAACAACTGGCTTTAGTGGAAATTCTTGCTTTGCTGCATTAATCCGCTTTGCTAAGGGGCAGGCACAGCTGGGAAGCGATCTGTCCTTCGAACTTTGATTCGTTTGTGTTGCCACATGGTATCTGAAAGAAGAAAGAGCCGAACCCTCAGTGAAGTTCTCCTCTTCAGTGAGCATTGCAGGTGCCTTGCATGCCTTACCTGCAGAGCTGCTTCTGCCACACTGGCTTCACATCTGGAGTTCCCATATGCAAAAGAAGTACAGTGGAACAGTTGAAGTTGATTGAAGCAGAGATTTTGTCCTCAGATCTGGTCCTACATTAACTCCCTTTTGGGATCGCTTTAATGCTTGTATCAAGGTTTCCGTGTCATCTTTCTCCAAAGAATAGCTAAGGGTGACGTCCGAGAGCAGAAACATCTCTGAAAATATGAGGAGGAAAAGAAGGAAACTCTCTGTAAAAGAAAAATCATCAGAGATTTCACTTTGATCTTACTCTATTGTTTTGGTTTTGCTCCTTTTCTCAAAGTTCAAGTATTTTCTCGCCTGTAGCAATGCTAACAAATGGAACATGTTAACACACCCTCCTGCTTGTGCTGATTACTATATTAAGATAGGCTTCAGATCAAAAAGCAGATGGAAAAACAAAGGTCTAGTTTACAAACTTTATTTAAGCAGGCACGGTCTTACATTAACTTAGAGATACCTTGTAGACTTTTATCACTCCTGTTAATTATTAAAACATATAGACTAATTTTACATCTGCTGCTGGAAGGAGTCGATAGGGCCAGCCCTGAAAAGCTTCGAGGACTGTGCCTGCGTATGGCTTTTGGGCACAGCTCCCCCAGATAGCTTGGTTTCTCTGTGCGGCAGAGACGCCCAGCGTGCAGCACAAAGCCAGGCTGGGTCTGCCTTTGCACGCAAGTGCAGCCCAGAGAGAAGCAATTTTCACTGAGAATGTTTCTTGCCCCAAAAATGCTAATTTGCTGGCATAAACTTTAAATTGGAGCTGTACAAAATCCAAAGAGAATTGCCTYGAGGCAAATGACATAAGGGGGTGTAGGAGTAAATACCGCGGCTGGTCATATTCAAACGCAACCTATAGTATTTCCCCCTCTCCCTCCAGGAGACAGTTGGAGAGTTTATGCTCCTCTATGACAAATCACATTCCAAAAAATTAATGACTACAAGCATTAAACGAATTATTAAGACTCATTATAACCGAGCTATAACTTCTTTAAACAAAATGGAGCCCAAGACCCTCTCCATGCCTTCAGCGAGAAGGCTCGCTTGGCACTCTTGCCAACCCTCCCTGCCTTTGCAGCCCTGCTCCACAGGCTTCTGGGACCACAAAGGGTTTCTGAGCAAGGAAACCTGCAGCGGCAAGAGCCACTAGAGGGCATTCAAAACACAATTTTTCCAAATTGTTGGGTGCCCGTAGCACCCAATAAAATCAATTAACTGGTGTTATGTGGACATGGTAAGTTGGAGAACACCTACACTTCTTGATTCATGTTTGTTCAAGACCTAATGCAGGTAATATTTGTCCTGACGCTACCACAAATGCTGTTCCTGTGTAATTACAGCCAGGATTTTACCACAGGAGGCTCAAATTCTATAGTAACAGGTTACTTTGGAGTATAAAAATTCAGATTTGCATCTCTCGTTTGTTTTGCTTTTTACTCGGGGCTCCAGTAGACATCAAAGTAAATGGACCTCACCACCGTTCACATTACTCTCCATATATGTGTGCAAACATGTACATCCAGTTCTCGTAACTCGAATGCAGTCGCTCACAGGTCTCCTTCTTTGGTTGACAAGGTATTATTTAGCAGGCACCTTTCCTTCTGCTACCTTTACCCTATTATCAGTACTACCTTCTTTCTGCAGTTTGCTTACTCAATTAAAGAGAAGTAGGTTTATTTGGTTTGCCTATTTGTTCGGATAAAGGTTTACATAATACATCATTTTCTTGCTCATGAGCTGCAGCTGGGTTGTTGAACGTTTTATATAAAATAGACCAGTATCTCACCAACTTAACAGATGTGAGGCTTAGTWCGCTGCCGTCTTTAGATGAAAAATGAGGTTAACAAGAGGCTGGTAACACAGTTCTGTCATTTGAGGACATAGTAGAGTATTTATTGAGGGCCACATTAAATGAAGTCCCTTTATTTAGTAGGGTCAGTTGTGGCAATGCAGTCATCACCAGGAGAGCATTTAAAGTCTGAATCAGTGTGTGGAACAACTTTGTTGTTCTGACTTGAAGGTACTTTTATAAAAGAAAAAGGTAGAGCTGCAGCTTTTGCATAAAGGTCTGGGCATCTCTTCCTGTGGAAGTCTGTGCTTAGTCATTGTTTTCTTCCTTCAAGACCATTTTACCTGTCAGGATAAAAGTGCCCAGCTATGAAGTAAACCTCAGTCAAAGCCTGTGATAGGATCTTCTAGACTGGTTTATCGGACAGTTAAGATGTGGGGCCCCAACTTCTGTGAACCTTGCCTACGAAAAGACTCAGGTTTGAAAAGTTAGGCTGCTTCCACTGATCCTCCCACTCCCACATTAATTTCTCAGGACTCATGCGCATGAGACAGGATGGGCCGTAGAGACCATGCATGCATACATGGTTCCAGGGAAAAACTGGTACACCCCTGCCACTGGTCCCAAAGCAAATCAAAATGYCCCGTTATAAATGTAGGCATTTTGCTCTCGGTTTTCATTAATGGTGCTGCTTGGAGGATGAAGAAACAGACTCGTGCTGAGCACCAGGCTGCAGCAGGGAAACAAGCTCAGGYAGAGCCTGGGGATCACCACCATGCCTTGTACAAGGGACCCTGGGACGGCAGAGCACCGGTGCCCTGAGCTGCAGCTTCAGGACAGGGCTGGTWCTAGGTGCTTCACCCATAGACCTCTACCAGCAAAGGCCCTCCCCTGTCATTTATTTCATTAAGCTCTGTGCATGACCTCAGTGGCAGGCTTATGTCTGTCACATAATTGAATTTGTCTGTCTCCTGCCTGAGGATAGCCCCCAAGCCTGCTTCCTACCCCATGACAGCCACTCTACC